>JANEYF010005868.1:0-22901 GCA_029963845.1 Rhamnusium bicolor
TTAGCGGCGTTGTACGTTACAGTTGATTTTCCAGATGTTTGCATCTTCCGGAATTTCCTCATCGATGACCGCGTCCATTCTAGCCAGGTCTTGTGGCTTTAGGTTAGCCCTGGTGTTAAGGCTAACTCTCGTCCTTAAGTCAACATCGGCGAACTGTAATGGATCTTCCCCATCAGCTGGTAATTGTCGCGGTGGAACTGCGGCTGGCAGTTCTTCCAGCTGATGGGGTGCCCCCCCGTAACCTGTCCTGCGCAAGAAGGATACTTGGTCTCTCAGGTGTTGTTGAGAGAAGGCGCGATGCTCTGGATGCATTTCGCACCAAAGTGCATGCAATCGCGCCATGTATCCCCTTCGCTCAGGTTCGCTACTCTCGCGGCAGGTCAGCAAGTCATCCTTTAGTTCCCTCGTCCACTTAAAGCGTCCATGTACAATAGCATTGTTGTCGTCGTTTGGACCGTCCGGTAAGGCCCCTCCCATCTGTCCTTGACCTCCATCCGGCTGAGGTCGATTGTGAGGGGCCTTTCTGAGGTTATATGTAACCCAAGTAGTAAGAGTACCAGGGTGGTTAGCCCTGGTACTCCCCGGCCGGCATTAGTCAGGCAGAGTTGCCTCTGCCTGTCCAGGGTGCACCAACGTGGAGGGTTGCCGGTCCTTTGCACCCTTAGCCTTGGTATTATTATTCTTATTATTATTATTATTATTATTGACAATGTCGCTTAGAAATTCCTAAAAAAATCCATAGGGGTCAAATCGGGACTGTTAGGTGGCCATTTAATAGGTCCATTATTCCCTACCATAATGAGAATGCATTAATCAAATGATTTCGAACGGGTAGGATACTATGCGGAGTTGCCCCATCTTGCATCTAAATCATATCAAGTTCGGCTTCCGAAAAATTCTGCAAATGAATATTTTCTGCTTCTGGGTCAATTATTTCTATATAGGTAACTCCAGTTAAAGTATAATCATAAAATATAGGCACAACAATTTTGTTTCTGAAAATTCCATACCAAACGTTAACGGTTTTTCTTCCTGATTTTTTTATTTGTTTTACCAATCTTTTTTCTGTTGTGCTTGTTTTCCCTCGACCTTCGATTTTTCTTATTAAAAATTCCTGCCGTAGAAAAAGGATGATTCATCAGTCCATAATATTTTAGCAAAAAAATCGGGATCTCCATCCAATTTTTTATCTGGCGGCAAAAGTCCAGCCTTTTTATGAGCCTCTCTTAAAACTTGTACGGGTAAAATTTTATATGGTCTGTAGTTTTTATTTTTTAACGTACGTTGGATTTTGGAATAACTTTTACCTAATTGATCAACTGCATTGTTTATATTACATTCAGAATTTCTAAAAAATAATACAGTTTCAAAAAGTCTATTCGCAAATAAATATGGATGGGCTTACCTTCGAAATGAACCAGTATATCTAGATGTTCTTCCTGGTTTGCTTGAACTACACACTTTGTTCTAAACTGGAGATATTCACCATTCGGTAAATATTTTTGACCATATTTTCTGATGGTATTGGACGATTTGGATACAACACCCTATATGCTCTTTTTGCTGCACGTTTATTTTTGTTATTTTGTATATAACAAGTAAATATTTGGACTTTTTCTTCCTCACTGTAAACCATTTTGATTATTTCATTAAATAAATGTCACATCAAATATAATAGTTGTCATTTTCATAGCTCACTTTAATAATGTTAACTTTTCCATATTTACAGTAACTAGTTTAACTAAGATATTCGACGTTTAATAACTCAAAAACGGTACATGGTGTGGGTTGTAGCATTTTAAAATTCTACTTTTGTATTTAAGAAATACAACGAATATTAAACAAATATTGCAGAATTTAAAAACAAATTAAGTTCCTCTTCTTGGTAAAAGTTAAAATATAGAGTGGAATGAAAAATAATATTAACTGAAAATTTTTGCTAATTATTATTTACTAACTTTTACAAATCTTATCACAGTTTTTGCAAATAGCCGGGAAAATAATTGTTTAAAAAGATATATGTTATACTTATCTGTGATAAGATTTGTAAAAAGTTAGGAAATAATAATTAGCAAAAATTTTCAGTTAATATTATTTTTCATTCCACTAAATATTGCAGATTTATTGGCAAACAATAAAGTACTAAGGCATGAAACTACACATATTAAATTCATTTGTATTACTGGTTGCTCAAAAATAAAAGTCGTGATGGGATTTGTTTACGAATAATTTATTTTTTTTTACTGTTCCCAGACTAAAAATATTAAAATAATGTTAATTACCATGCATTACAAATAACATCACCTTAGTAAGAACACATTGTGCAAATTTCATATAATATCCTAGAATATTAGCCAGTATTTAAGTATTATTTTGGTATGATACTTTTCATGAAATTTCGTTTATTATATTCCTGCAAGGACGCTAAACACTCGTCACTGTAGTTTTAAAACCATGTATAATCGAGATTCGCCCATATTTCTGTTTATTATGCCCATTACTTGGAAGTTCCCTACACAATAACCTGAATTATAATCAGCTGTTATAAATTAGGGCAAATAAATTACCTATTTCTGATTCTGAAAATTCCATTGTTCTCCGAAAAAATTTATTTTTCTTCTGTTCCTAGTATTTATGATTCATTCTTCATATTTTTCCATAATTTTCTTGGTTTTGTTTTTTCGTCTAATTATAGTATTTTGCTCCTTGTCATATATTTGACAGGTTACGTTGCAGGAATGCCAATTAAAAATCACTACAAAGAATGTCAGTTTTTTTGTTAAAAAAGGAGGCATTTAGGCATTCGAGAATTGCATCTTGGTTAGTAAAAGTTCTGTGTAGTTTGTGGCTTTTCACATAGTTTTCCTTTTCTGGGATTTGTATGACAATTCTACTGTTAGTGACCTACACCAAGCTTACGAGTTTCAAGGGGGTAACCGCTGGGGAAATCTATTGTACAAGCTACAGGAATTCTAGGGGAACTCGGAGGAACTCTAGGAACTCTGAGGAACTCTGGTGGAACTCCGAGAACTCTGGAGGAACTCGAGGAATTCTTAAGGAACTCCTAGGAACTCTGAAGGGACTCCGAGGAACTCTGAAGGAACTCCGAGGAACTCTTCCACAATTATAATACGTACGTCATCTTACGCATGCGTGCTCGAATGCGTAATAAGATATTACGCTTTAACTTGACTAAATGGCCATAACTCCCGACTGAAATCAAAACAAAGTTCAATAAAACACGTGTAGTCGAGCGTGTAGTGCAAGCAGTTTTAGATATTTATCGGTGGTGACTGTGCTGTTGCTGTGTCAACTTGATGACAAATAATTGGTAGGTATAAGTTTGTTTTAAAAATATTGCGAAGAATACAATAACTTCAGAATATATAGACAAACCATTCCCTATTCATTTACGCAGGCAGTGTTGTTTCATTGCAGCAAGCCATAAATAATAAGTCATAGCTTTTCAATTTCTGTATATATCTTCGAAAATTACTCCACTAATAAATCACAATGTAATTAAAAAATCTTATAAATTTCGTAAATTTAATTTTTTTTTAATTCATGTTTTTATTTAGTTCCATTAATTATAGCCGGCTATTACGTAAAACAATAATATTTAGTCATATTATGGCCAAAAACCAGTTGCCGTACAGGAAATTATGATCTTTGAAAAATATGATATTCAACCCCCAAATGCAGGTAATTGTATATTTATGTTATATTAATCATAATTTTTAGACGGCATAATTGTTGAAAATTATTTTATGTGTTAAATAATATTGTGGAATCGATGCCGTACATTTTGCAATGATCTTGAACCATATAGGTCTAAGTAGAAGTTTCTGTACGGGGTTTCTTACCCCTGTATTAGCAAATATGTACGGCGTTGCAAAAAAATGAATCTACGTAGTTATAAAAATCTAATTATACAAACGCCGTCCAGTAGTAAATCACCTATATTGGGGACAAAAATTTGTGGATTATAAAAAAATATCCTTGCTTTCAGTACTGTTATTTTTGTACGGCAGTAGGCCCTACTTGATTATTTTTTAATAATCTATCAACTTGAGAAATGCCATTCAAGAATATTTTGTCGAAACTCGTTTCTCTCCCCCGATGGAAAGTTTCATTTACCTGCGTACTCATCTGCAGCGCTCACAACTGACGGCACAGTGTCTAAAGTAGTTATTTCATATGGTACTATAATTATAAATATAATTCATGCTGGGTTACATGACCCCCCCCCCAAATTGTCCTGGGCTTGTAGTCTATAAACTATAATAGATAGACAGGTGCCGTCACTGACTTTTTTATACAACATTTTATTCTCACAAGATTGGTTCTATACTTTTTTTGTCATCACTGTTACGATTTTCGCAGCATAAGCCACTCGGTAAGCCATAAAAAAGTCAAAAACGGGGAAAATGTGTTTTTTTAACGTCTCTTTTTTTTGCAAAACGAGCAGTTGGTACTGCGATCCCCACAACTCATGTCTTTATTATGTACATTGTACACCGTCCTGAACATTTTCCATATTTTTTCATCCAGTGCTTAATTAGTGGAATTTAATATCGGAAATTGACTGGCCTATACTCTGTTTGCTCAACACATATTTATAGTTAAGCTACTCCCCACAAATGTGCGCTAAATTTGAATATAATGTTTCTATTAGTTGAATTTTTAAAATCCATAATACAACCAATTAATATGGTCGGCTCTGGTCTGATCATGTTTTTTCATTGGTCTAAGCAAACTAAATTTTAATGGGGAGTGGTTTAACTATATGTGTTGAGCAAACAGAGCATAGTAGTATACACTGACGAAACGCCTATAAAAAATGCTTGCTTTATTAATTCCAGATAAAAATAGCCCTGAAAACTCGCTAGAAAATGGCTGGAATAGCTAATGTCGAGTCGGAGGTCCAGCCTGATCTCGACTCGGATCTCGAGCCCGACGTTTTTACAAGAGTAGAGAGAGCTTTAAAAATAATTATTCCTGAAGATTTACGAAATATGTTGAAGATTAACAACTATATACATGAGAGATATTTGGCAAACATTACTAATGATGATTTAAAGGAAATTGAAAACTTTGCATGAACCACCTTGCATTCAATTATTCCCCCAGAGCAATATCAAATGTATTATGGCATTTTTAAAGATAAACCCTCCGCCTATACCATTCTTTCGTTGAACAAGAAGATTATTTCCATGATTGTCAATTATTACAAATCATGCTTGTCCGACTTGCCCGATCAACCGATTCAGCAACAGAATAATTCTACAAAGGCAAAATGCTACAGAAAAGGCACCCTCAAAATCACCTAATTCTGGTACCTTTACAGATACTACTACGGAACAAACATCACTTCAAAGAAGCTCAATAGATATTACTGATGAAAACCGTGCAATCCTAAAATCACTGACAAATTTCATAAAAAGCAAATGTAAAAGTAACGATGAGTGGATGCAGTACAAAGAAAAAATTAACGACGTCGAGGTTAATACCAAATGGGAAGGAAATTCCAATTTAGTGTCAGTCGTCCAATGTTTTTGTGAAGAGAAAATCAGAATTGCAAAAAGGGCAAATAATATCAATTGCCAGGCAAGATGGATTTATTCAAACTTCCATAGACATTTCTTGAGGCATTTAAGGGATTCACAAGTTGGACAAAATACCACCTTGAATATGACAAAACGACCACAAAACTTAAAGACTATTCGAAACTTTTTTAAAAACCCAAGAAAAAGTATTATATCTCCAATTAAATAATTCTTTTCGTCAAGAAAATGACTTGATCTCGAGCCGAGACTCGGGCGAACATTCCAGCATAGCCACTAGTTCATGTTCTCGTATAGATTCTAGTTGTAGTCAAAACATAAATATTGTCTCAAATATTATACTCAGTAATAAGATTGACGCTGGAACGAGCAATAAAAGTATTGTTACAGAACAAGCACTAGATGAGAAACCTGTGGAGGATTTTTGCAACAGCAGGACTATTCTGGAGACGAATAAATCCTGCCACGAGTCCTGCCATGAATACGTACCTCCAACCGAGTCTGCAACTCAGTCTCTTAAAAAAACGTCTATTTGGAAAAAAACGCTACCAGCGTAAAGAGCGTACCAGAAGACGGAAAGAAAAGAAAGAAAGAGGACAACAACTCATAACTAATTTTTACCTTATCATAACGAAGATTACGCATGTAATAAATGATAATTGGAACGAGCAACCAGATCTCGTAAAGGAACTTGTAGAAAAGTTGAGTGAAAATCGAGGTGAAAACACAGAGGCTGAGGATAGTGTAAATAAGTCGGTAAATAATGAAGAAACGAGTAAAGAAATTAACAGCTTACTTGAGATGTTATATAAAATATCCACAAATAATGAATTAAAAACAAATAATAAAAATAGATACCTGACGAACATCAACAAATTTGCGATGTACCTTTTTTACGTAGGTATTTTACCTTCTATATCTGCATTGAATAGATTCGCAAAAAAGTAAAGAAAATTATCAGAAAAAGGGGTTTTCGACTATGAGGGCCTAAACCAATTTCTTATGGACAGAAATTTGAAGAAGGTCGTATGGATAAGCGAAGACGCTACTCGCAATTCAGATAAAGTATTTTAAGCTACCTACATAGTCAGCTATATATTAACTACTGTATTTTTCCACAGGTAAAGTTGAGTATGACCCCAATGGAAACAAGGTAGTTGAATTCGTTCTCCCCTTAGACAAAGGAATGTCTATTACAAATACATTTGTAGCATCTTCAGCGAAAAAATCGAGGAATATTTTATTAGTGGAAAAAAGTCACATTACGCGTACGTCATTATGGCACAACCACTCTCTGAAAATGCACCAGCTTATTGTTTAACAGTATTTGGGACAGACAGTAAATTTACTTGTGAAAATGTAAGGAGTAGATGGGTAGTTATGATTAAAAAGTTGGATGAATTTGGCATAAAAGTGTTATCTTTCTACCTACTTTAAATATGGACGTTACCGAAGTAGCAAGTAAAATTATTCGCAATTTTATTGATGTCAATATTTTGAAATATGACCGTCCTGGGAACCACTGTGGGCTGGTATGATCTTTAGTTTCGAGAGCAGCGTAAGCTTTATGCCTCCGAGTACACCGATAATTAGGACGACCATTTTACCGAATAGAATGGGTACAGCACATAGATCTCGTACTGGAGAGCACGATATTTGGTACTCTGCCATGCGCACAGGTTCGCTGCTGTCGTAGCAGGTCAGCAAGTCATCCGTTGGTTCACTCGTCCACTTAAAGCGCCCATGTCCATTGCGTATGTTGTCATCATTGAGACCTTCAGGTGGGGCTCCTCCAACCTGTCTCTGACATCCATCCGGTTGGGGTCGATCGTGAGAAGCCCTTCCTCTGCGTGTCGTTGGAATCAGAGTATGTTGCATATTAGGGTGGTTAGCCCTGATACCCCATGGCCGACATGTCAGACAGAGATTCCTTTGTCTTGTAACGAAATTGCAAGCTATTTCATTCCAGTTTGTTGTGTTCCGCGAGGAATTAAGTTTCTGCTAGTCTAGTCCAGATGGCGCCACTGATTTCTACTGGAAAAGTCGGTTTTGCAGATTTTTGCACTAAATATCTATCTATCTTTATTGCTCATCCTCTACTCTCAAATGTCTGTCTCTTTCCAAGCTATAACCGAGTTTAGGTGGGAGGACAGAACGAGGCTTCCTTCTTCTTACTAGTGCAGCGTTCAGATTGAAACCATCTATAATTCTGCGGTCTGGTAAAATTTATATGTTTTCTGGTATTATCTTGTGATTTAATGCTAATCATTATTTAAAAAGTTGCTATATTGATTTAAAGTACCTTTGAGGTAATTTTCATAATAATATTGTACCGTAATTATCTTAATTTACGCCTTGGGCGAATTTGCTTTTTGGTGTTCAGGTCACCTTGGTTGTTCTTTGGAACAGCCATTATTAATATTGATTAGTATCAATTTATCGTGCCTTGCTGGCAATTTATCTAATATTACTTTGATATTGTAATAATTTCAGGTGTTAATTTAAACTAACTTTCGGTTATTGTAAATTTCAGATTTACTTGGCAACGTATGTCGCCATTTTGTATCGTAGTTAGTTGTTTTCTGTCTTTGCCTGTTGATGTTTTAGGTCACTTCGCCACGTTGGTAGCACTCTGAAAGTGGTGACTGGTGACATTTGGAGATTGGTACACCTGGTTTGACAAACCTATTTGTTTATAACCTTTGTGAAAATTATCTAATTTGGTGCATTTGTTTTGTGGTGGATTATTTTATACCAGTGCATATATTTATCAACCAGATCTCAGAAACGTAAGGTTTTTCTAAATTTAAAATATCGAATACTTACTTGAACGTTTCCTTAGTATTTCTTCAGGAACGCTACTCTAGTGGAACCTTGCCTAGTTCTCTGGCAAAGATACCTGCCTAGTTATCTGGCACTTGATTAACTTTTAATTATCTTAGGTAAACATATAGTCAAGTAGATATCTTTACTTAACTTTATCTGCAATTCCTTAGAACCCTCTCAGAGGAACTAATGAATAATTTAATTTAACGTTACCTTCAAGTTGAAAACTATCATATTGTTTTATATTTAGCAAATATTTATTTACGTTATCTTTTCTAGTTGTCTGTCTGTATACAGACATTCTAAATTTTATTTTCTGGAAGCTTAACTTCTTTCAGTACAAAAATATCTTAACATTTAGTGAATACCTATTTCACTTGTTTATTATCATAGCTGCACCTAGTTTATTTGCTGGACTAGTATTTTTTCCCTTTAACGTAACTTTTTATTAATACTTAAGTTAGTTGAAGTCTTCAACTTCCTAACATATTGTAGGATACCGATCCTAGTTTGTTTAGTTTGCAATTTACTCTGTAAATTTGTGTTAACTCATATTTTGTCTACGTAGCTGGACAGTTCAAACGTCATAGCTTTTAATTTTGTTTGGCCTATAATACTGATCTCATAAAACTCTCCCCTTTTTATGTAAATACCTGGACCAAGAGAAGAGGATAACTGGTGGATCGAACTGATCATTATATACAGGGTGAAACAGAAAACTATATTTTACACAACTGGCATTTTTCTCAAGGGTAACTGCAGTACGGACAGTGGTGAGTCAAATTGACCCCGAACCCATTAAAAGCTAAGCCGTTGGTGGATTCTTCGCTGGACTAACCCCTGGGAAGTTAAGTAAGATCTTCGTCCCCAGTAAAGTTTATTTGGTCAGAAGAACGTTGTGAGAGATCAGTAACTCAATTTTTTTTTGTATTCTCAATAACATCATTTTTCATTTTGTTTTCATCATTTCATATCATTTTTTTTTTGTTTTTGGGTCCTCAACCACCATTAATTTAAATATATTGTATATATTGTACATATATACTAGTCCTGATTATACTTTTTATAAAAATCATATCTTTTTATTCCACTTCCTTACGAACCGAATTCAAGTTTTAACGTTAACTTTACCTTTTAAAATAAAATCTTAATTATTTGGTACTTGCAAAAGTCCTGGCGCCCAGCCTAGATTTTGGTGATAACTCAAATCAATCGAAGCCCTAATTCACGACCTGCTCACTGAGCTACCGGTCAATAAGTACAACCCCAGCTTATTGTGTTATGCCAACAATTGGACGAGGGGATGTTGCACTAATATGACAAATTTGTCTCTGACTGTCCAGGATGCACCGCGAGACGGTTGCCGGTCCTTTGCACCCCTTTTTATTATTATTATTTTTTTTTCGGAATATCCGATGCCAGACTGTCCTCCCGTGGACTCCGACACCTCACGGGAGTCGCACCGGCGCATTAACTACAGCCACTCCCTACATCCCGCAGGGTTACTGACTGTAGATAACAGAATCGTGTGCCCTAAGCAGACGGAGAGCACCCATAATGACCGCCTTCTGCATTTGGCCTGTCAGCTACTCGGCTGATGTTTGGCAGGCCGATATGGTCCTCAGATTCGAGAGCAGCGTGTAAGGGAAAATAATAAATTAATATTAAGTAGCACACGCGCGTGTGTCCCAATAGTTCAAAGAACTTGATTTATTAGTTTTAAGTTTATGTAAATTATCTAGGTTAAGTTATTTGTTATATTTATAAAATATTTGTTGTAATTATCGTGAGGCTTCAAAGTATTGCAAGCCAAAGCAATTATTGATAAATAATTGCACTGATAGAAATATACTTTTGTAAAAGTAAGATGTGTTTGAATGATCTCCAACTAGATATCAAGAGGTATCACATGGCAATCCTACCAGTCCTGGACTGATAAATGGAAGTAATTTAATAGTTTAATTGGTTTAGAATATGATATAACTTATAATGGTTTTAATGGATAAAGAAGAAAAATAATAATGACAGTTATAGTATTATGGATTACTTTATAAATGAGTAAAAATGGGAAGTAGGCAAACGAAGGAAGAAGTCATTGTTGCTTGTAGGTGGACAGAATCAAATGACGAGGCTCCCAATGGGGTTGAAAATTAGCCCTAGTGCTTTTTCTCTAGCAATGATAACTGCAATGTCTGGTTTAAACTACGAACGATGTTTTGTTTATTTAGACTATTGAATTGTTTTTGGAAATAACTTGATAAATCATAATAGAAACTTGGTTAAAATTGTTCAGAGGCTAAGAGAGGTAAATTTGAAATTAAATCCAAACAAATGTGAATTTTTGAAAAAAAGAAATTCTTTATTTAGGTCATACAATTTCATCTGAAGATGTTTCACCGGATCCTTTAAAAATTGAAGTAATTAAAAAATTTCCAAATCCTAAAGATTCTAATGAGGTGAAAAAAATTTGTTGCTTTTGCTAATTATTACAGAAATTATATTCAAAATTTTGCACATATTGCCACACCATTTAATAATCCAACAAGAAAAAATACTCAGTTTATTTGGACTAAGGAATGTCAACAATCTTTTGAAAAATTAAAGCAAGCCTTAATTACCTCACTGGTATTACAATATCCAAATTTTCCTCAGATAACTGTTTTCAATTGAAATGTGATTCTTCTGGATATTCACTTGGAGCTGTCTTGTCAAATGGGGATGACAGACCTGTTGCATTTGCTAGTCGATCTCTTAATAATGCCGAGGGAAATTACAGTGCGAGCGAAAAAGAATTGACGAGCTTAGTTTTTGCCGTGAGGCATTTTAGGCCTTATTTATTTTGTAGGAAGTTTGTAATATTCACTGATCATAAGCCATTAACTTATTTGTTTGGGGTGACGAACCTCTGTAGTAGGTTAACGAAATATAGGTTAGCTCTCGAAGAATACGACTTTACAATAAAGTATATTAAAGGTAAAGAAAATATTATAGCGGATACTCTGTCACAACTTGTTATATCTTCTGATGAACTAAAACATTTAAACAGCATATGTAGTACAGTATTATGTTACAACACGAGCACAAGCCAAAAGGTCTGGAAATAATATGCAAAGTGGTTTTGATGATTCCAGCTCCAATGAAGGGATTGAATAGCATCGTTGATATATTGAAACTGCCTAGAGATTCTTTCCAGTTGTGTTCACTTTCTTGTTCTGACTTTGAAAAAATAATAAAAAGCAAACAGTATGATTGCCAATTAGGGAACTTATTAAAGATTTGCGAATAATTTATTTAAAACAGGATCCTCGATAGGCATTAGACTTAGGTACTTTGTTGAGAGACCTTAAATGCACCTATGATACGAATAAAATTCCGGAATTAATAATTAAAAAAAATAGAAAGGAGCACAAATACTTGAAAATATTTTAAACTTCCCAAATAAAATAAAAGATAGTGGTATAAAAATATCTGTATTGAAAGATGTTCAAAATATTATAGATTATGAAACTAGACACATTATAATGAATGATTATCACATACTACCAACTGACATGCGGAGGTAAATCGTATGTATAATAATATAAAAAAATATTATTTTTCAGGAGGTTTGCATAAAGATAATGAAATTTTTTGTAAAGTGTGATGATTGCCAACGTTATAAACATACCAATCCAAACAAAGAACCTATGACAATTACTAGCACTGCTTCCTCAGGATTTCAAAAAGTTTATTTAGATTTAGTTGAACCTTTGGAGGTAAATTCAGAAACCAATCGATATATTTTTACTTTACAATGTGAACTGACTAAATTCGTAGAGGCTTATCCTTTACAAAATAAGGAAGCTTGTACAGTAGCAAAAGCTTTTGTAAACAATTTTATTTTGTGATATTGTATACCAAACATAATTATATCAGATCAGAGCACTGAATTTTTGGCATCTATTTTTAAACAAATATGTGAACTTTTAGAAATTACGAAGCTGAATTTCACAACATATCATCATGAGATACTAGGTTCTCTTGAAAATTCTCACAAAAACTTAGGGGCTTATTTGCGAAATCAAGTGGCAAAGCATACTAATGCTTGGAGATCGTGGGTGCTATACTGGTGTTTTGCTTACAATACCACAGTTCATACCGAAATCAAGTATACACCCCACGAATTAATTTTTGGACAAGTAGCTAGATTACCGTCTGGTCTGAGTAAGAGTTCAGATCCTCTATATAATTTTGATGATTATCCCTTAGTTAAAATATCGGTTGCAACAAGCATGCAGCGATGCAAAAAACAATTTAATTGCCTCTAAACTCAAACGAAAATCGACTTATGACAAAAACCAAAAAATTGTAAATTATAATATATCAGATAAGAATATGTTAAGAAATAATCCCACAAATAAATTAGAACCCATATATAAAGGCCCATATGGTGTTATTGAGGATAAACCTCCAGATACCTTATAAAAATGGGTGATAATTTACTTGAGGTGCATAAAAATAGGGTTAAGTTGTACCATGAATGAAAAGAAAATACACACCTTGTGAGCTCAGCATATATTTTTTTATCTTCCCCCGAGGGAGATGTAAGGGAAAATAATAAATTAATATCAAGTATCATACGCGCGTGTGTCGCAATGTTTCGAACAACTTGGTTTATTAGTTTAAGTTAATGTAAATTACCTAGATTAAGTTATCTGTTATATTTATAAAATATTTGTTGTAATTATGCTGAGGCTTCAAAGTATTGCAAGCCAAAGCACTTATTGATTAATAATGGGACAGAGAGAAATATACTTTTGTAAAAGTAAGATGTGTCTGAATAATCTCCAACTAGATATAAAGAGATATCACAAGCTTAGGCTTTATCCCTTCGAGTACATTGATTTATTATCGTTTTGACCGAATAGCTCGGGTACAATACATGAAACTCGAACCGGAGATTGCGATATTTGGTCCGTTTCTCCTCCTCTTTCAAGGTGATGTTTTTTCTTCGCAGGTGCCGAGAACTCGATGACATACATCACCTTGAGTTGGTGGTCGAGGAGAACTATGACAGGCTTGTTGGCTTGGATTAGTCTGATCGTAGGGAACCACTAGTTCCAGTAAATTCGGCATTTCTCTATTTTTTTTTTTTCGGTTTCCCGATGTCGGTCAGTCCTCCCGTGGCCTCCGACGCCTCACGGGAGTCGCGCCGGCGCATCAACTACAGCCATTCCCCACATCCCCCAGGGTTAGTGACTGTAGATACCAGAATCGTGTGCCCTAAGCAGACGGAGAGAACTCAGAATGACCGCCTTCTGCATTTGACCTGCCAGCCACTCGGCTGGTTTTTGGCAGGCCGGTATGATCTTCAGTTCCGAGAGCAGCGTAGGCTTTATCCCTCCGAGTACACCGATAATAAGGACGACCATTTTGACCGAGTAGCCTGAGTTGATGGTCGAGGAGGACTATGTCAGGCTTGTTGGCTTGGATTAGCCTGACAGTCGGGAACGAGTAGTTCCAGTAAATCCGGCATTTCTCGTTCTCGACAACGGACTCAATATCACCGGGGACGTAAGGCAGCACTGGTGTCTGGTCTACCCCGTACGAGTGCCTTAGATGGTAGTATAGCACTCGTAAAGCCGCGTTATGTCGGTGGATGTAGGCCGAAATCGCATATATGGGACATGCAGAAAGTAAGTGCATGAGCGATTCCGGCGCCTGATGGCAGGTCCTGCAGTTGATATCAGGAACCTCTACACGCCACACGCGGCTACGGTAGACCAAGGTGTTGATAACACCATCTTGGCAGGCCATAATGAATCCCTCGGTCTCCGACTTAAGCCCTGCTGACCTTAGAAAGGCGAAGGTCAGCCTGGTCGATAAACCCAGTGTTTCTATGTTCTTATAGAAGACACCATGCTGGGGTTTATCGATGTGCTGCCGAAACAGATTTTCCTGTTCGGCAGCTCTAATTCGGGCTTTCAGACGATTTGGCTGAAGTTCGGTGACTGACTCAACATCAGCACTTCGCCGGCCTCCTCACCTGATGTCAAATGCGAGACCGAGTTCATCTGCGGCTCTTTTTGCTGCCTTGAACAATCCTGCTACCACTCCTACAGTTTCGTGATGTTTTACGAACCGCAAGAGGGGATCTGAGTTCCTGAGTATGTTACATGCCATACTCAGTACTACTCTGCCATGCGTACACTCCAGGCTCAAGAGTCCTCGGCCCCCCCGTTGACGTGGGAGGTACACACGAGGAACGGACGATCTAGGATGAATACTTCTGTGAATATTCATCATCTTGCGGGTATCTCTGTCTAATTGACGCAGCTCATCTACCCTTCACTCTACTACTCCGGAGTAGAGCAGAATCGGAACGGCAAGCATATTAGTTGCAGACACCTTGTTCTTCCCCGAAAGTTCGGAAGACCAAATCTTTCGGAGGCGGTGTCTGTACTTGCCGCGGAGAGAATCCTTTATTAGTGTTACATCTTGGATGTGCCTTTGTTGCACACCCAGGTATGTATAGGTCTCTCCGGCATCCAGATGTCTTAGGATGCTTCCGTCTGCGAGCTGCGCATCTTCAGGGAATTCCCCGCATCGTCCTCTCTTGGGGTGGACGACTGCACAACCCGAACTCCATACCAATTGCCCGCGTATATTCTTCGACCACCCTAAGAGCGTTTTGTAGTTCGCGCTCTCCGGAGGCATAAAGTTTATGATCATCCATATAAAATAGATGGATGACCTTATGCCTCCGGTCGCTGGGTGGTCCACATTGATACCCGCGGGTTTGGCGGAGCCCAGCAGACAACGGTAGCAGTGAGATGCAGAAGAGGAGAGGACTCAGGGAGTCGCCCTGGAAAACTCCCCTCCTAAATGCCACCTGCTCTGTCGTGACACGCTGTGCACCTGATGTTATGGTGAAGCGAGTCTTCCAGAGTGACAGCAGCTGTTCTATGCATCTCACTTGTGCTGGTACCACAAGACATTCGAGCAAGTGCAACAATAGCTCGTGCGATGTTGTATCAAATGCCTTGCGGTAGTCAATCCAGGCCATCGATAGATTCCGCTTGTATTGCACAGAATCCTGTGTAATACAGCGGTCTATCAGCAGGCTTTCCTTGCAACCTGCCATGCCCTTCTTGGCACCACGCTGTTCATGTATCTGCTGGAAGACCGGATCAACAGACCTCAGTGTCCTAGCATACAAGATACGTGTAAATATCTTGTAGCAGGAGTTGAGGCAAGTGATCGGCCTATAATTCCTCGGGTCGGAAAGATCCCCCTTTTTGGGGATAAGCACAGTACGTCCCTCGACAAACCAGTCCGGAATCTGCTGCCCCTCGTTCAACCATGAGTTGAAAACTCGCGCCATTATATTATTATTATTATTTTATTTTTCGGTTCCCGATGCCGGTCAGTCCTCCCGAGACTCCGCGCCTCACAGCGCCGGCGCATCAACTACAGCCACTCCCCACGTCCCGCAGGGTCAGTGACTTAGTCAAGTGTTGCCTAAGAGACAAACAGATACCGCCTTCTAATTTGGCCTGCCAGCCACTTGGCTTTTTTGGAGGCCGGCATGATCTTCAGTTCCGAGAGCAGCGTAGGCTTCATCCCTCCCAGTAACCGATTATAAGGACGACCATTTTTACCGAGTAGCCTGGGTACAGCACCTGAAGTTCGCACCGGAGACGCGATATTTAGTCCGGAATCTGCTGCCCCTCGTTCAACCATTAGTTGAAAACTCGCGCCAGACGGCGGTGAGTGGAAGGAAATTTCTTCCACCACCAGTTGTTTATGCCGTCTGGGCCAGGGGCAGCAAAGTTCTTGGTACCAACAAGTGCTTGTTGAACTTCCTCCGTACTGATTGCCGGGCACACTTCTTCTGGCTCTTGACCGATGTCTGTGGCACAGAGCCTCGAAGTGTGCAATTGATGGAGTGTGGATATTGAATGGACGCGTCGTTTCGTAGATTCCCTTCCAGAAGGTTTCGACATCTTCTGCAGTCGGCGGATTCTCGACAACACGCTGTGGCTCTTGAACGAGGCGAGAAGGATTCGTACGGAACAAATTATTTTGTTCCATACTCCTCACCCGCCTCTTCAATGTTTTCTTTATCGCCATGAGCGCTCGGATCCTATCTAGACAGTGCTGCTTGATGGTAAGCATTACTGTCAGATTTAGAGTATGGTGTTGACGTCTTAATCCGGCTGCTATGCGCCGGATTCTGGGAGTAAAAACTCTACCAGTCGTCTTATATTCCACCACACTCTGGATCCGAGAAGCGTGTTGTCTGGCCGACTGTATTTTGCCCTCGATTTTTGTACACGCCGCTTGGCTTTCTCGACCCCGTGATTGGTTGACCTCTCACGGGGGACGAGTTGCTTCGCGGCGTTGTACACGGCACAGTTGATTTGCCAGATGTCTGCATCTTCCGGAATTTCCTCATCGATGACGGCGTCCATTCTAGCCAGGTCTTGTGGCTTTAGGTTAGCCTTGGTGTTAAGGCTAACCCTTGTCCTTAAGTCTATACCGGTGAACTCTAATGGATGATCCCCATCAGCTGGTAATTGCCGCGGTGGAACTGCGGCTGGCGGTTCTTCCAGCTGACGGGGTGCCCTTACGTAACCTGTCCTGAGCAGGAAGGATACTTGATCTCTCAGAGGTTGTTGAGAGAAGGCGCGATGCTCTGGATGCATTTCGCACCAAAGTGCATGCAATCGCGCCATGTATCCCCTTCGCTCAGGTTCGCTACTCTCAGGCAGAAGTCACCCGAAGTTCCCTCGTCCACTTAAAGCGTCCATGTACAATTGCAGTATCGTTATCGCTTAGGAACCGTCCGGTAAGGCCCTCCCATCTGTCCTTGACCTCCATCCGACTGAGGTCGATTGTGAGGGGCACTTCTTAGGTTATAAGGAACCATAGCATTAAGAGTACCAGGGTGGTTAGCCCTGGTACTCTCGGCCGGCATTTGTAAGGCAGAGTTACCCCTGCCTGTTCAGGGTGCACCAACGTGGAGGTTGGTCCTTTCTGTTTTTTTTTTTTTTTTCGATTTCCCGATGCCGGTCAGTCCTCCCGTGGCCTCCTATGCCTCACGGGAGTCGCGCCGTCGCATCAACTACAGCCACTCCCCACATCCCGCAGGGTTAGTGACTGTAGATACCAGAATCGTGTGCCCTAAGCAGACGGAGAGAACCCAGAATGACCGCCTTCTGCATTTGGCCTGCCAGCCACTCAGCTGATTTTTGGCAGGCCGGTATGATCTTTAGTTCCGAAAGTAGCGTAGGCTTTATCCCTCCGAGTACACCGATTATAAGGACGACCATTTTTACCGAGTAGCCTGGGTACAGCACTTGGAGCTCGTACCGGAGATCGCGATATTTGGTCCGTTTCTCCTCCTCCTTCAAGATGATGTTTTTCTCCGCAGGAGCCGAGAACTCGATGACATACATCACCTTGAGTTGATGGTCGAGGAGGACTATGTCAGGCTTGTTGGCTTGGATTAGCCTGACAGTCGGGAACGAGTAGTTCCAGTAAATCCGGCATTTCTCGTTCTCGACAACGGACTCAATATCTCCGGGGACGTAAGGCAGCACTGGTGTCTGGTCTACCCCGTACGAGTGCCTTAGATGGTAGTATAGCACTCGTAACGCCGCATTATGCCGGTGGATGTAGGCCGAAATCGCATATATGGGGCATGCAGATAGTAAGTGCATGAGCGATTCCGGCGCCTGATGGTGTTGTAGGACACGAGTACCGCAGCCGTTACGTAAGAGCTTAAAAAAATTTTTTTCGAAAAGAATTCATTTTGCATAATACACACTTATAGCTTCGAAAACACTGGCAATTTTACAAAGAAACTCTACGAAAAAATTAATTTTTCCAAATTTTAAAATTTTTCAGGAAATTTTCAGTTCGCCTGAAAATAGACTAATTTTCAGTGACCCAGATACGGCAGATGTAAACAAACCCGTTTTAGAACAAAGTCAAATTTCATCGCACTTTCCAAATTTTAATTTTTCTAAACTCCATAACTCAGACCGTGATGAATATTTTTCAAAAAATCTTTACACAAAATTTTAGCTAATTTTTTATACTTAATTTACAGCACAGTCAGAACGACCGGTTCATTATCATGCCGCAGGCCCTCAGCACTTTCAATAGACCATGTATACTAAAACCGCATTCACCACCGCACCTCACCTCTTGGACTCAGGCGAGGATTTTACTTATTAAAATCAACTTAAAACATTAAACTAAAAAACCATTAAAAGATTTAATTAAATAGATCATTTTAAGCCAGAGAAATTAATTAAAACATTAAAAATAAATAAATTATTTAACTTTTATTGCAGTTCATATTAGATTTTCATACAAATTAACAAATAACACACTGTAACTTCCTTATTAATTATCCGATTTTAATCAACCAAAAACAAAAATGTTCAGTAGAATCCAAGCTGTCCAAAGGTCCAAACACATGCAGGATAACAGTTAACCACAGTTTCTAAAAAAGCGCGGGAAAGGATTATCGGTATGGGTTGAGCTAGGTCATACGGGGCCCAGTTTGCTCGAGCGCTCGGACAGAAAACGGCGCTCAGACTTCCGCCAGACCCGTATTACTCTGGCAAAACCAATTTTAATTTATATAAAGCAGTCATAAAAGAGTCTGGCTAGAACACATGCAAAAACCTACGACCAATCATCACACTGTATTCAGGTCCAAACCTTTATACCACCGCAACTTTAACCAATCAGAATTTTTCAATTCTTTTGGCGCTAATAGCACGTCCCACACAGCCAGCCAACGCAAATTCTACAAGATTTCTCAAGTGCGAGAATTCAATACACATTCGGACGACCGCGAAACGACGTAAACCTCGAAATACGTTCCAAAAGTTTCAAAGTTGCCTGTGTTTTCGTTGCGAAAAAGTAAAAGAAATTCTACCGCGACGGGAATAATAATTATTAATCATAATTTCGCTAATAACAAAGTTCCTACAAGACCTTCCGACGCTGGAGGGGTAAGAGACACTTTCACTAACAGGGAAACCAGCATCCACGTTTCCAGAGACTTCCCAGGACTTTTGCTGAATATTTTTTGCTGAAAAAATAATTTCAGTGCTCCTTCTGTATAAACATTTATTTCAGTTAGGGAACCAGATACCTAGGCAGGACACCAATTTTTTTAACAAACATTGTTGATTTTTTATGAACATTTATTATTGTGAATAGACTTTATAAATTTTACAAGGCATTGTTTGATTTGATTTTCAGTAAAAGACAATTTTTCAGGAATTTTTTCAGTAACACGTAAATTTTTTCAGTCATTCGTACTTAGGTTTGAAAATTTGTCTGTTAAATATTTTAACTGTTCAGATTTTTTACCTTAGTCATATTTAACAAATTCCATAACCGCATATATACTTTGACAAATTTTAAAGCTTAAGGAAATTTGCTTTCAAGTGGACATTTTTTAATTTGAACTTTTTCTAAAAGTAAATTCAGTGCTAAAAAACTGCCTTACACAAACATTATTGCAAAAAAGTGAACATTGATATAAACTTTATTGACATTATTGACTTTTTAAACATTTGTGCATTGTGTAACCTCTCAAACGTGGTTTACCCGAGTGGCTCACCCCATATCTCTTACAGAAAACAAAAACTTACAAAAAGAATTCGATTATGCTATCCCTCCATCTTGGGAGGAAATAAACTTGGTGTGTTTTTATACCTTTTCCCATCCTTAGCCACTCGGACCCACACATATACAAACAAAAAACGTTAAGTGCATAACATTTCTACGTCCTCCACTCTTACCTCGAATTTCCACCAAGGGACCTACCTTCGTCGTGGGATTCGCACCAGGGGCCTAGCCATAAGCGGTTAGAGCCACATAGGTAACGCCATCGCTACACAAAGAGTCTCATTCTCGAGCGAAGCTCGGAATACCAACAAACAAAGAAAAAATCGACCCTGAGCAATAGCCGTTCCCCGAAAGTAAGCGACGTTGGGCTTTGGGAAAAATATTGCAAAAAGCTCTGAGGCGGCGTTTCTGGCGCCCGACTCACTTTTTACAAATTATCAATCATAAAAATTTGAAGCGCAACCTCGCCAGGGGCTTTTTCGCAATAAAAAAGATTCACCCGGAGCTCATAGCCTTTAACAATGGCAGGTCCTGCAGTTGATATCAGGAACCTCTACACGCCACACGCGGCTACGGTAGACCAAGGTGTTGATAACACCATCTTGGCAGGCCATAATGAATCCCTCGGTCTCCGACTTAAGCCCTGCTGACCTTAGAAAGGCGAAGGTCAGCCTGGTCGATAAACCCAGTGTTTCTATGTTCTTATAGAAGACACCATGCTGGGGTTTATCGACGTGCTGCCGAAACAGATTTTCCTGTTCGGCAGCTCCTAATTCGGGCTTTCAGACGATTTGGCTGAAGTTCGGTGACTGACTCAACATCAGCACCTCGCCGGCCTCCTCGCCTGATGTCAAATGCGAGACCGAGTTCATCTGCGGCTCTTTTTGCTGCCTTGAACAATCCTGCTCCCACTCCTACAGTTTCGTGATGTTTTACGAACCGCAAGAGGGGATCTGAGCTCCTGAGTATGTTACATGCCATACTCAGTACTACTCTGCCATGCGTACACTCCAGGCTCAAGAGTCCTCGGCCCCCCGTTGACGTGGGAGGTACACACGAGGAACGGACGATCTAGGATGAATACTTCTGTGAATATTCATCATCTTGCGGGTATCTCTGTCTAATTGGCGCAGCTCATCTACCCTCCACTTTACTACTCCGAAGGAGTAGAGCAGAATCGGAACGGCAAGCATATTAGTTGCAGACACCTTGTTCTTCCCCGAAAGTTCGGAAGACCAAATCTTTCGGAGGCGGTGTCTGTACTTGCCGCGGAGAGAATCCTTTATTTGTATTACATCTTGGATGTGCCTTTGTTGCACACCCAGGTATGTATAGGTCTCTCCGGCATCCAGATGTCTTAGGATGCTTCCGTCTGCGAGCTGCGCATCTTCAGAGAATTCCCCGCATCGTCCTCTCTTGAGGTGGACGACTGCACATTTGTCCAACCCGAACTCCATACCAATTGCCCGCGTATATTCTTCGACCACCCTAAGAGCGTTTTGTAGTTCGCGCTCTCCGGAGGCATAAAGTTTAAGGTCATCCATATAAAATAGATGGGTGACCTTATGCCTCCGGTCGCTGGGTGGTCCACATTGATACCCGCGGGTTTGGCGGAGCCCAACAGACAACGGTAGCAGTGAGATGCAGAAGAGGAGAGGACTCAGGGAGTCACCCTGGAAAACTCCCCTCTCCTAAATGCCACCTGCTCTGTCGTGACCCGCTGTGCACCTGATGTTATGGTGAAGCGGGTCTTCCAGAGTGGCAGCAGCTGTTCTATGCATCTCACTAGTGGTGCTGGTACCGTAAGACATTCGAGCAAGTACAACAATAGCTCGTGCGATGTTGTATCAAATGCCTTGCGGTAATCAATCCAGGCCATCGATAGATTCCGCTTGTATTGCACAGAATCCTGTGTAATACAGCGGTCTATCAGCAGGCTGTCCTTGCAATCTGCCATGCCCTTCTTGGCACCACGCTGTTCATGTATCTGCTGGAAGACCGGATCAACAGACCTCAGTGTCCTTGCATACGTGTAAATATCTTGTAGCAGGAGTTGAGGCAAGTGATCGGCCTATAATTCCTCGGGTCGGAAAGATCCCCCTTTTTGGGGATAAGCACAGTACGTCCCTCGACAAACCAGTCCGGAATCTGCTGCCCCTCGTTCAACCATGAGTTGAAAACTCGCGCCAGACGGCGGTGAGTGGAAGGAAATTTCTTCCACCACCAGTTGTTAATGCCGTCTGGGCCCGGGGCAGCGAAGTTCTTGGTACCAACAAGTGCTTGTTGGACTTCCTCCGTACTGATTGCCGGGCACACTTCTTCTGGCTCTTCAAGATGTCTGTGACACAGAGCCTCGAAGTGTGCAATTGCTGGAGTGTCGCTATTGAATGGACGCGTCGTTTCGTAGATTCCCTTCCAAGAGGTTTCGACATCTTCTACAGTCGGCGGATTATCTACAACACGCTGTGGCTCTTGAAAGAGGCGGGAAGGATTCGTACGGAACAAATTGTTTTGTTCCATACTCCTCACCCGCCTCTTCAATGTTTTCTTTATCGCCATGAGCGCTCGGATCCTATCTAGACAGTGCTGCTTGATGGTAAGCATCACTGTCAGATTTAGAGTATGGTGTTGACGTCTTAATCCGGCTGCTATGCGCCGGATTCTGGGAGTAAAAACTCTACCAGTTGTCTTATATTCCACCACACTCTGGATCCGAGAAGCGTGTTGTCTGGCCGACTGTATCTTGCCCTCGATATTCTGTACACGCCGCTTGGCTTTCTCGACCCCGTGATTGGTTGACCTCTCACGGGGGACGAGTTGCTTCGCGGCGTTGTACACGGCACAGTTGATTTGCCAGATGTCGGCATCTTCCGA
>JANEYF010005869.1:0-134553 GCA_029963845.1 Rhamnusium bicolor
ATTGATATCAATGTAACAGAAAAGACCTTCAAATAAATGGATACAAGTTTGAAAATTGTGAGACTATAAATAGACGAACAGGAGGAGTTTTAATTTGCATCCAAAAAGATCACAAATATCAAATGAAAAACTAAACTAACACTGGACAATTATTTATGGCTACTATCATTGGAAATCAAAATTGATAAAGAAAACTCTATGTTAGCAGAGTATATCACCTACCACATGTAAGTGATAACTTATTTTTAGAATACTTTGAAAAATTACGTGGATAATAATGTAAATTACAACGGCACATTAATCATTATTGGGGATTTCAATTTTGATTTTTATCTAAAGACAGTTTTTATGCAAATAAATGTAAAAAAACTCATATTTCAAAGTGGTCTATACCAGCTAGTCACAAAGCCTACAAGGAGTTACACAGCACAGTTCAACACTAATATGACTATATACCAAATACTCAAAGAAGTAAACTTAACTCCCAAAATTAGTGATCATTATATTCTAACAGTTAATATTAATTTTGAAAAAAGATAAATAAAACTATAAACATAAATAAAAAGATCATTTAAAAATTATACAATAGACAATTTTCACGATAATTTAGTGTAAACTATTTGAAATAACGATATATCAGATGTGAATGTTATGGCCAATCTATTTACAACAGCTATAAAAAAGTGTACTGAACGACCTATGCCCAAAAATAGAAATTAAAATTCCAGAAAACATGCCAACACCAAGTGGATCAACAATGACATAGTCAATAAAATGAAATAAGAGACAATAAATATGAAATAGCTGCCATTACAAAAAGGAAGAGGATTGGAATACATTTAAAATACTAAGAAACGAGGTAACAATAATGATTAGAAACGAGAAGGAGAAGTATTACAATACGGTAATTGGAGGAGAAGAAGGGTAACACTGGACAAAATGTGGAAACACTTTAAAACGTTACTGCCTAGTAATAGAAAACCACCAGGAAACACAATAAAGTTTAATAATGTAGAAACATCACAAGGACATACCATAGCGACTGAATTTAATAATTATTTTTTAGAAAGCATCAAAGAGATCGTTACAAATATAAGTAAATACAACAATGAAAATGATATACTATCTAGAGTACAAAAATATAGAACGTTCCCTAATTTCGAAAAAAAATTGATTTGCCGCATCTGAAAAAATTGTGAGCGCATTAAAGAATACATCAGGTGTAGAAGACGATGTATCAAAAAAATGTTGAAAGATACATTTATAATTATTGGAAATCTATTTCCTTGATGTTATAAATAACTCGCTGCAAAGTGGTAAATTTCCTACTGAATGGAAGTTGTCTGTTATTATTCTTGTACCAAAAATTACAAATACAACTATGTGTCAAGAATATAGGCCAATAAACACAGTTCCAGCTTATGAAATAGTAGTGAAAGAACAACTTATTAGATTATTGTGATAAAAATTCAATAATAGTGCCGAACCAATCTGGTTTTCGTAAGGGTCACTCTTGTGAAAACGGTAATACTAAATATATATGATATATTGATTAAAGCTATTGACAATAGTGACATAGTTACAGAGTATTTTTGGATTTTCGTAGGGCGTTTGAAACTGTTGATCATGAGTTGTTGTTAAAAAAATTGGAGAAAATGGGGATATGTAATAATGTGTTAAAGTGGTTTTAGGATCATTTAGATCATAGGTCACAAAAAGTTACATACAAAAATTTTACGTCGCCAGCAATGATAACCAAATATGGAGTACCTCAAGGTACAGTCCTAGGATCAATTTTGTTCATTCTGTATGTTATCGATATGATAAAATGTGTAGAAAAATGTAATATTAAAATGTTTGCAGACGACACAATGTTGTACATCATAGGAAAAAGTTGTAGATTTAATACGCATAATAAATCAGAAACTTAATGTAATATATGAATGGTTGTGTGATAATAGTCTCTGCATAAATGTCAAAAAATGTAAATATATGATTATAGGAAGTACTTATAAATTAGATAATATTGAAGACAATTATAATATAAAAAAATTAATGGTATTAATTTAGACAGAGTTAACAACATGAAATATCTAGGAGTTGTAATTGATGAGAAGAAAAGTATCTTTCTTAAATAGAGTTGGAAACTCACTCTGTTTGTGATTCTTCATCGTTTATTCTGCCAAGAGTTCTCAATTTTTTTGAGATTTGTCATTTCGTTTTGTTTTGATTTCGTGCCTAGCAGGAAATTTTTGTGTTTTATCTTCTATTTTTCAGTTATTTTGCGGCACAATAATAGGAAAAGTATATCGAAATTGTGCCCTTTGTAAAAACTGAAAACAAAGTCATATCTGGGAGAATATCACGTGACATTTCACAGGATAGAATTAATTATTTTTATATTGTTCAAGCATTGTCTGCTAAATCCAACAATCTGCATTAACTATACATTTAAGTAAATATTCTAATAGAAACATTTAATCGTATAGGTTACCCAGTGACGACTGCCAAAATTTGTGGGTAGCAAATACGTATATGAGGTTTTCAAGTACAGACATTATATATACACTATTCATATGTTCAGAACATGGATCCAAAACTCAAGAGTCTGGGAAACCATTACAATCAAGAGGGAGAGCTTTTCCATCTATAGCGGTGCCCAATCCAATCTTGACAATGGAAGTTTTAAGGGCACAAGGTATAGTATTTATTAAATTAAGATAGCAGTATTTGCAGTCTCTGTTAGGTTAAAGAAATTAACGATTTTCATTCTATACAACTGGTCCTTTGAAACAATAATTTTATATCACGTACGGTCCAAAACGTATTGACAACTAAACTGAACAGAAGCTTGCCTCAAGTTTTTATGTTAACTTGTAGTGGAGGGAATTTTACCAATGTTCTTAATACAATAATCTATGCTTTTTATTTTTAAAGATATCTTAAATATAACGTAAAATAATCTGTGCCCATTAAAATTTCTTAAAATTGGGTCTTCCCTATAAATATTAAAAAAATTTCTTGGTGGAAAGTTAGATTGTAAAATTGAGCTTATAACCACATTTTCAGGTTTTTGGCATGACAAGTATAATATCGCGAGTGTCATATATACAACAAAATTAAATTAATTATCAAAATTTTAAGGCCTCGTGTTAAAAGCTAGATAATATTCAAAGAAGAACTTTCTATTTATAACTTGTATGAGTGCATCATATTACAATATTTAATTTTGGTATTTTTGGTCATCCTCGCCACGTACATTAGATGATCTGGTTTCCCAAAAACAAAGAATAGAAGACAGGAAGTACTGTCAAGAAATCTGGAGGTTTGCACTGACTCTCGAATTCTACTTCTTCTAGAGCTTACAACTACTTTCGTAGACTTGAGAAAATCTGTTACCCTATCTGATAACAAAGTTCTTGTGCAATCTTTAATAGTGACAACGAGTTAGCCTGCTATTATCAGTAGTTTTTATTCATATGGCTGGAATTATTATTAATCCTTTTTGTATTGTTTAATTAGGAGCATAAATTTTATGTTTAGTAAATACTATTTCAATTAAATCTGTGATCAATTTATCACTGAAGTGCATTGTTTTATTACCCTATTTTAAAAAGAATTTCCTTTATTGCATTTAGTTGGTGAATAGATGATCATACATATAAACCAAACAGTGTTCATTCTTGATGCCTAATAAAATGTTGTCCATCATTCTCTGAAATGTTGAAGGGGCATTTTTATGTCGGAATGGCATTCACACAAATTCAAAATGACCATTTTCCACGGTGAAAGCAGTCTTTTGAATGTCTTCCATATGTGTCTCAATCTGGTGAAAACCAGATATCAATACCCATTATCCTTTTTTTTCCCTATTACATTTCATACCCGCAGTAACCTTCTATTCTTTGTTACTCTAAACTCCCGGGTAGGGAATACCACGCAGGTAGCTATAGTTGCCTCCGTGGCAATATTGTCGGTTGTCCTGTAAACACGGGGGTCTTTCAATTGCAGCCATAAATGTGCGACTCACTTCCCTGTCAGTGGTTTCCTTCGAGTGTTGTTGAACGTAGGTTGTACCTATCCTTACAACTTATAGCCGTCATGATTACGTGTAATGACTCAGAAACACGTGTCGACGGATTCATCCCTTTTTTGCGGGCAATACCCATTATCCTTTTATCCTTTTCTTCCTTGTGAGGTACTTCGCTGCTCTACGCAAGAGCAGAAGTTCACTTTGACGCCCAACACTACGGCTGTGTTCACGGGACGGAGATCTCGGGCGCCAGTTTTTGTTTAGAGTGCAGAAACACCACTTTACCTCATCGGCGGGACGATAGAGGCCGGGCAACTGCAGTGAAGATACGGCTAAGCCAGGGTCGGGAAAAAGGGAACTTACATACTACAGTTAAGGAACAGACTCCTCATTCAATATATACATTTATTCTACACACTAATTATTATTTACACTTTATACACACCTTAGTAACTACAACTTATACTACAACGGTCTTACCTACAAACGGTCTTATTCTACAAGCGGTCTTATACTACTACAGGTCTTAACTACGGACAAAGCGGAGCGGTAAGCGTTGGACTACTAGTTAGTGCGATACGGTACGCCGGTGAATGAAGCGGTGAAACGGTAAGCAGTTATTAAATTAATCGGTCATAAGCAGACGGCGGACGGATACCAGTAGGGGAAGTAAGCGCCAATACAAGCAAACTATGCCTATCTAACGCGGTTACTTGTTATCGCTTGACTGATGGATGGTTCCGGTCTTATGATATGCCAAAGTAGTACCTCCAAAGCGCCCTGCCAAAGAAAAAGGGACTCAGGCGGCCTGGAGGGCACCGCGGTTGAGTGCGGTTACGGTAAGGGGGGGAAAGAGTAACAAGCCTAACAGTGGCGAATTGATGATGACGACGGGATGGTCAAACTCCAAAACTACCCTGCAGAATTTTTACGTGCTCAGGTAGCCCGGCGGACCCGCGATTACGGACGATACCTCCAAGTCACCCTGCAGAATTTTTACGTACTCAGGTGGCCTGGCAGGCACGCGGTTACGGGAAGTACCTCTAAGTCACCCTGCAGAATTTTTACGTGCTCAGGGTGGCCTAGAGAACACGCGCTGGCAACTGACAGTACCTCCAAGTCACCCTGCAGAATTTTTACGTGCTCAGGTGGCCTGGAGGGCACGCGGTGTAACGCGGTTCAAGTTGGGGGGGGGAAGGAGTGGAGAGCCAGAACGGTTGCAAATCTAAGACGACGACGGTATGGTCAAAGCTCCCAAGCTACCCTGCAGAATTTTTACGTGCTCAGGTAGCCCGGCGGACCCGCGATTACGGACGATACCTCCAAGTCACCCTGCAGAATTTTTACGTGCTCAGGTGGCCTGGCAGGCACGCGGTTACGGAAATCCCTCAAATCACCCTGCCAAAAAAACGGACGCAGGTGGCCTAGAGGACACGCGGTATCAAATGCTAGTATCTCCAAGTCACCCTGCAGAATTTTTTACGTGCTCAGGTGGCTTCGAGAACACGCGGTGTAACGCGGTTCTAATTCCAACCTTCGGCCGCTCTCCCGTTCTAAGGAAGGATATGAGGCGGATACGTTTAGCGCTCGCGGTTCACTAACTCTAAAAAATAAAGCCCGGAAAGTACTCACCAGCCAAGTAACACCGATTATTTACCAAACCTTATCAAACCTTGCTACCTACTTCCGGATCCTGGGCTGGCTTCCTCCTCTGGAGCGGCTCGGTGTCGGCACGTCTGGACGGTACGGGCGGCAGCAACGGACTGTTCTCGGATGCTTATGCTGGTCGGCGTGGTTCTTCAGTCAGCAGCTAAACGGCAACGGACTGATTGGAAAAATCCTCAAGCTACTAAACTGCCAAAGGTAGAAGTAGGATGAGATGCGGTAGTCATGCGCGGAATATAGCAACTACGTCATCTTTTACCGACTTAGAAAAATTCGCAATTACCTTTGTATACCTACGTACCTCATATTCACAAGTTTACTTACTATCCAAGTCGGCGTGGTGCTTCGGGTGGCGGTCAGACGGAGACTAACTTGATTGTAAAAATCCTCATGCTACTAAACACTGCCAAACGCAGAAGTAGGATGAGCTACGGTAGTCATGCGCGGTATATTACAGCTACGTCACCCGTTTATGGACTTAGAATAATTCCGCATTAAATTTAAATACCTATTTCCTTATACTCACGAGTTTACTTACTATCCAAGTCGGCGTGGTGCTTCGGGTGGCGGTGAGACGGAGACTAACTTGTCTGAAAAATCCTCATGCTACTAAACACTGCCAAACGCAGAAGTAGGATGAGATACGGTAGTCACGCGCGGTATATTACAGCTACGTCACCCGTTTATCGACTTAGAACAATTCCGCACGAAATTTGAAGTACCAATATATCCTTATACTCACGAGTTTACTTTACGTGTGCTGATCGGCATGGTTCTCGGTTGGCGGTCGAGAATGAAACTAATTTGATTGTTTTCAGTCTCGGCCTTCTTTACGGTAGCGCGGGACACAATGCGCGCGTCGCGTTTCGCGACTTGCGTACTGCGTGCAACTTGGCATATTTGGAATGTTCATAGAAAACAAATCAATACTCCCTATTGTTAATTAATAATTAAACTGTTATTATTTCATCAGCGCAGTACTATAATGGATAAAATATTTTTCAAACAGACAAATAACTTAACTTAACAAAATCAAATTCATTTCGTTACATCCTATATATATATATATATATATATATATATATATATATATATATATATATATATAAATATATATATATATTATATATATATATATATATAAAAAAATATATATATATATATATATATATATATATATATATATATATATATAAAAATATATATATATATATATATATATATATATATATATATATATATATATATATATATATATATATATATATATATATATATATATATATATATATATATATATATATATATATATATATATATATATATATATATATATATATATATATATATATATATATATATATATATATATATATATATATATATATATATATATATATATATATATATATATATATATATATATATATATATATATATATATATATATATATATATATATATATATATATATGGAGGATGGTTTGCATTCTTCTTCCATTTGCAATTTTGCATTTTCCCACCTTTGCAATCGTTATGCGGGCGTGTACTCATTAATTCATATTGTTTTGTACTGTAATGTATTTAAATCCCCGTTATTAACTCCTCCGTACCTTTATATTCTCCTGGGTCTAGAATCCCACGCAGGTTACTATAAATGCCCGCGTGTGCGATATTTGGCCGACGTTCTCATATTGAGCCATCCAAGTGGAAGCCACAAAGATGCAACTGGTTTTCTGTCAGTGGTTTTCCTTTAGTGTCTTTTTTGAGTTTTGTCCATTATTTTAATTCAGCTGATGAAGAACCAATTAGTCAGAAACACGTGTCCATGGTTTGCATTCTTCCATTTGCAATTTTGGGTTTTCCCACCTAGCATTCTTTATGCGGGCGTGTACCCATTAATCCATATTAATTTGTACTATATAGATATATATATATATATATATATATATATATATATATATATATATATATATATATATATATATATATATATATATATATATATATATATATATATTATATATATATATACAAACAACAAGTTTTGCAAAATAAATAATTCTTGTTATTTATCGAGGTGTGTTAATCGGTCGTGTTAAATACCGTATTAAAATTTTTAACACTATTACATAGTTCTTCTCGTAAACCTATATGTATATAGGAACCTGGTGCAACATAAATAGTGTTAACAACTCTTGAGGTATTCAAGAGGGTTTGAGCATCGTTACGTAATCGCAGCTAAGGCAAGTTTGCCTTTAAAATTTGAAGTGTGATTGACTGCGGAATAACTTGGTAAATATTTATTTGTCCACATTCTTAAATCATTCTGTAATGTTCTTTTACATTTTAGTTTATTTTCAGCACTATGTTCTGTAACATATTTTGTAAAAGATTTGTTAAGTACGGTTGTTTCATTTAAAGAAAATGGTATTCCTGCTGTTTTCAAGTGGATTGTTTATTAAAAACAGTGTGTAGAGAGGAATTATTTCAGCTGTCACTGGAGTTTCCAGTAATACTACCAGTGTCATCTATACATGAAATTGTTTTTTCTTTATTGACAAAGATTTGTTCAATAGCGTCAACAATTCTTCTGCGTTTTTGTGTATAGTATAAATCTAAATATCTATTTTTAGGCATATTAAGTAGATTTAAATGAATTAAACAAATTTTAAACGCGCACAAAAACCAATATCAGTTTAAGAAAAAACAGAAAATGACAGACCTAAAAACATACTGTTGTTTTAGGTTAAGTTATGATCAAGTATGATATGCACATAAGTGTGTTCTGAAAAGCATGCATATAACATTTATCATTATTATATTTGATATCAAATTATTAACCTTAGGGTAGCGTCCCCTAATAGCTTCAGCAATTTTATGAAGCCCATGTGATAAACATGTTACATGAAGTATATTCTGATATGTTTCCATCAAAATTCTTCCAGCAGCTTTACATATAATTCACTATATCGGTAAGAAATAATAAGGACTCCTTATTTTCTGCATATTTGTCACCCCAAAACTCTTGTAGACTACCTCCGCTATAGTGCGAGAATTTGTAGCTTATAGAACTTTAGAGGCAATCAAGTGCCCGCTCATTGAACAACTTTCCTCCAATGCACCCATTGAAACATTCGCTACCCTAAACTCGCAAGCATTAGTGGTTTCGTCCACGCTAAGCCAAATGTACCTCCCATTAAGCTCGGAAGAAAGATTAGTATTAATTTTATTGAAACTAAAATACTAACTATGCATGGTAGTTCATAGTATTTATTTTCAAAATACCCGTGATATATACCTATAAAAAAAACAATGAAGCGTTGTTAATACGAATGCGGCTAAAGAGATATGGATGCAATTTGAAGCATATTACATAAATGAGATTTAGCACAAAATAAATTGTGAAAAATTTTTTCAAATGCTTTTGACTACTTTAGTATAACTATAGCATTGGTCCTATTCTCATAACAAGCCCTGAAAATGTCATCATTAGTTACCCGTACAAGAACAGAGACAGTGTTAAAGTATGTCTAAATATGAGACTGATGCAAACTAAAGAAATTGTTGCATGAATATAATAATTTTTTTCTGGAATTTTTGACATTGTAGGGAGTATACTAATTGGTATGTTTTAAGATAGGAGAATTATTACGAGTTACTATTTTATTGTAAAGAAGTTATATTAATACATGTAAGGTAAGATTCAAAATATAAGTTACAAATATTGTCTATAGTTATTTATTTGTGGCATCCTATAATGTTTCCTCGCACTTTCTTTGGGTATTAAGCTACTGTCCTATAAATTGCTAAAAATCATGCCTACTCAATTTTAATTGCTTTGGGGGAACTTTGGTAAAACTTCACAAGATATTGCGCACGAGGACAATGCTTCTCATTGATAGCACATACACGTCAATTGGTCAGCGCTTTGGTCGAAAGTCAACGTTGACCCATCTTCTATACCAATAGAAGATGGGTCAACGTTGACTTTTGGTCAAAGTGCTGATTAATTGTCGTGCATGTGCTATCAATGAGAAGCATTGTGTCTGCATTCAGTTTATTGTAATGGGTTAGGGCGCTCTCACATAAAAAATCGAATTGTTACTTATAGAAAGAATATTACTGTAACGAAATTGATTGTTCTGAGTACAAAAGTTTAAAATGTGGGTAAAATATTTTTCAATAAAATGACTGCACTGTACATGTACCTGTATTAAAATTTACCCAGATAGTGTAGGTAATAATTATTTAACAAACCAGACTCATCGAAAAGTCCTAAAATTTGGCTTACTGCCGTAAATACTTGTAGACAGTGCGTTATACTTTAAATTGAATTTTGAATTGAATTTAAAGTGATTACACAAAAAAACACAACATAGTTGTTGAGTAGTAATAATAATATTCGAGGATTTATCAACGTAATTTATTCTTATAATCACCTACTGTAAAAATCTGAGCAGCCGATAGATATTTGAAAATGTTGAACAGTAAGTAGCCATAATTTCGTTTATAAAATAAATGCATAATTTGGAGCCTCTAAAGCAAACCATTATGCATTATTTATATTAAAGCTTTATCGAATTATGTCGAACATAATGTATTCCGAAGTTACTGTAGATTATAGAAACGAGAGATTTTCAAATATACTCTTCACTAAAGTTGCATTTGTAAACTTTCTACAGTTTAGTCTAAACTTTTAGCAGTAACTTTATGTTTTAACAATTTATGCAAAGTAGCCGAGGGTGAATTTAGGGGAAGGGGCTAATCTAATAAGAACTAAATTAAATTTACAAACGTAACGTTCCCAAGACTTCACAGTTTAAATGTTTAGCAAGGTTTTGGGAACTTAACATGTTTAGTAGACAAAACTTCTCTCTATAAAATTAAGTCGCAAAAACAAGATAGTAATAAATTATTGAGTCACAATTTATTAAGATTTATTTTCTATCTCAGGATAATAACACAAATAGGGTAACGCAATCTATTTAGGCCGGCCGATCGGTAGGGTTCTTAGATCACATTAATTGTAACAAAGATGAGTTTATATACGGGTTGATTTAGAGGTCTAATCAATATCCAATATTTTTTTGACAAAATGGGTGCATCGTTCGCCGACATATTTGGAAAATGACGCTAAAAATTTAAGTTGGCTTTATATCTTGCTTATCGTAAGTCTGCCTTTATAAACAGCTATTAGCAAATATGTATAGAAGAAAAATTCCCATAAAAAAAGTATTTAAATATTATTCCCTCAACTCAGCAGCTGTTAGATGTCAAATATGCCAAGATGTATTTTCTTGATTAGCCCATTCTAAAACATAGATAATTTAACCTTTACAAGTTCTGAAATATCATTTCAACATTAAAATTAATTAATTTATTGCATGTTTAAGTTTTTACGCTTTTGTACTCATTTTCCCACCACCACGCGGTAGAGTACTCATCGCGTTTTTTTACGTGACCTACTCTACAAAAATTATTTTACATTATTTTCTTTTTCAATTGATGCAGAGGTGTAGAGGTGATGTAGAGCATTTTCCATGTCATCTATAAATTCGTCCATTTCTTCGATACTTTCGAGGGTGTCCTCTTTCTCTTCATCTTGACTTTGACTTGGATGAGTTTGGGAAATAAACAACTCTACTTATACTTTGTGGTCATTAAAGTCTTGCTGGAGACTATTTAAACATGATTATCCAGATATTGTACACATTTGTGTGAGCAGTCAGTCCTGCTCTTCTTCACCCGCAAACTGTTTCACAGCCTTTCGCATATTTGCAGGATATAAAACGGAATAATCTATCTGGAATCGCATATTCAGGTGTAGTAATCTGTGCGAGTCCGTTTTTTTGTTTGCTTCCACCCCTATCTCTCGGGTCATTAAGGGTTGCCCAACCACTGCTGTATTTGGTACCATCTTGGAGAATGCTGTCGATTCCATCAACAGATTCTGCTGGTTGAAGCGAGCTAAACTGAATTCACTCTTAGTAATGGATGTCACATAGCAAAAATATCGAAATTTTAAAGATGTTTCCGTAGGTCTCGCCCCGTATAGAAGAAGGAATGCACTAATTATTGTCACAAAAATATTTGACGTTGATAACGACCCTAAAATTTACGTGTATATAAAAATTCAGCTTTTTTACAATTAATGCAATTAAGTCATACCTTTTAATTCTCTACCAACTGGCCTAATTAGTTACCCGAGTAGATTCCAGAGTTATACAAATTCACAATGCATCTCCTACACAATAGAAAAAATTGATTACATGCATTTCAGTGTATCTCATTCGATGTAGAAGTCTTTGTTTCTCTATTTTCTTTTATAGTACTGAGCTCAGTAATGCAGTGAGCCAGAGCGTTGTAATAAACGTAGCTAGTTTACTGCCTATCGACTCCCGGGTTCAAATCCTAGTTTCGATTTTGACAAAGTCGAAGGGTTTGGTTGTGTGTGTGTCCGCATTTCTTTCAACTGTGTAACCTCTGTCCTGCAGCTTTGGCTTTGGTTTGGGAGATAGTCTAATTTATGTGGTGTGTTTTATGTTTTAAGTTATTAAATGTACAAGACGTTAAAATTTATTAAATTGGACATACAAAAAAAAATTATTTCTTAATTAAATTAATGCTAATATTATATTTACAGTATCTTTTTCTTCAGATAAATATTATCTAAAAATGAAAGTAGTGTGGATACTATCGAACTATGCAGCAACTTGTGAAATAATGTCGGACCAGAACTGCGTGTACTCCTTTAATACTGTGCCCCTGAAAAAATAAAATTTGCTTTATTTTATGCAACCAAGAACGTGTAATATTTAACAACATGAACAGCAACAGGCGGGTATAAATAAACTGTAATATAACTGCTCAACAATTAATAAAATATAAAATGGGAACATATGATTCAAACTGATTTTCAATTGGTTTCCAGTTTTTAGAACCTCATTTAGTTCACAATAAAACCGGTATGTCTATTGTTTTCAATTAGTCGTAAATGCTATAAGGAAATAAATGAAACCGAGAAAATTTCGAAAAATTAAGAGTATTGATGTTTGAAAAAATGATTTTTAATTTTGTTTGTGCGGTAAAATCTTAATACTTAATATGTATTTTCTCGAGAAGGTTTTGGAATTTTGTCACTGCAGTAGTTGCGGACACATTTTTTAATAACTTTTTTTTTATAACACCATTTTTTGCTAGTTTTTGTAAGAGATATTTTAGAATATGATATGACTCATCTTCTTATAACTACCCACAAGATAATCTTCTAAAACAATAAAATTCACCAAAACTGAAGAACATGAAGAGAACAGAATTAATTGTGCCGTCGCCAATATCATATTTTCACCATTTTTTAAAGAATGTTTTTTGAATTATCTTCTATGTACAAAAGCTGAATCCTAATTTGTTCTCTGGAAACGGCTTTGGAATTTTGTCATTTATTGCATTAGCTGCCGATATGTTATTTTTTTTTAAGAAAGTAGATTTTTGAGACAATAATTATATCAAGCTAAAAATGACACTATTTTTCCAATTTCTGCTTTGAAAATTTTAGCATAGGTCATGACTCTATAGTTGGGTCAATGGGATTAATTGCAGTGTCGTTATTTTGGAGATGTAAAATAAGTAGAGGTGTTAGAAATAATTACCAGCGCTTACTTTTTATTTCGTCCAAATCAATGGTTCAGTATAGGCCCGAGCAAACATCTACATCATTAATATAGCTTCTATAGTAGGTACTGTCATTTAAACGCATTCACTTCTCTGTGAATGTCACACTATATTTTAAAAATTCTGCTGGTGGTCAGATATGTTATATTCGCACACCTAAAATACTGCTGGAGGTCATTTTTATAATTTCCATTATTTAGGAACTGCTTAATGTGGCGTAGTTGCACATAATCTGAATTTTTCTTTAAAACATTATTAAATTTTGCGACAGCTAGAATACTAGGGCCATCCGTTAAATTTTTTAAATCCATATTTACGTTATTCACTATAATAAACAATTCAGTTAATTCAATCATTACATTGCAATTGTTCAATAGCATCTGCTAATATACTATAGTTCTCATGTATAGTGCGCAAATTTGCTTCTACTTGTGAATTTTCAAACTGTTGCTGACTTTTTCTGATAGATTTGAACTCCTTTGGGTCGAATTTGGAAACGACAGAATTAACTTCTGGGAAATGTTTATTATAACAAAAAGCTGCCTGCAACCATGTCTTCCCTCGTGTTAATATCGGTGATGGATGTTCACTAATTCATGGTCAGGCTTTGTGAAATTCTTTAGTATGTTTTGGAGATTTTACAAAAATCGTCTTTGTATTTGCTATTAATTTGTCGACATCCAGATAGCTACTGCGATTTTTTTCTGCCACAAGGTGAAAAGCCTAAAGTAAACAGGTTATATGTAATAATTTAGAGCAAAACTATTTTAGTAATAAACCTGCTTTAAACATATATGCAGCTCCATTGCTCATAAACATTAAAATATTATGCTTATGTATGCGAATTTTTTAAGACTTTTTTATTAGCAGCTGTTTTACTGTTTCAGAATTGCAATTTTATAATCTTTCATTTGCGATTAAATACAACATCAATGGCTGATTTGGTTTTACAATGCGCACTAAAATATTTCCTCTCTTGTTATTTCTTCCGTCCGTGATTTCATCAACAGTTATCCACAATTGTTCGTTCAATAATTTAGACATTAAAGTACTTTAAATTATTTCTTTAACATGAAACACGTGACGTCGCAGTGGTTCTCTCATTCGTAATGGTAATTTACGAACGTACTTTTTCCAAACCAAATGAAAATGTTCTTTGTCGAGTAAATTTACACACAGTCGACATAAAAATAAAGTCATACAAAAACACCCATTGCGGAAATTGTAGTTGGCGATTTTTTTATGATGTTTATTTTCAATATGTCTCTTATAATTACTTGAATTTCAACCAATCAAACTTGACTTGCAAACAAGGCATCACCGTTTCATCGCATGTTAAATTGGGAAATCGTCTTATGAATTTACGAATGTGATGCACAAGTAGCAAATATCGCCGAGAAAGTATTATTGCTAGCCAGAGTGGTGCGTACGTTCCCCAGAACTGCTAACTATCGCAAACCAGTTGATAGTGTCGGGACCTAAACTTGCTCGAGTCTCCGTTCAGCTGTATGCTACTGTGTTGAATCGCATTGCGCCAACTCTAGTCATGATTATGAATATTACTCATTTTGCGACTATAGGCCAATCACTAAAAGCCAACAACTGAGGGAACACATTAATAAAGCTTCTATCCACACAAACAAATATAAATGTCGTGTTTTAAATAGTGATTTTAATTTTTTTTTTGGAATTCTGCACGTTTTTATTTCTTTCCCTGTAAAATTTTTTTCTGGTCGTAATGAAAATAATGGACTGAATGGTTTGATAGCCAACAAATTCTATAAATAGACTATCCAGTGGTGAACGGTTTATTTAATTTAAATATCTTTCACATTATTCCAAAACTTATAATAATGAAATAAAATTTATTATTAAAGTAAACACTGAATACATTATATACGAGTACAACACTCCTATTCCCACTGCAATTACAAATATCTGTTCATGACATATTCACAACACATCAACAGTAGGGAATATTTATATGCATTAATTTTCATTGTATTACAAAATTATAATTAGTATTTTATGAAAATGTTTAATTTTAAGTTCCAGGTGTATTTAATTAAAACAGATATTGAATTCGCATCGGAATTTACTTTTATGAAGTTATTCACAATTTGAAAGCAAATTAAATTTAATTTAGGAAATTCAGTTGAATTTATTTTTAATAAACGTATTCCAGTAAAATGGGTTTAATTTACATAAGAATAACCATTAAGTCTAACGGTAAACACTGTTTTTCGTATTTTCTCATTTGTGAATTTTTTGTAAATGCATGAAATAAGTAAATATCTTTTTTATATTTTTTAGATTTTGAAGAACAAATTATTTAAACTTAAAAAAATCTCCCAAGGAAAATTACGATGCTCCACCCTAATACAGAAGAATATTTTAAAAATAATCACAGATATGCATTGAGGTAAAAGACACTGTACTAACAAAATCAACTCAAAATAATAAAAGCAGGCTTAAAGAAGATCTATGGAGAGTAATGGAGAAATTTGGATTAACGAAATACCAGATACTTGTTAAACAATGCTACAAATAACAATCGAAGACTATAATTAACCTTATGTAGCGCCGCATATGAGTGTTAACGTTGTCTAAACAAATTCTCTGAAGAAACCCCATTAGATCAGGCAAATTCGGTTTTGAGTAGGAAGTATTTCCGGACATTTATTTGTTTATCGAAATAGACAGCTGTATTAACATGGAATGAGTATATAAAAGTCCCAAAAAAATCCCATGTGAGCTAAAGCCAACATTTAAAAAAAAATGGCCGCCAGAGTAGTTTTTTTTTAAATTACATATCTCAGCAACCGTTGCTCCGATTTTAAATATTTCTTTTTTTGTTCTTTTCCGATTTTTAGGTGCTACAAAAAGTATTATTATGTCCTTAACCATAAGTTGAATGATAAAGTCAGAAAAAAATATTTAAATTTGAACGTGACGTAAATTTTAAGTTTTGTAAATATAGGACGTTTTTACGAAAATATCTCGTAACTTTTCGAAAAAATAAGAAAAATAAAAGTTTTGGAGAATTCAAATGGCTTTCATTTGTTTTTTGATTCATATTGCCAGCTTGGATATTAACAGAGTTATGATTTTTTATTCAGACAACTGCACCGAATTTTTTCAGGAACATTACCTGGACCTTTTTGCACGAGTCACGTAAATTTGTAATGTGGTTGTTTCTTGAACATTTTATGAAATACATATAGTGATTAGTGAATTAAAAGAAATTAAATACTGTGTAATCGCTTTTAATACAATATAAAAAAATTATAAATCATTCTCTTCGATTATTAGGCATGCATATTTACAGTCAATTCCATGACAATTTTGACACATGGTGCTACAACGACCAACAGCCGAGCAGGCACATTTTTTCTGGCACCCATTCGTACATTTACAATATAAGAGGTTTAAAAGTTCTGATGGTGCTATAGGTTGCTGCATTGCAACAGGGAAAAATTGATTGTTGTATACCTTCCAGCCGAAATCTTGTGGTGGTAAATCATTTCCTAGCCAAAACTGGATTTGTAGATAGGTCCTAAATTGAATAACATATATATATCAGTATACACAGTAGTAACTTAAAAAGAGAATTTTACCTTAATGTGTGTTGATTCAGTGCATCTCTTGTAGGTGGCAATGTTGCCAAATTAAATGATTTGTCCAATGTTTGTCTGGCTAGGCTCTTATTGTACAATGTGAACCTTTCCTCATTGATGTTATTAGTACCTTCCAGTCCGTACATCAGTAACATGAACTCATGACTAACAGCCTGTAATTGCTCTATATCTGCATTAGCTTCAGTAAATACTACCAACTTGTCATTCATATATGCATGTTTCTTAAGAACATTTAGAGCTGCGGATTTACCTTTTTTAAAGGGATATGAAGTGGTATCACATCCGCTGAAGGCATGTATGAACAGTATATTATTAACAAGTGGTTGTCCCAAACTTTCACATATTTTTACTATGTGATAAGAGACATCTTCATTTTTTCCTTGACCAACTTTATAGAAGTATAGGTTAGGCAACATTTTACATAAACCAATCGACAGAACTAACAAATCGGTATCTTCTCCGATAATAGTTATTGACTTACTACTTGCTTCCTTCGCTAAATTGATGGCAGTATCTACAATTAACATATCTGCATCTGCACTAGCTTCATATGTTATAATATTCTTGACTTTAAAATGAATTTTGAGAAGTTGTATCAGTTGAAATTTATTTTTTTCGTGAGACAAGAAGTCTGACTGACTTAGCGATACTATTGTAGCTCCGCTAACAATAACTTCGACAGGAATTTTCTTATTTCTTCTGCGTCTATGTTCCTCATCTTTAGTAGTTGGTATATTGTTATATCCATCAAACACAATTCTCACGTTTACTCCAAAATGTTTTAATATGTAAGACACATACAAATCTGCTAACTCAGCGTATGTAATTAACTTGGGCCATATAACAGCATATAGTAGATATCCACCATCAATAATATATATTATGTTTTTCATCAAATCATTATAAGACAAAGAGGGTGGCAAAGGTGCCAGTTCATAACAAAAATAGTTTTTGAGATCCTGATCATTTCTTTTCAAACAAATTATTCTGTTAAATAGCTGGTGCGCGTTTATGATCATGGTGTCATCTCGAACCTTCACAGTTCCAGTTGCTGATGCCAATGGTTTAATTTTATTTTTATTTTGATAATGCACTTCAGAGAACATCTCATCGGTCATAGATTGGACAAAGTTTAGTCCAACCTTTTTTGGCCATATGACAATTCACATTTTCAACCGCTACAACCCCACTGGTTAAGCAAGCAAGCTGATGGAAATGAAATAGTCAACGAGAAATTATTAACTTGTGTAATATTTCGTATTTCTTGTCTGTATTGTTTTGGTTTCTTTTTTTCCCTCTCGAGAGAAATATATTCCCCACAAACTACACATTTGCTTTTAAAATCAAACGACTTTGACGAAGATCTCAACTTTTGTTGACTCACTTTTATTCGTAAGGTTTCCTTTGTTTTTTATACATATTTTTCACGGGTGTAATTTTTTCTACACGACACATGCACCTTAATGCTCGTTATATTATTTAATTTCGCAGAAACATTGTCATTTTTCTGTTTACTCGCACTTATAATTGACTGTAGCCCTTTTTGTCCTACAGTTACTACTTTAGAGTCACTCAGTGGTTTATTACAAAACACACAAATATTTAAAGCATCCATTGTTGATTATTATAATGTATAACCCTCTAAATATTGACATGCATAGACATGAATATTGGCTAACTAAAATAATATCCCTACCTACGTAATTATAACGTACCTATAATATAGTATGCGCTATTGTATGTGCGAGATCATAATATGCTGCTAGGATATTACTGCGACTGCAACGTTATACATAAATAACTATTACTCCGTTAATACTTGAGCTGGAAACATCAGATAAAAAGCAAATGAAAGCTAATTGTGTGCTATAAAACTTTCATTTGAATAATTTTTCCGAAAATGTACGAGAAATTTCAATACAAACTGTTTGAATTTACAAAAGTTTAAATTTTCGTAAGATTTAAGTTGGAATATTTTTTTTCTAACGTTATCTCAAAATTTTTCGTAAAATGTGTAATTACACTTTCTGTAGAATGTGTAATGAGGAATAGAACAAAAAAAAGATATCTAAAAACGGAGCACATGTTACTGAGTTATGTGATTTTAAAAAATATGGCTCTGTCGGGCATTTTTTCTAAATTACGGCTTTAGCTCACATGGGATTTTTTGGGACTTTTATGTGCTTATTCTACTTTAATAGAGCTATCCATTGCGATAAACAAATAAATGTCCCGAAATACTTCACGCCAAACCCATTTTGCGCCGAGATTTGCCTGCACTACATCTTTATTATACATGTTTGTGGTACGGAAACTTCAAAAATTTCAAATTGAGTTGTGGTTCGATCTTCATAAACCAATCATCCTAATAATTTTAATGCACTCTGTTTTAGTTAGATACATATTTTTAGTATCGTTAATGAATACTATGAAACCACAAACCCACGTATGCATACAAATCGCATTATTAAAAAAAAAGTTGAAGAGATATAAAAATTATGTCAATACAATTTTCACACTAACACTAACGTAGTTTTCCACGAAACACCAAAACACCATATACTACACTCGACGCGCGTTGCGCCAACCAAGTTGACATCATATGGAGATGATTGAAACTCACTCACTAGTTTTAATCACCTCCAGATGATGCCAACTTGGTTGGCGAAATGCGCGTCGAGTGCAGTATACGGTGTTCTGGTATTTCGTGGAAAACTACGTCAGTGTTATCTTCACATCAAAGGTTCCAACCCACTTCAGAATTTTCATACTGTATATAATATTATGGATGTGTATTTAAATTTTTAAATAAGTTTTTCGCTTTATTGCATATAGTTTATGCTCTAGAAGTATGTACAGGATGGTCCACTCAATATTCTACCCCCTGTTATTTGTCATAGTTCTGAGATGATTGAGGTTTTTAAAATTATACTTTCATTTTTCCAAAGATTTTGGATTTCATGTTTAAAATATTGTATGTCTAAATATATACTAGGGTAAGGCAATACAAGTCTTTTCATTAAATGGAACACTCTGTATAATTTTCGGTAATAATATGAAAGAATGGAACAAACTATAGATTTTTAAATTATCACATCTTTCAATGGCGGAATTATTAACCATCAAACATGAAAACTTGCGTATTATGGCACCATAATTTATTCAAATATATTTATTTAGATTTTGTTTTAGAAACACATAATTACTAAGGACCGTGAGTAAATAGTAGATTCCAGATTCGTACATATATCGTGTATAATATATAGGAAAAATATAACTAGTAGATTATTTCAGCTACATTTCATTCATAAATCCATTGAGCTCTCTGGGACCTCGAATTCAGCTGGTTGCGTCACAGGCGCAGTATTTTACAAGGATACCATGGGTGTATGAAGCCTATTTAGCGTTCTTGATTAATTAATAAAATAAATAATTATTAGTTAGGAAAGAGACCACTGGTATTTAATGTTTGTGCAGCTAGGTGTATAGGTATATTACATTTTGTAACATTTTATATGGTTAAAATAATACACACAATAAACATATACACACACAATAAACACAGACACACACACACAATAAACACACACACACACACACACACAATAAACACACACACACACACACACGATAAACACACACACACACAATAAACACACAAACACAGAAACACACACATACACAAAAAGAACATAAAATATCCCAAAATGACTGATCTCACCACAGCAACCATCGATTATTCAAAATAATGTTATTTAATTTCTAGTTGTTTTAAACTTTTTGTTAATTTAATTATTAATTAAGTGTGGAAAATACAAGTTTTAAAAATTTACACAAACACACACACACACGCATGCACGCACGAACGCACGCACGCACGCATACACACACGACAGACATCATTCGGAAAATAGTCAGAATGGAATCAGGGGGAGTTTAAAACGTATAAATCAATCAAAATCTCGAGGTCGAAAAAAAATCACGATTACTATACTTCTTTATATTATGAATAGATAATCTCTCCATCGTCCTGCGGGTTCGAATCCCACTACCGGTACTAGCAGTGTCGGTGGGAATGGTTGTGTGTCCGCGTTATTTCATAAGCGTAACCCTCGCCCGTGCAGCTTCCGCTTTGAAATTGGGGGTTGTCTAATTTCTGTGGTGTTATGTTTTTTCTCTCTTTCATATTATGGAGAAATCAACAGGATGTCCAGGTACTATGTATATTTTTAGGCATACAAGTTTTATATGTCGAATTTAAAATCTGTGGAACAAATTAAATAACTAAAAAATTTGAAAATTTTAATTATCTTAAGAGTGCTATTTTCGAAATGAGCGCATTTAAATGGAGGCATTTCTAGGAATAATTAGATAAAATTCTGCGATGGACATAAAAGCTTGTAGTTTTTTTTAAATCAAATAAAAACATTTAACTAGAACGTCCTTTTACTGAAAATATAAATGTTCTTTTCATATGAATTGAAAAAGTTAAATGAAAAGTATTGAAAACAAACTTTTACATTTGTCAATAAAATTGTAAATAAGAACTTAAACGAAAAAATAAAAAAGAACTCCCCAAAAAAATTAATTATTTCTATTTTACAAGAACTCATTAATCGCGTTTTGGAATTTTAATGTTAATTTATCAAATATTCTCACCGTACCGTGCTGTCATCTGAATATGTTGAAACTTATTGGATTAGTTTATGCTTTATTATAGCTGCCCAGCAAAATATTATGTATTTTAAAGACGAGGAATTATTGTAGTCGAAATGGGAAATAATCGAAGATATCAACTGCACAGAATTTCTCAGTGTTTTAGTATTACCTTTGTTTATTCATATTTTAATGTTATTTAAAAAAAAAATAATCTAAATTTGTTAAAAATGTAATAAGATATATGTATGGATACAACAAATTAATATTATACAGACAATAATTTGATAAAATTCGATTAGCTTTTAAAACAGTAGGACCAATTTCAAGAAATGTCAGATTTTTCATTTAAATTTAAAATTTACGATACATATGTAAATAAATATATCAACATTATTGTTCCCTTCTTGAATGTGCCCTTTGTTGTCCTATTTATCTCATTTATCACATTAATCTCATTTATCTTATTTATTTCGTTTAACTCCTTTATCTTATTTATATTATTTATCTTATTAATCCTATTAGTCGTATTTATCTTATTTACCTTATTTATGTTATTTGTTTTATTTATTTTATTCATCTTTTTTTTATATTATTTACCTTGTTTATTTTATTTATCTTATTCGTCTCTCTATCTTATTTATCTTATTCATCTCATTTGTTTTATTCATCGTATTTATCTTATTTATTTAATTTGTCTCATTTGCCTTATTGTCACATTTGTCTCATTTGCTTAATTTGTCTCATACGAGTCCTTCATCTTATTTACCTTTTTTATCGTATTTATCTGATTCATTTTACTATATCGCAGAGTTAAAACTTTAAAACAACATAAACGTTATGATTTAATTTTAGTATCACTCAATACTCATTCCTTGTGTGAGGTGTTGTAATAGATATTTTTAATTATGAAATCTGAAAACAAAAAAAAACTATAGCCGAAAGTTTAAAATACTTTTATTACGTCTCATACAATTCGAAAAAGAAGCAGTGGAAGTTGCAATATACTTAAATGGTAATAGGTATTTCGTATTTCTCTTAGCTACACGTGTTTTTACAATAAAAAAAGTTATAAGAACTACAAAACTTGTGACACATCAAACGCAACTTCTCTATAATTTATTTTATAACTATCAAAATGACACCAACAGAGGAAGCTGCCCAAAGACTCCAAATGTCACTTGTCCCAATGACACTAATAGTGATTTCCATTGGTTGCACTGCTGTTAATACGAATGTCGCTATCAAAATGAGCCTGTCAGACTAGACATCGCTGCCCAAATTAAACGTGGCTATTAAAACTCGCGTGGCTGCTTTAACTTCTTTATAGGTTAGGATTCTGTGATACATCAGTATCCGACAAAGTCCAATCGCAGGATAAGATTTCTAACTACGTTGACTACGTCTGTATCGATACCATCAAAGTTTGAAATCTTTGACACCAAATGATATCAAAGTAGAACTTTGTTAGGTTAGAAAATCTAAAGGGTAGAAAGCCTGAAGAATAATCTTAAGGAGTCTATGAATCTTTTTTTTTAATAGAAATGAAGGCTAACGTTTTCAGGCTCACCAGTTGGCGCCACTGGTCGAGTAATGTCGTGTCAAAAGTTATTGTTAGGCGCGGGAAAAGTGTATAGTGTTTTATTATAATTATTTCGTACACCAGGAAATAAAAAACCTTGTTAATTGTGCCTCAGTGTTGTGCAGTTCCATTTTGTTCGGAAACAGTGGTTGATAGAGATAACTTTACTCTTTCGAAACATTCGTCTATTTGTAAGAAACATTTTAATCCTGACGATTATGCGTTACCAAAGGAGTTTACTACAGAAAATCGTGAGTAATAATCATGTACAATCGTTGTTTTCATCATGCTCATTTTTGATATAACCTAACTTTAATGATATGAGACACTTCTGAAAAGTACAATAATTTCCCTACTGAGCAAGTAAATTACTACTTTCCCCTTCTGCCATCATTGTGTTAAACGTTTTTCAGCTAATTTTTATAAAAATTACTAAAAACTAGCGTTAAAAAGCCATAGTCAACATTAACGTTCAGTGATATTGACCTTTCCGTACACTAGCACCTCTCGTGGTGAATTCAAGGGCGGTAGTCCTCATTAACAGTAAATGTCAGAAGGACCACACTGAAACAAGTTCGATTTGAGGTTAGAACACTTCAAATTAAATAATTAGTAAATGTTAAGTGTTACTCAAAAGGTGATCGCTCCAAAAAATTGTCCTTTTAACTAGACAGACAGTTGACCTTGACTTGTCATACCGTAAAAAATCATTCTGCATGGTGCGTCTGAGGTCTCTAATGAAACCTTTAATAAAAGATACTCTCCGACTGAGCGCATCTGTTCTTACCACTGTATGACGTTTCTCTTTGAAATATCATTTATTTAGTTTTGCTCTCAACTTATGGCCTAAAATTGCATCGAGTGTGGCCTCGACATCCCGAGTAGCCCTCACCACGCTCATTCTTGATCTAACTTTTTTACTTGTGAATTAGTAAGCCCGATTTGGTTTTTCTGTAACTAAATACCCTGCCCAATCGTATGTCTATCAAATGAAAACTCCCTAGAATGATCTGCGCCAGCTGTCGCAAAGCGCGAGGGAAGCTTTCTCGAAATCCTTCAAAATTTTCTTGGTGTTAACACCGTCGCGGCGTTTCGTTACCGTGGCAAATTTCCTAGATCGGTTCTTTTTCTAACAATTCGTCATCCTCCTTTATCATCCCCCCGAAGGCGTGATTCTTCGCCCATGGCGAGGACGGACCTTTTTAGAGAAAATTTGTTTTTCCAGTGTCATATTCTTGAAGTGTATTCCTCTTATAGAGACCGAAGGACCTCTTTTGAACTCAAAGAAAGTTCAATTTGAAAGACCAATTTGTCTATTTTATCTGTAAACTTTTTTAATTATTTCTATACCACCTTTCTCTTTTTTTGTATTTTTAAGTAATCGACATGAAGGTTAATAAAGGAATAAGCTCTTCATACAAAAAGTTATTTTTTTGAAAAAAATTATCGAATTACTAGTTCCGATAACATAAATAAACATAGTGTATATAAATTTGTATGAAATTAATTAAGAGTTCCGTAGTGCAGTGTAAGGGAACCCATGAATTTATTTGACTTTATTTTATAATCTATTACAAAGGAGATACCCCCGCCGCTAGCTGTTCTGTTTTACCTTCCCCCACGAGCACTGATGGTCCCGACTTCGGAAATAGCACTCTTAAGTTACAAAAAATAACGTAAATTGGAATATTGACTGGACCACCTTGTATATGATAATTATATTCAAAAGCTGTGTATGCATACATAATAATATACATACATAAATTAATTAACATTTTAAATCCCTCAGGTATAGTTTGCTCCCGTTTGTTTTTCACATTATCCTATAATAATTCCTGTTCACAAAAAAAATACATACGTGAAATATACTTGTCCAGGACGAATATTATGTGGTGCTTGCCATAATAAAGTAGCTTGTTGTTTGGGTTTAGGATCTCCATGAGTGATGGCGCTGCATTCAGGATGAATTTTAGTATTAGTGGTTTCTACCCAATTTCCTATCCATTCGTTTGAAGCGACATCTCTAGCTTGTATGAAGAATCCTTTGAAGTATTCTGATCCTTGAATTGTAACTGTAACGATATTAATTAAGTAAATAAATGCGTTTCCTGCTCCATTTATTTTATACACATGCTCTAAATTGAGCACACTTGTAGCTATGGACAAAAATGAGGAAACATGACATGAAGGATGTTGGTATTTATTAGTATTATATAGAGGTCATTAAATGCTCCGCATCGACCTAATTTCTGCGAATATATAAGTTTTGTAAAAAAACAACTTTAATACAAGTTTTTCTGCAAATTACTTCCCACTGAATACTGAAATGATTTACAAGAAACAATTACTGGTTGGTTATGTTTAAAGTTAATAAGAAAGGCGTAAAGACCTTTAACTAATTTTGTTCGCAGAATCCAAATTTTGAATCAAAAAACAATTGCGCATCTCGTTTAAGAAATATGCCATTTCACATTGTTTTTTGAATGGAATACTTTATATATTTTAAAATATTTCGATTGTTCTCATTTGTTTCATTTCAAAAAACATCAACGTGTATCATGTTATCTCAAAAGGTTTTATTTGGATTTTGTTGTTAAAATATCGTTAATGAATCTGTTAAATGTAGTTGCCTTTGAAAAAAAGAAGAAGAATTAACCATGACAGCTACTAATTTATGAGGAACATTACTTTGAGGAGTAAATTGCATTTTTATTTCAGAAATGCAGTTATTTTGATTTCAAAGGCAATTACGTATAACAAAATCATTAACGATATTTTAATAGTAAAATCCAAATGTCTCAAAAACTTTTTAAGATAACATGACATGTATGGTATTATAGTAATCAGAACCTCGTCTTGGAATACGTGAACCGTATAAAATTAGAAATAGAAAAATTTTTTTTAGCTTGAAAATGACTTTAAGTAGGTATTACTGAAAACATTTTTTCAGTCTGTTTTTTAGGTAAAAATAAAATTGAACAGGAGGTCTGTGCAAAAACGTCTTTTACTTCCCTGTAAATGCTCTTATAACAGTGAATTTTTATTTTTTCAAAGCCGCTGAAGGTCAAAAATAATTTGAACAGATTTGAACAAATTTTATCTTCTGAAAATGATTTAATATAGATGACTGAATTTAAATTAAGTTATTTTTCAAGTGAAAAATAATCTTCGACAGAGGGTCCCTTGCAAAGTTGTAATTTACTAGCGAGAGCAGGTGATTTGCGAAAGTGTAAAATTATTTTACTAAGTCGTTAAGACCAGAAATAAAATTAGACAGGGAGTCCTTTAGATGAATGTAAAATTCACAATCACAAAACAGTTTCAAAAAATTTCTTGAAAATTTGTTGTAAATCAGCAGACTGGACGGCAAGTTGACCTACAACTCGGGTACTACTTACTAGCCTTCCATTAAATTCGCGCAAGACCACAACTTTTCTTAATAATGGATAATTTATAAAGCCAAGAAAAATTTTTATTAAAATTTTTCTCGGAATCGGAAAAAATATGTTTGAGCAGTGTATCATTTCATGCGGAATGCAATTAAGTTAAAATAAAAATAAAGTTGAAAATTTATTTTCAAACGATTAAATCGAAAATTGTTTAAAATTTAAAAAGTTATTTTTAAAAAATCGGAGAATCGTGATAAAAATGTCTGGTTTGAAGTTTGCAATATGGTTTTCTAATATTTTTTATCTAATTTGCTAAAAAATAAGTGGTGTGACATGTGATATTTTGAATTCGTGTAATTTCGGTCTCAGGGCATGTTTTTAATGTCTGAGGGCCTTCTATGTGATCTGGGTGATTTTTTGATAAGATTGATTTTTTTGAACAAATAAAAAATGTTGTAGAATTTTGGTTCTACAACATGCAATGCAATCTAAACAATGTAAATACGAAGAAATGTTGCAAGAAAAATGCTATTAAAATATGAGAGAAAAGTTGTATGCCCCACCAGGTCAGACAATTAGTAAAATATTAGCAAGATATATTTTTTTCTAAATCAGGAGAAAATTTTATCAATAAATTCCAAATTTTGTTAAAAAGTATATTATTAATATTATAAATTAAAAATTAATTCAGTTTTTCCTACGATTATGGAAAATTAAATGCGATTATGGAAATTTGAGTACGAAAAACGTTTTTGTTTTTGTGTCATTGATTCGATTGTAAGAAGAAAATAATAAGATTTATTTATATTTATATTTAATTGAAAAAACCCGATCGTAATCGACTTTAAGTCACACAATCAGCTGACACAATCTAATAAGAATATCATGACAGTTTATTTTATTTGTTTGTATATTGATCAATAATCATAAATTTAGATCATACCGATTTAACGTCCGAAATTGTTATTTATGACACAAGGACAAAAAATGTGGTTTTTCGTACAATTACGGGACAAAAAATGCGGTTTTTCGTACAATTACGGAAAACCGTATGAGTACGAATAATATTTTCATCCGTGTGTCATACACTGTTTTATTCGATCGTAAGAAACAAGTAGTAAATTTCTATTTACTACCAATTTTATGTCTAATCTAATAAGAGTGTCATGACAGTTTGTTTTATTTGTTTATGGTATCCATTATTTTGTTCATAATTGGGAACTACAGCCACCACGGCGCATATGGTGCTGTAATCAGAAAAGTAAAAATCAGCTGATTCTTGGGTTTGTTTACATTCGCTTGATTTGCTTTTATGGGTCCTCTCTTAGGTAAGAAAAATATATATTATTACATTAATCGAAAGTTGGTAAGTAAATTCAATAAGTTTAACCTATTTTGCACTATTTTCTGCTAATTTGTGGAAGTACCTACTTAACCTAAAAATGTCAGTATTACAACTTTAAATACCTTTGCATTTATAGGCTTCTGTCTTGAAATGGACACGAATTGCCGAAGTTAATGCTTTTCCCATCAATTACGCTTTCTCACATACTTATCTTCTATCTATTTTCTCCATAATACCACAGCTATTGGTAATATAAATAAACCTCGCGTCTTTCTTGGGAAAATGATGAAGGTGAATTCCTATATACACATTTTTCCTTGAGTGATAAATGTACACATAACAATTCGTATTATGCACTGTTTTCTTCAGCATATTGTTTAATAAACGCAGATGAAATAAAAAAACGGTAATAAAACAAAACTATACAAATGTGATCAAACGAATGTAAATAAAATTTACTCGTTTCGTCAGAGTGCGATTTCCACCACCAGGGGGCGAAGTGAAGGCTTAAATTTCCAATTGTTTACCATCCGAAAAGTACTTTTCAGCTGGGATGAGTAGTCACCTAGCGACCACAATAAAAAGTAATACCTATTATAAAATGGTGATCTTTTTGTCCAGATATTCTAAACAAAAAACTGCACTTTTCTATACAATCTAATAAAATAGTTATTAATGACACAAGGACGAAAATGCAGTTTATGGTACGATTACGGAAAATTGCCGGACGAGGCAAAGCCGTGTTTGGCAACCATATGAGTACGAAAAACATTTACGTCCGTGTGACATACACTATTTTTTATTCGATTGTGAAAAGAAAATAATAAATTTTTATTTACTATATTTATTTTAATTGAAAAATCTGATCGCAATCGACCTCACGTCACTTTGACACAATCTAGTAAGAATATTATGACAGTTTGTTTTCATTTGTTTATGGTATCCATTATTTTGTTGATAATTGTTTACCGTCCGAAAAGTACTTTTCGTCCTAGGACGAAAAGTACTTTTCGGTCGGAAAAAGTAGGCCCCTAGCAACCACAACAAAAAGTAATACCTATTATAAAAAGGTGATCTTTTCATCTAGTTATTCGAATTAAAAAAATTCCACTTTTCAATATAATCGAATAAAAAGTACTTTTCGTGCTGAACATGTAAAAATTGGCTAGACAACTACAACAAAAAGTGATAACTATTATAAAAAGGTAATTTTTTCGTCCAAATATTAGAACGAAAAAACGCCACTTTTCAACACAAAAATTTACTACAATGTTGGATAAACATAAAATAGTTATTTATGACACAAGGACGAAAAATGCAATTTTTCGTACGATAATGGAAATTTGCCGAACGAGGCGAAGCCGAGTCCGGCAAACGTATGAATACCCAAAACATGTCCGTCTTTACACTACACTATTTTTTAATTGATTGTAAGAAGAAAATAATAAATTTTTATTTCTTACATTTATTTTATTTGAAAAATCTGATTTTAATCGACCTCACGTTACTTTGACACAATCTAATAAGAATATCATGACAACTTGTTTCATTTGTTTATGGTATCCATTATTTTGATCATAATAATTATTTACCGTCCGAAAAGTAGTCGCCTAACAACCACAATAAAAAGTAATACCTATTAAAAGAGGTGATTTCTTTGTCCAGATATTCGAATCAAAAAACATCACTTTTCAATATAATCGAACAAAAATTATTATTTTATATACTATGCAAATTATGTTCATAACAATAAAATATACATATAATATGTACACACATATAAAAACATGTAAATACACATAATACATACATATAAATACACATAATACACATATATTTTTTAATCTAGAATAGTAATGCATATGTGTATATATATGTTTTTATTGTATTAACCTCGGCATCAACATAATTTGTCTTTAGTGTATATTTAATTAAAAAAAACGGTGTATTTTATCCAAAATTGTTATTATTTTTTTCTTTCAGTGTCCTGAAGATGCTGTAAACATACCGAAACGTTGACTAAATTAAATAGGTAATTTTCCTGTTTTAATTGACCTATTCCCACCGAGTTGTAATATTAATGTATTCAAGAAATAATTTAAATATCACCAGTCGCCCCTGGATTATAATTCTACTACATTACATGAATCGGGTTAATCATATTAGAAATAAATATCTATATATAATAATTGGATATTGGTTATAAAAATATATCCAATCTACTTATTAATTCAATAGAATGAATAATTTACAAAAAATCAATGCAAGGTATCGATGCACAGATAATCTGGTATTACCAATTGCAATAGTACGTATTTTGCGTTATGCAGTGTGTTCCCTAGAACTTTGTACCCTCTCATAATTTACAACTTTAGAGAACAGTTTTCCCAAAGTCATTTCTTAAGCCTGAAGTGAGTTGAAGATTTTGATGTGAAGCTAACACTGACGTGGTTTTCCACAAAGCACCAAAACACCATATACTGCATTCACCAACCATGCTGGCTTCATCTGGAGATAATTAAAACTGGCAGTATATGATGTCTTTTGGGGAAAACCATGTCAGTGCCATTTCATAAGCATAAAATATTTCCAAGATAAATAAAACTTTAATATTGTACAACTTACAGGGGGTTTCTTACGGTTGAACAAACTATCATTTTAGTAAATCATGTGATAAAATTATTCAGTCAGCAATACTTATTTTATTAACGTAGATAGATTGATCCCATATGAGTAATTATTCATGATAAAGGAAACAGAAAAATTCTCATAAAATTCATTTTATGAGAATTTTTCTGTTTCCTTTATCATGACTTATTTTATTTGCAATTATTACAGCTAGTTGTTTAGGTATATATAATTTTTTTGCTCAGAAAACAATAGTGTAAAAGTGGACTAGGCGTAAACAACGTCACCTATGAACTGAACTGCATGAAATTCTTATTCAAAGAACGTTGCAATAAAGAACGAAAAATTTTACGAGAAATCTTCATACTGTTAATTTATACGTCGCCATGGTTTTTCACGTATTTCTATATTATAAAATAAATTATTATAAATCTTTAATCTACATTTATTCTAATTGTCATGATATTAGTATCCAAAGAACAAAGGATGTCACATTGATAGTCAAAATATGAAGTAAAAAGATTATATGACGTACCTTAGTACATTTTAGGTATGTCTAAAACATGTCATAAGGACGTCAATTTTGGACATATGATATCGCACAGAGTGTCAGTATGAAGGCCCTACGTTATCTTGAAAGCGGCACATCATTTTACAGTATTTTGAAGTTGATATCAGAAGTTCGTTTCCGTATATGTATGTTGCAGAGTTTAAGCACCACCTTCATAATAAACAGCTTATACATTTGAGTGTTGACTAATATGCTGATTTTTTTCTTTTTATTAAACTTTATATACCCTTTCCTAGAGTCGAATAAGCAAAACTTAGTGTATTTTTTAAAGAAACAAAAAATTAATGCATTTACATAATTACATTCATTGTATGTATACAGCGTGTTTCACTTATTTATTTATTTAGGTACAACTAATCAACGAGATTAAATCCCAGTTATAGGCTAGGACACAAACACAGAAAATTGAAGTACTTATAATTAAAAAAAAACAGAAAGAAAATAGTAGAAGATAAAATACTATAGGTAATACTAATTAATTAAATCAGTGAATACAAATAAAAATAACTACATGGACAAGCAATACATAAAACACAAATAATAAACAATAAAAACAAGGTATGCTAAAAGTACAGCATCAAGAATTACTTTAATATGCACAGAGTTATCAAACGAAGATATCCCGGGTCATAATTCTTTTATGTTTCACTTGAGAAAAAAACGTTTTATATGAAAGTTGTAAGGATTTAAAGCACTTTAAAATTATATTTTCAAAAGAACAATTAAGCATCGCTTACAGAAGTTATAGATGTAACTTAAGTTTTTTTAATAGAACATTCTATATATTTTTCGATTTCTGATATCTACGCTTTCTTGCGATTTCAATGATATATATATATAATATATATATATATATATATATATATATATATATATATATATATACTGATTTTTTTTAATAAAATTTACTTTAATTTCCGTATATGATGTTGTAGAGTTTAAGCATCACCTTCACAATAAATAGCTTAACATTTGAGTGTTGACTAATTGAAGATTTTTATATACCCTTTACTAGAGTCGAATAAGCAAAATGGTGGTAGGCATGATTAAAGACAACAATGTTAATATACTCTTTTTATTAATCTCTAAAAACTCAATATCGATATAATTTATATTTACAAAAACTGCTCAGTGGCGTCCATCATATTCCAAATAAATACGTTATCTCTGCTCTAAATTACTCAGCCAATTGGTTATATTTTGATTATCACTTTCACGCACTTCTTCAATCAATTAAATCAGTGAATACAAATAAAAATAACTACATGGACAAGCAATACATAAAACACAAATAATAAACAATAAAAAACAAGGTATGCTAAAAGTACAGCATCAAGAATTACTTTAATATGCACAGAGTTATCAAACGAAGATGTCCCGGGTCATAATTCTTTTATGTTTCACTTGAGAAAAAAACGTTTTATATGAAAGTTGTAAGGATTTAAAGCACTTTAAAATTATATTTTCAAAAGAACAATTGAGCATCGCTTATAGAAGTTATAGATGTAACTTAAGTTTTTTTAATAGAACATTCTATATATTTTTCGATTTCTGATATCTACGCTTTCTTGCGATTTCAATGATATATATATATAATATATATATATCATATATATATATATATATATATATATATATATATATATATATATATATATATATATATATATATATATATATATATATATATATATATATATATATATATATATATATATATATATATATATATATATATATATATATATATATATATATATATATATATATATATATATATATATATATATATATATATATATATATATATATATACTGATTTTTTTTAATAAAATTTACTTTAATTTCCGTATATGATGTTGTAGAGTTTAAGCATCACCTTCACAATAAATAGCTTAACATTTGAGTGTTGACTAACTGAAGATTTTTATATACCCTTTACTAGAGTCGAATAAGCAAAATGGTCGTAGGCATGATTAAAGACAACAATGTTAATATACTCTTTTTATTAATCTCTAAAAAACTCAATATCTATATAATTTATATTTACAAAAACTGCTCAGTGGCGTCCATCATATTCCAAATAAATACGTTATCTCTGCTCTAAATTACTCAGCCAATTGGTTATATTTTGATTATCACTTTCACGCACTTCTTCAATCACATTGAAAATATTTTCTTGGGAGTGTGTTTAAATTCGCTGATCAATCTTTATATACCTCATTTTTTAAATAGGCCCATTAAAATGTGTTAAATCAGGGCTATTAACCGGCCAGCGAATTGTTCCAATTCTTCTAAGAAACGTGACAGTTCGTTAGAAGGCCGTAACTTTTTTTGACAGGTAACACTCAGAATATCATATTTCACTGATTTTTCCAGGCTAACACAATTCTGTCACAAATCTTGAATTTTGCATAATGTCCATATTATATCAAAAGTAAAGACCTTGTAATGAGAGATGGGTGCTTTTAACATAAAAACATTTTTTTAATTTAATAACAATTTACTAAACTTAAAATACACATTTCTCATGGCAAATTTAATTCTTATCCGAATTCTTAATAATTATGCGAAAATCGATATTCGAGGCAGTATAATTGTGCAAACAATTGGAGCAAAGATACAATGTGTATATATCATTGAAATCGCAAGAAGGCGTAGATTTTAGAAATCGAAAATATTAAAAAGAAAAACATAAGTTACATCTATAACTTCTATACGCGATTATCAATTGTTTTTTGAAAATACATTTTTAAAGCACTTTAAAAAAACCTTACAACTTTTATATGAAATCTGTTTTTCTTAAGTGAAAAATAAAAGAGTTATGACCCAGGACATCTTCGTTTGATACACGTACAATACTAGAATTGAATATGCCAACGCTGCTGCCTTGCAATCATATAGAAAGACAAAGAGAATAAATATACGACAAAGGAGAGTATTAATAATTAGTGTTAGCGGTCTTTAGATAAAAAAGTTTCGCAGTGGCGCTTTGATTTTGTATGTACATTGAAATTTATTTGATGTAATGTTTCACTTGAATCAAAATTAAAATTAATTACCTTAAACAAGATTACATACCTAATGCTTATTACGACGAACTAATAAGGTTTTGTAGCCATATTGCTCAAGTAAAAAGTTCTGTGAATACCCACACGTTGCACTATTTATAATCCTTCTATATATTTTACATAATTTGGACACCATGAAGACACATTTTCATATTTTTCTTGTTACTAAATTCTGTTAAATTTTTTACCAAATATGAAACTTTCTAAGACAACTTTTTCTCTCATACAACAGACGTCAACATTTGAAACACAAGCCTATATTGTGATAAAAATATACTCCAAATTTTTCAGAAATCATAGTAGGCGATGAGATGAAAACACATTTTATTAAGAAAAATTGTTCAGAATCACTTGTTATGTCCAATTGAAATTTCGTGAAAATCGAAAAATATTCAAAATTTATGGTAGGCGATGGAATGGAGAGAAATTTTATTAAGAAAAGTTGTTCGGAATTACAACTTATGCCTTATTGTAAAATTCTACGAAAATCCAAACTCTTTCAAATCATGTTTTTTGTTTCACTTCTCATGAAGACACCTTGGCATCTTTTTACTTTTACCGAATATAATTTAATTTTTTCACCAAATGTGCAACTCTCTAAGACGACATTTTCTCCCACATAACAATCGCCCACATTAGAAACAAAAGCCGACTGCAATAAAAGTAAACTCGTAATTTTTCAGAAATCACAGTAAGCAATGAGGGAGGGAAATTTTATTAAGAAAATTTGTTCAGAATCACAATTGCCCAATTGTCAAATTTTGTAAAAATCTAAACATTTTCAAATTCTATTTGACTGTACTCCTTTTCATACCGAAACTTACTTTAGTGCTATTAAAAAACAATGGCCCTGATTACAAATATTTTGAGGTGTAACATACATTTTTAAATGACGTCATAATATGCACAAATGTACCTAATTCATAAGCTCTAAATTTGTTTGTTTTTTAAGACGTTTGTTTTGAACTTCTTACTGTATGTCAGAGGCATTTAAAAAGTAAGTTCATTACCTATAAATGAGAAAATTCAGGCAGTAGCAGAAGAAAAATATTAATATAGTTTTCTTATTGTCTGAAAATGAACTTATTGTCATAAAAAATATTTTTATATAGGTACAGGGGCATGCAGCTACATACCATCAGGTATTTTTCTCGTAAACTTTTTTAATTTTTTTTGTGCAGAAAATGTAGTTGAATTTTTTCGGACGCAAATGTACGGCACACTACAACATAGTTTCTTTAAAAGGAATGCTATTTTTTTTGCATATATTGATTCCTTAAAATGTTATAAATTCATTTTATTTCACATTATAAAAGCCCAATAATTATTAAAAAATAAATGTAGCACAACTTGCCTGTAATTTGGGTTCCAGGACCAAAGTCAGCACTTGATTGCAACACTTGGAAAGGATTAGTATGGGGTGGTTGTGGTCTAGATTGACCATGATTGGGTTGATTTGGTCTAGGTTTAACACAGGTATCAACAGGGGCCCCGTCTGGAAATCCAAATGTACCTATCACAGGTCCTAAAAGTAATAAAATACAACAACGGTACATCATTTGTATCACTGTTTTATCCACTGTAAAAGAAGTAATTGCGCTTAACAAATGTGTAATCACCACTAAATGATAAAATCGATTTAAAGTGCTTAGGACCAGGAACAGGGTATGGACCGATCTTGATTCTAGTAAACCACTTTCACTTATACATATTCGCTACGAAATAACCCACATTACATATTATGCAACAGTGTTTCTTAGAGTATGCCTTTTGCTCTTAAGTCGGAACATTGATTGATGTATTAAATTTGTTGAACTAAATTTGTAAATAATAAGGAATCATTGAAAGTTAAACAGGTTTAATTTATGGTAGATTTCTAATGAGGATGCAATAAAATGTTATGTCTGTTCAATGGTTATATAATTTTAAAATATGACGAAATAAAATATTAATCAATCCTTGAAGATAAATAAAACAGTATATATTATATATAATAAACTTTACAGAAATATACCTTACAAAAGTAGCATTATATTTGTAAAAATCTATGATTTATTACTTCATCATTATGCTGCAGAATGTTGTGCTGTTAGTTAAGAATTCGAAAAAGATTTAATACAGGTTGTCTCGAAGGCCAAACTTCACCAGGTGAAAACTTTTCGAAATAAGAAAAAAAGTTTCTATAAACATGAATCAGGAAGTGCTTAGTTTCCGAGATACAGGGTGTCAAGTTAAAATCCACAAAATGTATTTTATGTATATGTTCGAAACGCCTAAAGATAAGCAAATGATAATTTACACAGATATTTAACCCTTTATGCATTATAAGGCAAAAGAACAACTATGAACCAAAATCATTCAGGAGCAGATAAAACTGGTGGGCCTAGGTAAAATTTTGCCCCAACTTTGTTGTGTTATTTTTCCATTTATTTATGCGCATAACTTGAAAATTTTAAGTTTTTTAAACAAAAAAAGGTCTTTTTTCTCTAAAATTATCCGTTTTTGAGTTAAACTGATTTGAACTTTATGGGGGAATAGTTTTTACGAATATTATTGCAAGACAGAAAAAAATAATAATGACAGAAAACATAATTTTGTTACATTATTTTTTATTAGACAACAATAAATTTGATTAAAATAAGGTAACTTACAAATTACAAGAGTTCTTCAAAGTGCATTCTATCAACTTCAATACATTTTTGGCACCTGCAATACATTGTGTGGCATTACGAATAAAATCAGGATTAGCCCGCAAATTTTCACACGCTTTTTAAATTATTTCATTTAACTCTTCTCTGGTGTTTACAGGGGTTGCGTAGACTTTGTGTTTTAATTAGCCCCAGACAAACAAATCAACCCTGGTCAAATTCTGTGAACGGGTGGGCCGTGGGCCAGGCTCTTGGACCTAACCGACCGATCCACCGTTCAGGATAATTATTATTTAGACATAAATGTTTTATAACAGCATAATGTGCCGGAGCCCCGTCCATTTTGAGCCAGCATTCATTTCTAAAATTAAGAGAAATATCCTCAAGATATTTGAAAAATACCTCATATCTCCGTTCGAAAATATCAAATAGATGTAAATTACATACTATTAATGTTAGATCGAAACACAAATTGAACATGTCGATACATTCGACAACCATCTTTCGTCGATTTTTTTCCTATAACTCGGTCAAAAGATATAACCAAATTAACGATGATTATAAGACATTGTGCTGCTTTTAAATTCAAACTAAAACAATATTACAAACAGTCATTTATGACGTTATAAATGAAATTCAATATGATCAAAAACATATGTTTGGTAAGTATTGGGAATAATTGCTTATTTCGATTAGGATATTCTTCTAATCTGTTTTTTTGTGTAAGAATGGCTATTAAGCTAAACATCCCCTATATGTATATTGTTTTCAATAAAGACAATTGTTATTATTATTTAAAAAATCATTTAGAGTGGAGTTAGGATGTGAGGCCTACAAGGAGACTCATTTATAACACCACACCACACAATAACATTGAACTCCTGTTGAAATACCCTAGGGCGAATTGTGTGAGGATTCTCATTAGCCCAGATTCTTATATTATGAAAATTAGTCTATCCACTACGGGTAAAGAAAGGTAGCTTCGTTGGTCCGATTAATTTTGTTTACGTGATTGGGATCCTCTTCCACAGTGTGTAGAAACCAATTATAAAAATTAATAGCCTTTCGGCATCACCTGGTTGAGGGCTCTAAACTGGCTGCATCTGAAAAGATTTTTGTGGTATTTTTTGAAAAACCGAAAAATTTTATTTTTCTAAACATAAACAGCTTGAGCGCGCACCTGTTCTTCTAATACTTAATTTATTATTGTTATTAAATCTGACCAAAATTGTGTTTCTAAAACGCTCATTTCGCCGCACTCCCTTTCTTGTATCTCTTTTAAGTCCAACATTTCTAAATTCTAGGTAGGTTCGAATATAAGCGTCTTTTGACGATTGTCTTCTATTAGGAAATCTTCTATGATATTCATTTACCACTACATTTGCGTTTGTATCATAATATCCATAAATGAAATGAATATCCGCGTACTCCACATTACTAAACATAACCATATTTTACTTTTAGTTTGACAATTTCACCAAAAAGAAATAATAAAACTATAGAACAGTGGATATCAGAACATAAAACAATTTCATTGTCATTTTGATATGATATGCTAAATTATTTTTCATTTGTTAAAAATACTACAATCAAGGCACACTATTCCCATATAACAAGAATGCTAGTAATAATGGTTACTGATCTAATAAAGCTCAAATCAGTTTTATTCAAAAACGGATAATTTTAGAGAAAAAAACGAGAGAACTTTTTGTGTAAAAACCGTAAGTTTTCAAGTTATTAATGGAAAAGAGACAAGAAGTTGGGGCAAAATTTTGCCTAGGCTCCCCAATTTTACTTACTCCTGAATGATTATGGTTCATAGTTGTTATTTCGCTTTATAATGCATAAAAAAGTTAAATGCCTGTGTAAATTTTCATTCGTTTATTTTTAGACGTTTCGAACACATTCATAAAAAAAACATGATCAAGATTTTAACTTGAGCAACCTATATCTCGGAAACTAAGTACTTCCCGACCCATGTTATAGGAACTTTTATTCTTACTAAGTCCTGTCGCTTTGTGAAGTTTGGGCTTCGAAATTCGGGACATCCTGTGTACATGTATAAGAAGAGAAGTATCATGGATGAGGCGCGTATAGAGGGCATAAAGGATGCAAACGGTGGCCACATGTGTTTTGGAACTTTTAGTCCTCATCAGTACGGATACAGCTAAGTTGAAAGGATGGGCACAACTTAGGAAAAAGACACAAAGGAAACCAATGACAGGAAGACAGTCACTCATTTGTGGTGCAATTGAAAGATCTTGTGTTTACAGGGCGACAGACGATATTGCCACGTAGGCAACTATAGCCATCTGCTTGGAATTTCCTACCCAAGGAATGTAAAATAACAAAGCATGAAGATTTTGCTGCGGGAAGATACATAAGAAGCATACAGTGTCAAGTGTGAGGCCGTATAAAAGATGGAATCCGTGGATACGTATTTCGGACTTGTTATTCCTCATCAGTACAGACATAGTTAAGTTCAAGGGTACAACTTAGGAAAATGACACAAAATAAACCACTGACAGGAAGCCAATCGCTCATTTGTGCCTGCAATTAAAAGATACCTTGTTTACAGGGCGACAGAGAGTATTGCCACGGAGACAACTATAGCCACCTGCGTGGAATTTTCTACCCAAGGAATATAAAATAACAAAGGCAGATTTTGCTGGGCGAAGATATATGTATAAGAAGCGAAAATTATCACGGGTGAGGCCCGCATAAAATATGCAAACTATGGCCACACGTGTTTCGGACTTGTTAGTCCTCATCAGCACGGATATATCTTCTAACTCTGCGAAATGTAAGGAGTACTTGTAGTTAATTCGCTAACGCTACTCTCGTGAGTCTCGCAGTCCACGGAAGAATCATCCAACATCGATTCTACCGAAAAGAAACACAAATCTTGGGTGAAACTAAATAATTTTGGAATCGGGAGTTGCCTGTGGTGTTTATTTATTTATTATTTATTAGTCACTTACCTTCACCAAATTTAAATTTATATAGCAGTAGTAGTGGCAATGGATGAAGAGAAACTAGCGCTTGGCAAGTAGGCCACGAACCATTTCTACTGGTACCCTACCATCTCTTCAATCATTGACTACTTACTCCCCCTTCCTACTTCCTCGACTGAAGGTCGGGAAATCGTTCCATGACAGGTAGTTCACCTTCTCTCTCGGAAGCGTCCCAGCGCCGAGGATTTCTTGACTCAGACGACCGAATACCTTACATTTCACAAGAAACTGTAGGCGTTTCTTCATTTTTCCCGCATCTTAGCAGGTAGGATATTACACAACACCCATCACTGATAGGTATCACCTAAGTTTGCAGTGGCCTGTCAGAAATGTGATTAGTTGATTCAGACTTTTCCGGCTCCGACAGAGTAACCAGGTAGTGCATGATTTGTTAGGCTTTGTAATAATGTCTCGAGTTTGTCTGTAGTTTCCGCTTAACCTGCAATGCTACTTTAATATCCTATAAGGCCACCCATTGAGAATCAAAACGTCCGGTTTCGTTGTGATACCCAAAATGGGTTAAAGTCCAAGGTAGAATTTCTCGGCTTCGTGTCTAGCCAATTCATCCTCTTTTTCCTTCCCTGGAATCTGTGTATGTTCTGGAACCCACACAAGCCTTACTTCTTTAAAATTACATGATTATTAAAACTAAAAAAGGGCGACGGTAGTTAGAGAACTTATTCTTACTTACTTGTTTCCGATTGGGTGGTTCGATAAGATAATGGACTCCCTAAGTCGACATAGGGTGTGGGGGTGATTTTTCATTTATTTCTTCGACGTCTATATTCTTTCACGAGGTATTTATTTTTTTTTTGAAATATATTTCCGAATAAGGTGAGATATGTAACTGTCGATGCCCTAAATGTGGTCTGGACTTCACAATAAACTATAGGGCCTCGCCTCTCCTTAATACAAAATTCGGGATTTTCAAGGGGTTCGTCAATAATTTGGGAGGCGATTAACAAAGTATTTTTTTATCTAATGTATATATGGGGACAGCAGGAATCGATTCAAAATAAGGATTGTTTCCTTCCTAAAACAAAATGTTGTACCTAAATTACAATTATTTAGCATTAATTGGTTATGAATAATAAAAGAGGAATAAGCACAAAATGTAAGGACCAACTAACCTTTAATAAACTAGTAATAAATAAATATGTCTAGCGATAAGATAATAGACGACATGACGTGAAACAATAGATGTTTAGAAAAAAATATAATTTGTATGTTTTTATATATAATATATCAAAAATTTTACATTTTAGATCAATTTTAAAGGATAGAGAGAGTGATCCTTTTAAACGACTTGCGAGAATATTGTCAAACTTACGATAAATTAAACTGCTTTGAAAAGCAGCTCTAATATACCTGTGAAAGGAATATAAATATTTAGTCAATAATCTTGTTAGATAAGACGGTGTTGATGTGGGTATTATAAGATGAATGAAGAATAAAAAGTACAGTCTCTGACGATATTACATATTCAATCAATTTAAAACAAAAAATTTGTTTGACTGTGATCCGTATTTTCTTCATATGAAAAGACAACAGGAATTTTGTAGTTTTTGCATTCTTCACTTTTCAGTTGGATCTATGAAATTAACATATATATACCATAGTAAAAATGTTTCACATACAATTTTTTTAATGTTGCGTGCATAGAAATGTACAAGCACACAATAACGTTAATAAACCATAACCATTAGATATTAGAATATTACGTGACTGGTAGATCTGATGTGATTTTCTAAGTTTAATCATAGGCTTTTACCACTGCAACGGGAAGATAATTTAATCGCCTATTTTTAAATTAAAATTCTGATAACAGAAGCCAGATCTTTTTTGGTGCCCAAATAATATTACGATATTAAGATTCAGTTTTAGGTTATGTTGTTTACTATTTTTCTAATTTTATATCTTAGGCTACTAACAAATTTTAATAAAATTATTTCTATCCCATCTTTTAAAGAATTTTTTTCAAAACATTTTTGTTCTTTGTCCAAAGGGACTGAGACTTTTACTCAGGATAGCAGGCTGCCAATCTCGACAGGTCACCACCTGGGGGTGTTTTTCATTTATTTTTTCGATATCTATATCCTTTCACGAGATATAAGGACTTTTTGGTTTTGTCAGTTTATACATATTTATTCGATCTTTTCAAGATTTTTTCAAAAACCTTTTTTTTGTTTTTGAATTTCCCGGTGCATCGGTCTTCTGGGCAGCAGATGGCAAAGAAGTAGAATTTTCTACACAGTACATAAATGTGGAGTCTCCGAAAAAAGTTCACATATTTTAAGTATGCGAAAATTACATCTATGGACGATGAACGGTCCTTCTCACAATACAAATGGATTTTTAATAAGAGGTGCCGGAGATTAACTCTAGATCATTGACAATAAATATTGGTAATATACTTTTACTCTTGTGATCGTTAGTAAAAGTACATATATGGTCTAGTGTTACATACTTCCGAGAAACAGGAGCCGGAGTACATAGCTACAGACCAAGAGTGAGGATATTCACGGGCCTAGGTACTAATGCAACTATTTTTCAGGCCGAGGTTCATGCCATTGAACTGTGTATGCAACCGCTGGAATATATATATCTTACACGCAGATCAATAAAATATTTTCTCAGATAGCCAAGCAGTTCTAAAAGCTCTTGGCTCTTACTGATGTAACTCAAAAACGGTATGGAACTGTCAGAAGAGTGTAAATCATTTGAGTAAAAACAACAAAGTGACTCTGGTCTAGATGCTCGGCCACTCTGGTATGAAAGGTAACGAAATAGCGGAATCCTTGGTCAGAGAAGGAATGGGATCACGATTCATCGGACCAGCACCGATACATGGCATATCTTCAAGTAGTGCTAAGATGGTTATCTCAACCCGGGCTGAAAGGAAAACTATCCAGTACTGGCAAGAGTTACCAGGATTAGTTAATTCGAAGACGTTTCGAAAATACCCTTTGAAATCAAGAACTAAGAAACTTTTAGAGTTAAACCGGGTAAACCTTAAAACTCTAACAGTCCTATATACCGGGCACTGCCGACTAAACTATCATCTGCATAAACTCGACCTAGCTGAAAACGCCCAGTGCCGTCTATGCCTGGAGGATGATGAGAAGACAAACCACAACTTACGCAACTGTCCCGCTGTGAAGAGGATCCGATTCTCAATATTTGGCAAAGGGTAACTGCTGCCAGGGGATCTGAACACATTTTCACTCAATAAAGTCATCAGTTTCATTAACAGACTGAACTCATTGGGAGAAATATAACAATAGGCCTGTCGATGGCCGCAGTAGGGAGTCCACAAGTTTTCCTATAAAAGTGTAAATATTTCTAAATGAATTAATATTCTGTTTATCATGATTTGCATAAAAGCCATCACTGGAAACCAATACCTACATCCGAGCTCTAATTATTAAATTGTTTTTGTTATATGTATTTAAAATAATAGTATACGAGTAACCTCTACAGTCATATTATTAACCCATAAAGGACTACGATTGCCATATGGCAACTAATGGCAACTAACAGATGTAAAGCTTACTTGATCTACGTACTTTGTTCGAACTCGTAGATGGCACCATATTCCGCTTCAGAAGATAGGTTAACTTCCGTTTCTTACTGGTATTTTGTTTGGTTTGATGTAATTGTTGTTCGAGCATGTTTTAAAATTGAACAGTGGTGTTAAATGATAAAAAAATGAAGATGAACTTAGTGTAAGTACATTATATACTGTATAATAATATATATTTAGCATTTGCAGTTGAATCAGTATTTAGAAATGATGTAGACTGCTTATCGAAGCTGCTGAGTATATCAGATTTTTAAACTTTAGAAATGCGTTGGTGTCATTTGGCAATGAGAGTCTCTTGCACTATCTAATTATGTAGTATTTAAATTTTAAAATTTAAATATTGCTATTTATTACTTGAAATAAATTTTGATGTGTACAGACATCAATATGTATTTATCAAATATACTTTTCTACCGGAGCCTGTAGGTATACGTTACATTTTTTATATTATAAAACTTAGACAAGCATTCTGTTATTTTTAGAGGTGGCCTAACACTTGAAGAGGCTTTGCAGATAGCTTACTCAGAAGACTTAGACGTTTAAAAAATATATATATAGAACCATCAGGATTTCACAGATGAGGACTCTGCAGAGGAGGATAGATAATCTGCCAGCTTCTCAGTTATGTGCTCCAGCCAAGCCTCAAATACGTACGGCTGAGAAAGAGGAATTTTGCAGGGAAAAAATAGACCAAACCAAGATGGATTGGATAAGAGGCGATTTGGAAGAGCGGGTAAAGAAGTTTCTAGCAGTCAAATATGGGGTATTCAGTAACTGTAAGCCGTTCGAACTTCTTGAAAAATTTTTCGATGATGAATTGATCAATCTTTTGATATCAGAGTCAAGAAAATATGCACAATTGAAAAATTTACTTGACCCACTAATAAAGTGAAAGTGATATGAAATGTTTTCTTATGATTTTGCTTGTTTCTGTATATAAGTTACCTGGCCAAAAATACTTGGTTATGGAGCCTGATATAAAGAACACTTTAGCAGAAATTATGCGGATTGATAGATTTTAATTGATATTTCGTTGTTTTCACTGTGCGGATAATTCCAATCTTGATAAAAACGATAAAATGTCAAAATTACGTTCAGTAATGGAAGTGTAAGAAAAAATTTTTTAGAATTTTTTTGTATCAGAAAGAGAACTAAGCTATGATGAGTCGATGATTAAATATTTCATCAAACATTCCTGCAAGCAATTTATAAGGGGAAAACCAATACGCTTTGTTTATAAAGTATGGTCTGTAAATACCAAAAGTGGATACCTTGTTAATTTCAAAGCAATCAAGGCAATTATTCCACCTCTAAGGAACAATATCAAAACTTATTTGGAAAGGCAGCAGCGCCTCTTGTCTATGATATTTGATATTCTGGAAAAAAGGAAACTTTCTTACACATTTTATTTTGATAACCTATTTACAAGTTTTACAATACTAAAATACTTAAAGGATCAAGGATATGCGGCAAGTGGCACAATAAGAGAAAACCGGATTCCAAAAAATTGTATACTGTAAAGCAAAAAAAGTAATGCAAAAGAAAGTGATTGACCGAGAAAATGGCATCATGGTGGTCCATTGGAATGACAATAATGTGGTAACTGTTGTGTCTACAAATCACGGAGTTATTCCCCTAGTTTTGGTAGATATAATGATGCAATGGGAGGTACAGACCTAATGAACGAAAACATTACCGGTATCGAATTGGCATCATGGGAAAAAAGTGGTGGTGGTGTATAATTTCTTAGCAGGGGCGTGCGGTAAGTTTTGATACAGGGGAAGCAGTTTGTGATATAGGGTGATGGGTAGTGCGAAGCCCCGAGCGAAGAGAAGCAAACATTTTTTTTAAGAAAAGGGGCGTGGCTTCCGTATACTCATTTTAAAGCAAATGTCGAAACCCGCAAAGTTATGATATCTAGAAAAAAGTACACTTGTAGGACCGCCACTCCTCAATAAACATAGAACATAAAAACACCACAAAAATTAGACAACCCCCGATTCCAAAGCCGAAGCTGCACGGGCGAGGGTTATACTTATGAAAAAAACGCAGACACACAACCATACCCACCGACATTGACAGTGCCGGTGGCGGGGATCGAACCCGCAACGAAATAGAGAGTTTGTTCAGTCACACTTGCCATCGTGCACTCTCGAGCCAACTATAAATCGAGCCGGCTAGTTAAGTAGTTAACATGCACATATCTAGCTATTTATAATGTAGTTTAATCCACCTTTCCCTTTTTGCGAAGTCCTTCACAAAGTCACTTTCTATTGTCAACAGGAACAATTTTGAAAGCCACTCTTCACTGGTTGAATTTCTTGAAAAAGTTTTTATTCTTTTTAAGGTCGAAAAACTGCGTTCAACCGAGGCACCAGTTGCAGGTATCGTAAACACTAACTTACACAATTTCAACAGTTCAGAGTAGGCCTGATCCAAACTATTTTCTTTTATAAAGATAATCAGTTCATTGACGTTATGTTTCTGACTAATATCTTCTGTAGCATAAATAACTGAAAGTTCCGATTCTAACCCAACTATATCTAAAAATAATTCCGTAGTTATCACTCAATGACTGAAGTGCGTTTTGTGAAAACTGTTTATTTCAAAATTCATTAAAATTACATAATTCTAAAAATTGTATATCACTAAAATTTTTAAATCTATTATTTAATTACCCAGTGATATTGTCCAAAATTTCGATAAAAAGTCTTCGATATGAAGTTCTACGATCCATCATAAATTCAGTTCGTATTCTTTTTCTTTGCGGCTCTAAATTGTCATAACTAGTTTTCTCCCAGAACTTTTCGAATTTATTTCTTTTGTTACAAATAAAATTTTTGAATTTTTCAATTTTCTTTACACAAAATCCAACACCATTTGATTTATTTTGCAAAATATTGAATAAATTGTCAGTAAATGGGAATATTTCGGAGAAAATATTTTACAAAAAATTAAAATCAAAGGCTCTTTTCAATGAATCTAAGTGACCTCTGGATCCATTCAAAGTCTCAGTGTGTCAATCATCTTTGCTTTGTAAAATATTTTCAAATAAATCAATTAGATGCTGTCGATATTCAGATACAGTTTGTACTAGCCTTCCATTGTAATTCCATCGTGTTGGAGCAACTCTGGGTAGTCTCTTCTGTACTTCCAAACCTAAAGCTCGTGTCCGTTTTGATGATTTTGAAAAAGAGGCAGCTATTCCACTAATACTTGAAAAAAAATACTTTGCATTCTTTAAGACACGTTGCAAGAACTAAATTTAATCGATGCGCAAAACAATGTACAAATATTGCATTCTGAAAAGTCTCTTTTACTTTGGCCTGCAGGCCCCCCAATTCACTAGCCATTATAGCGGCCCCATTATAACTTTGGGCGATAAGTTTAGCACCACACTGTAGATCATCGACTATCTGACAAACTATAGCCGTTCTCTGCGTTGTCACGGCTAAAAATCCTAAAAAGCGCTCTTGGACTTTCCCATTTGGATTTTGTAGCATGCTATGATTGACAACTGACTAATATTCGTAATATCGGTTGTTTCATCTAACATAATTGCAACAAAAGGAGCTTTTTTTATTTATTGCTTGATCTTTTCTAAAACAGTATTGCTTATCGACTGAATCAAATCATTTTGAATATGATTTGATGTATCGCGAAATACCGTGGAGTGTTCCAGATGGTTACTTAAAGTTGTATCGTATTTTGCTAATAAATCAACTAAATTGATGAAATTGCCCCTATTAGCAACGCTCCGAGATTCAGTATGACCTCTAAATCTAAGTTCATTTTCGCCGAGAAAACAAACAATGTCAATAAGTATTTTTAACACTTCTCGATTTTTTTTTTACAAGTTCATTATGCTTACGGTCACTTTCTTTCAACTGCTGATCTAATGAATGCTCAATTCGTAATTTTCCAAATGTTTTTTCTTTTAGCACCGCTCGCAAATGAGTTTCACACTTACCATGCCTCTTCGTCACTTTGTGAATGTTGTTTAAATCTGAAAAGCCAGTTTTATTCCAAACACCTTCTTCATTTGTGAAAAGTACACATGGCCAACAAAACAATTTACACACATTTTCACAACCTGTTAACCACTGATTAGCACTGTACATTTCAATATTAAAGTACCTATAGCATGATTTAACTTTCGTTTTTAAAAGTTTTAAATCAGGTGTTGGTCTCCCGTTTCTAATAATATCCCGTTTGTCTTGGAACGAATATGTTGAAAATCCCTTTTTCAACAAATTGCACACCACACAAACGCAAATAATATTTTCCACAGTGCTAGGACCAGCTCCCAAATTGAATAAGCAATTCTAAAACTGCTTATACGCGCACTAATGTTCAACGTTTTCAAAATTACTTGTCGCCGCACCACAGGTTTAGAAACACCAAAAAAGTTTTTACAAATATAGCACAAAAGCTGAGAATAATACTAGAAAGATTAATATTAAGTATAATATTAAAATCTATATTAAAATTTATAAAACAAAACGCATTACGATGCCATACGGCTCAGATATCAAGATTATGAAGTGGAGATGGGATGCATTTCAAGAAGTTGCTTATATCGAAGTCGCGCGAATGCGTGAGTTCGTGTTGGCTTGATTAATCGAGTGCGTCATCGTTACGGTTTTATCATGCAACATTATCTCAGCTGTTGAAAAGCAGGGCCGTGTCTATTGAAATTGGTAAAAGTAAATATTAATGATTAATATGTGTGACAAATAATAATTAGGTTCTACTTATGTGTTTTTTTTAATAATCCCAGGGGAAGCACTGCTTCCCTTGCTTCCATGGACCGACCGCCACTGTTTCTTAGCTTGTCGATGTCACAGTACAAAATGCTTGGATTATTTATAAAAAATCTGGCCATAATTGCGCTCAACTTTAGTTCAGACGGGACATAGTAAAAGTATGTTTTGCTAAATACCGGAATCCTGCCAGGACAGCTGGCCTACCTTCTTCAATTTTGTCATCTAGTAGTAGTAACCGAGTAATAATATTTTTTTTAGTAATAGTAATAGTAATATTTATTTCATCTGTTTGTTTACAATTTATGCTTGTACATTGTTTTCTTAGAGAAGAGTTCATGATAATAAATATTTAGTTAAGCCCCACTTAAGTTTTTAGAGAAAAACTTGTGTGTGGGTGTTTATGATGTTACAATTTTTATTATTATTTTTTATATATCTAGGATTATGTTATATCAAGTATAATAGATGAGAATTAAGACGATAGTGTATATAATTACAAATAATGCAAGTAAAAAAGAAAAAAAAAAAGAATGGCTAAAGCTAAGAAAAAAGATAAAATACAAAGAAATAAAATTATTAAAATTAAAATTATACTAAGAGGTAAAAGAAACAGATACAAACGGAGATTAATTAATATATATCAATTTACGAGTACAACTGTCCTGTATTTATTAAATTTTCAATAAAATTTTCTGGTAAGCTGAGTAGCCAGTTTTTGATGTTTTCTCTTTGTTTTTTATTATTGTTATTTTTCAGGTGATCTGGTATTTGGTTGTAAAGTCTTGGACCTAAATATGTTGAACTTTTTGTGAATATTGATTTTTTAGCTCTGGGTATGATTACATTAGTTCTTGTTCTTGTATTATATATGTGATTTTTTTTAGATACTTTTTGTTCTTTATTTCGTAGTTTAATACTTGTCTGCAGTAAATTTGCCGTATATTGAGAATTTTATATTTTTTAAATAAACATCTACTTGGATATCTGAAATCTTTTTTGAACATAATTTTAATTATCCTTTTCTGTGCCCGTATTAATGGTAATAAATGCGTTTGGTGTAGTCCTCCCCAGGCTGTTATGCCATATTGTATGATAGACTCTACTAGGCCATAATATATTATGAGTAACTGGTGTTCTTTGAGAATATTGCTTGCTTGTTTAAAGGTGTAAAATAGATGTCTAATTTTTTTTGCACATATTTTCGATTTGAAGATCCCACTTCAAGTGTGAATCAAGGATGATTCCTAGGTCAATTTCTATGTCAGTGTTTTGGATTTTTATTTTTTCATTCGAAGGTAGTAAATTTTTATATGAGCAGAATGGTAAATATTTAGTTTTAACAGTATTCATAGTGAGTAGATGCTGATCGAACCATTTTTTTATCGTTTCGAGTAGTTTAGACGATTTGTTGTAGACTTCTTCCCAAGTTTCTCCTTCTACAAATATGGCAGTATCAGTCAGTGATGATATTAGATATAATAACTTAGGACATCTTCTATCATCAACACTTAACAAGAAAAAGATGAAATGCGCTGGCACAAACTGCACAAAGTATATTATTTTTTTGGTAAATTTAGTTATGTTTATTACTTTTGTTCAAAATAAAGTCCACAAAACCAAAATGCAAAGTTTTTGTAAAGAAAAATAAAATTCCGTCCTTTATGTGTTAATTATGAAAATAATTCAATAAGTTGTATAATTATTTATAAGCGTGATACGCAGGTCCACAGGCAAATTAATGATTTGAAATTTGTGAATGAAGGAGTTCACTGCGGCAGTGACATGGTGGCGCATATTGATCGAACACCTGCTCTACAGTAGTAAAATGCACAATAATTACCACAGTCACGTCATTACAATAATTAACCCATGAAACTTTTGTACCTATGTTCTATAAATCACACACATGTAATAAATAAATGACACTGTTTATGCTAATTTAACTATTTTAATATTCCAATAATCTTAACTTGCATTACTCAAAATATTTATTGAGACAAAAATTATGATAAATTTCATAATCTGCATAAACTTATTTGTTTTCATATCTAATATTTTGCATAAACTTATTTGTTTTCATATCTGATATTTTACAAATTTGAAATATTTAAAATTTTTTGAGTAGAACATTTTTAATTAAAAAATGTAAAAAATCTAGGTATAAGGTAGTATAAATTCACGAAGCAAAAACCTAATCTGATTTGGTGTCCTTTAATGAAATATAATACATTACCATAAGCTGTTAGCATGTACCAAAAAGACAACAAAAATCTTAAAACGGAAAAATGGAAATGAAGCGTTAAGTCATAAACGTAGCTGATTTTAGTGAAGGTGACGATCGGGTTCAAATCGCTTCGGGTCTGGAAAGTCGAAGAGAATGTTTGTGTAACTGAGATTTGCCGTCTGCAGGAACCTTGATAAGAAATGCAAGTTTATGTCATGTGAATTTGTTTACATTGTATACATTTTATATAACCTGATAAAAACTAATTCGTTTATGCATTTTCATTAATCATGTGATTTAAAAAACCCTTTTATATATCTAAAATAATTAGTTCGATTATAAATCAAATTTCATTTAACGATATAGAACAGTTTGCGAATATTTTCACCTCTAAAAAATCATATACCTATTTAATGCAAACTGTGAATTAGCACTTGTATTATTCTCGTATCCAGAATGATATGCAATACTTCCCCGTAGGTACTGCGCTGCGTACATATATAAGTAATTCTTTATGAATTTCTACCCAATACGCTACTAGACTTCAATTACTTAGAGAAGATACCATACGTCACAACTTCGCGCATCGAGCATAAATGTAAACGCAATACCAGTGCCGTGTAATTTATTTTATTTTTAAATAAAAGAAAACAACTAACTATTTACTATTTTAATAGATTAATATTGAACAGAGGTAATAAATCGAATGGTGTTATGACAGAAAAGAATAATTATAGCAAAGACTAATTTACTATTATCTAAAGATCTGAAGTCATTAACACTGTATATAAAGTGTGTTTATATGAACTTGTTTATGTAAAGTTATGAAGGGCTTCACACATAAAGATGTTAAATATATTTGTTTATTAAAAGATAAATAATTTAGATGACTTTTATACAAACAGACACACTCAGTTATCTTAGAATCATAGCGATTCCAACAAATATTTCTATTAAACAATTAAAACCTTCTATTTACTATAAATTACTCCTAACCTTGATTTTATTAATCTTTCTTCTATTTAATTTCATTCGATTCCTTTCCAATTTTTAAAACTCTCTTCTCATTTTTATCAATAACAACCCACTATCCATTGTTTTCTCTGCTTACTTTAATTTTGTATATAGTAAAATCACCAAATTTCAAAATTGACTAGTTGTCACAAATTATTCTTTAATGTCAAATATTTTTAATTTTGAAAATAAAAATTTTTATACTACCTTTTTGTTGCCTTTTTAAAACAATATTCTTTCCTTGATACTTTATATAGCATTTTCTGTAAATTTGGATGTGTTACGTTCAGTATAAAAATTTTTATCTTTCAAGTTTTACTTACATCTTTAGCCTAATGTCCAATATTTTTAATACCAATAATAACTTCATTGTCTCAAGAAACTATTAACAAAAAGCTTAAATATCAACTATTACATACATTCATGAACGATGAAAAAATATGTGGGTATAATAATTAACTGACAGTTAAGCTGATTTCAAAATGTAAAAATTCATACTTATTCTAATCAATATTATATAATATACAAACTTAAATATACCTACCTAACATCCAAGATGAAAAATATCTTTTTATATTAATTTTAAATTTATATATTTTATATTTTCCTATTTAAAGTGTTCCAGAAAATTTAAGAAAAATGTTCACATTTTAAACAAAAACTAAAATGTATCCAATTTTATGACAAATCAAAAGTTTTGCAATTTTATTAAAAACCAATAAGAAACGCCATTTTGTGTGATATTTTAACTAATTGTTTCATCGGTGACGTCAGATTGCCGACATATTGAATTTGAAAATAATGCCTCCTACGCTGCCATTTTGAAAAAAAATGGCAACTTGTGATATTTCGTTGAAAAGGGAATCTTAAGTGCATCCAAATGTGTAAAAAAATATACAGGGTTCCATTTAAAATTCTTGGCTTAGGCCTACTTCCGGAAAAACAGAAAATGATATTCAACTGTTTTTTAATGGAAAATATTAGGCTTAATGAATTACATTTTCAATTCAAATTTAATGTTTCTAACTTTCAAGATAATTGAATAGCGCCTTATATAAAGAATTCATTGTCATCAAAAATTTTATGACGTTATCAATTATTTCGCGAGATTGACTGTGAATTACTTTACCCTTTACACCTAGCAATTTTTTAGTAGACATTTTGACGAACTGAAACGAGAAATTTCAATAATTCTTTTAAATTATTACATTCAAATTGAAAAACTTACATATAATTAATTTTACCTGGATAGATGGGTATTCTACACTCTAAAAGTTTTTAATACAATCACTATAACTAAATAACACCCTATTGGTTATACAAATTATTAAATATACTTGTTCTTTATTATTAGGAATTTATTTATTATACACTCACAAGAAAATATAATTCTACAACAGACAGAGCACGGTTATTCAACACAACCAAGTGACGCCACTGCAATCGCACTAATGAGCCCGTTGCTAGGGGCAACCAGCACGCGTTACCGATATCGGTCATTGCGCAACGTGACGTATGGTATCTTCTCTAAGTAATTTACCTCTACCTCCACGGCCTATACTGACAAGATGAGGCACTTGGCTGAACGCAGTGTCATATTACTACAGAAACATTGAGAATATAAAAAGAGTAGTACTTACAGTTGGATGCTAATGGATCAGTTGCTGTTGTAATTGCTCAAGAGGCTATTGTCAATCACACTGTTCAAAAAGATTTAGAATTTATATACTCAAAACAGGAGAATTCACCATAATCGATGAGATGAATGTAGTGTCAATTATCAATTATCTGGAGATATCGTTGAATTCGTAAACAAAAAACTAGAAAGTGTTTTAAAGAACAATCCTGGTTTTGTCACAGTTCATCGAATAGTAGACTTACTACAGGGCAAAGAAGTTAATTGTTTAGAGCCTCAAATAAATATGGTGTCTTTATGAATGTTCCCCTATTTTAAATATGTGCCTATAACATCTGTCGAAACAGAATGTTCATTTTCAACATATAAATGGATTTTTGCAGACAGGCGGCGGATTTTAAAAGCAGAACATATAGAGCAGCTTTTAATAATATGTTTCGCTTGTAAAGAATCATACCGCAGCAGTAACTATAAATAAGTATGCAGTGCATATAAAAATGAAAATTATTGGCATAAATTGCTAGTGTCAATATACTGTGCCGTATACTCCCTTAAGACTGAACTTGTGTAGAAGTATACAGAACATTTGCGCTAACGGCTAACTAGTTTTAGTCGTGGGGCAGGAGCTCATTATGGTGTTACATAAAATCTCTCTAGGTTAGCAGGCCACTAGCAACCTGTTGTTGTGTGGCAAATAGGTTATTAAATATTAGTTGTTATCTATGGGCGCCATCTATAACAAGTTAAGTTTTAAAACAAAACCTATCACCACACACAATCAGGTTCCTATAGACGAACCCCTCTAGAAAACAAATAAAAATGCAAAGTAAAAGTGAAATAAAATAAAATAAAATAAAATATATATTTAAAAAACTGAATAATTGTGACACAAAACGAATTTTGAAATTACAGAAAAAAAAATGGAATTTAATTTTTAAATTTAAATAAAATACACATTGTATTAGCAATAAAAGAAATATGTACAGAATAAAACAGAGGATCTAGCAATTTTAAGTAATACGATACAGATATGATATGGTCTCACCACTCCCCGGGAAATCTCACGATATGGGAACCTCTCCGTCTGCGGTGGTAACTGTCCAGCAATGCTATTAGGCGCCGCTCACCAGTCCCTGGCAAAACCTATTGTGTTCTATATGCAATTCAGTCCCGCAAGTATTCTCGAAATTAATTTAGGCCGTAGCCGTAGCTCCCTTATACTTTCTTTGTAAACTTATACACCCAAAGAAATGCTTGCAACTTTGGATAAGCTTTATAGCCTATAGTTGTATTTATCGTTATAAGTTTAACAACAATAAATAAGTTGTAGAAATATTCGAAACTATCAATAAGTTTCTTTACAATAATGAAAAATTTCCAACTACGTTTACTGTAGAAAGTTTAAACAAGTTTTAAATTTACTACAAAATATATGATATCCAACTGTAAGTTAATTACAAAATGGAAGTAGAATTTTATTACAAAATGATGATTTTCAAGGAGTTTTTCTACGAGTCTTACTTCGAATTTTACTTCGAGTTTTACTTGTGTTATACTGGTGCTAAACTGGTGTGAACTGAATTGCAATTAGATTAAATAAAAAAAATCGGTTTTAATACTAGAATGTTAAAATTATTAAAAAGCAGAAAAAAAAACAAGAATAAAAAATAATTCTAAAAATTATTATCTTTAATCTAATGTTTGAAGAATCCCTAACTACAACAATAATTACCTCTTTGATGATGAAAGCACTTTATTAAACGGTAATCAAAAATAGTTAATTAAATAACTTATTAAACCGAGTTGATGAGTAGCTATGATGTTTACCAGTTCAGAAATTGAAATCTAATTGTATTTTTCAGCTCTCTAGGTAAAAGATAAACTTTATTAACACGAAAAATGCGGCACAGATGTCAACCTAATAGACCTGAAAATACCGAACACAAATTTATATATAAAATATATAGTCAACAACAAAGTACTCATTTAAAAATAAGCTTAAGATCTAAATTGAAATTAAGCTAATAAAGAAAATGGTTTAATAATTACCAAAAAAAATTATTTTTGTAAATAAAATTTATTAGTTGCCTGAGCTTAGGTGCAAACCACACAGAGTAATGAAATCTAACTGACACGTGTTAATCAATGCTGGTTTATTTTCCATGATCAATGTTAGAGGCCGATACTGCTTGATAGCTGATGCTGATGTCATAAATTACATACTGAAATAAATTTGGTTAAATAAGTTAAACTGAATTAAAAAAGAAATGTTTAAATGCTTAATCATCAAAGTATGCGTTACCTACTAATCTAATGTTATTATACATTAAAAGTATAATTGAATAAACTAGTTAGGTTATTATGATAAAAACAAATGTGTATCTTAATCTCTAGAGAACGTAGAATTGTCAGACTGGAAAGCTGCAACATAATAAAGACTAATTGTAAAACAAGAAATACAAACATTCTAAACTAAGGGAAATTACTAAATATATAAACAAAAGAAATACATAACCTTTTGTAAGGTTTACATGACAAAAGGCTGTAAAACAAAGTTAGTTACACCTACTATAACCAAACTCTAATGCTATACAGGGTGTTATAGCTATACAGGTATTTAGTAAAGTTTCTAAATGTGACTTTTACTGTTGCACGTGCAACAATACTTTCACTTTACTACTTCCATTAGTCATTTTTAGAACTTCTACGTTATAAGCCACTGAAAGGTACTAGTTTGCAGTAATGGTTTAAAAAATATTTGGTTTTAATTGGTATATAAATTAATAACAATTATTCCATTGTGCTGACCTTGTTTTTGATGTCATGACTCGCTAATATCCGAACTCTACTAATTAATTGATGTAATGTGTTTTATGTTTTACATGTTTGTTATGTGTGTCCAAATAAGCTTGTCATAATTATTGCAAGGCACAGCAATACATGAGAAACCATCGCTTTTATTAAAAATGACTATTTATTTTTTTTCAGTAACATTCATCTCACATATTCTCTGTGCGTATGACTGATTTAACAACCATTTGTAAAATGTTTCTTTTGGTAATAAAATTAAATATTTTTGATTGTTTTCATGAAACAAATTGTTTCTATAAAGCTTATTATTGATTTAAAAAAACGCACCTAAAAGATTCAACTATTACTAATTTCCATTCATATTATTATATTACGCGTATTTTTGAGTTTGCAGGGTAGTGGTAATAAATATTTAAAAGCTCACATCAGCGGCGGCTCCTGATGTGAGCCCTAGAACTGTAGAACGCACAAAGATAGACAAACACCTAGCTATCCATCGATATACATTATTCGTAATTAACAAAACAGTCCATAAAAATAAAAAGGAAAAATAAAAAAAATTGTCCTAATAATAATTTTTGGAATTATTTTATTTTTGGCTTTTTTTTTGGATGTTTGATTATTTTTATTTATCCAGTGAATGTCGGTGAATAGAAAGGCATTTTCCATGTGTTCAAAAGCTCCAGGACTCACACCAGAAGCCGCCATTGATATACATATCAGGTGTCGTTGAGAATATTATTTGGTTTTGGGTTTTTTTTACAAAAAAGACCGGCCATCTTCAGGGTGATTCTGTATACTCAATATGCCTCAGAATCAAGACTAACTCACTTTTTCTTGTTAATGGAGAAACTGTTATAATGGTATTGGAATCTGTAGATAAGCTTACACCCCTTAAAAAACGTTATAAAATAGCACTTAATTTTAAAAATATATAATCTCATAATAAAAAACCAAGAAACTGTATTGTTCTAGAAAATACATATAAACATATACATTCAAAGAAAGTTTTTAAAATTTTTTGTTATTTAAAATTGACCATAGCTATCCCTCTGTATGTTATGATTAGATACCGGACAATTTTCGTGCGTGCAGGACTGGAACATGGGGTAAGAGAGAATTAGAATGATTTGTACGAAGCAATTAAAATACATACCTCGAGTGTCTTAACATTTCATGAAACATCATGTATTGTGTAGAGGGAATATATTTTCTTGATATTATCAGAATTTATTTTGCGTGGACCGCATTCACTTTTAAACCAATATTATACATAGTATTCACCACTATTTCCTCAACTGTTCACGCACTGGTTTTCAGCAACCGTTTACCACATATTAACATTGGAGATGTACTCTAAATAGCACTTAAAATATGCATAATAACATTAATGAATTCATGTGCCTTAAAATTTATAGCTTCGTCAACACAAACCAACACGAACTAATTTTTCTATTTTTTTTTGGAAATTACGTGACACTAGAAAATTTTTTTGTTAAGGGTACATTTTTGCATTGGGTAAACCTAGTATATATTAACTTATTAAATAAGTATACATGTCTAACATTTTATTTTACCGTCTAAACCTAGTAAATCAACGAAATATTGTAAACGTAATTTGAATATCAATATTCTACTACGGAATATCGATAAATAAGAATAAAAAAAAGCTGTAAACATATACGTATATTTATATAGTATATAATTATTAGGATATCAAAGAACGAATCAACCAAGCCCAAATATTAGGTACTGCTGTTGTAAATAAAGGTAGAATATATTAATAATAACAGCAAATATTACATGATAATATATTTTTTTTGTTATTTTAAATTTACTGTGTATTTTCTTTGTACAATAGCAAATAAATTGACTTACTAGAAAGTTCCACGACATATGGTACATTAACTTTTTTTGTATAGCACTTCGAAATAAATATAATTAGCACGAAAAAAGCTAGTAGAATATATTATGTGCACCTAACATAATTTTCATTAAAACTGTGACTTATTAGGTTTTCCAATTCACGGGAGATCTGTCGACAAACACGACCTAGAATGCGACCTGATGTTACTATTTATTTTTATCCTTGCGCCGTCCACACACTGCAATGGTTGCAGGCGAACGGAATAGTAAATAAACACGGTCTAGATCTCGCTTCTATGAAAGCTCAAATAGTCCGGTTTGGAAGCCGCTGTATAGTTATGATCGCCTCTTGTTACTAAATCGTTTCGCATACAGTTAACTATACGAAGCACTGCAGAGACATGCAAAGTAAGTAATAAATAGTTGTACAAGTACTTTTATTTAAACTTTTAAACAATATGACAGATTGTCCACAATTATTGGGAAAAAAATATTTTAGAGCAGCCACATCCTTATTTTATGTACAAAATGCGCACACAAATATTTTAATGTTTTTCCCTTATATATTATGTGCCGTATAGGTGCTGGAGGTCATATTGTTGGCATGCTTAGGTTGACGGAATTTCCTTCAGAATACGTTTTATTGACCCCTCAGGAATAAGAAGATATATGATACTTCGAATGATTTATGTTCAATTGTTGATTGTAATAATTATTTGATTTATAGCGTTTCCGGCTCAATAAACGATGTTTTCATTTTAATATTGTTAAAAATTGTAATGACATTACCAAAAATATGTTGCAAATATAATATTCAATCGGAGAAATATGAAATATGATAATTGCTCCTGTTCCCTCAGGAGTTTTGAAGCCGTCTGTAAACCAGCAACTATCTGCCCTGAGTAGGTCGGTTTTACTCTGATCCCACTCATCTTTTTCTGGAAAAAGGATGTTGAAGGCCAGCTCATAGTTGGTCATGGGAGGCATAGTATCCGAGGGCATTGCCAGGATGCTGTGACTTTCTATGTCATCCAGTAACCTGTTCCGCTCCATGATACTAGCCTGCGGCATATTAATGGCCGCTTGTTGCAGTCTATATGTTGCCCACCTGGCCTCTCTTTCTCCAAGTATATATGAAGAGGGGGTAAGTCCAAGAGGATTTCGTTCATTACGCCGGCCAAGCATGCTAATCTCTGTAATCCAGAGAGTTTGGCTTTGGCTGTCCGTTGTGATCCTTTCGGCCACCAAACAATGGATCCGTATGTTATCATTGGTCTGATGACCGTGACATAGATCCAGTAAATTTGTTGCGGACCCATGCCCCAAGATTTGCCACAAATACGATCTGTCCATAACGACAGTTTTGCTTTGTGGATTACCTTTTCTAGATGGGAGTTCCAATTAAGTGATTTATCTAGAGTAATTCCTAGATATATCACCTCCTCCGCAAATGGAATAGTTTCACCCATTAAGGAGGGCGGTCTTAAGTCCTCTAGCTTCCTTTTCCGGGTGAATGGTACTATTACTGCTTTTTGAGGGTTCACAGACATCTGTTCCCTTTCACACCAGTTACCCACTGCATCCAGTATCTCTTGAAGGGTATTAGATATTTACTCCTTCAGAGTTTCCTCTGACTAGTATGACTAGATCATCTGCTATGCTAGAACCTCAACCTCCCACACTGTGAGAATAGCCAGTAAGTCATCCACAAGAAGTGACCACAAAAAGGGGGGAAAGAACCCCACCCTGCGGGCATCCTCTTGTGGCTCTAAAACTGACTGTTTCTCCCTGTAGAGACGTTGTTATAGTTTTGTTTGATAGCATAGCACGAATCCAGTCTCCTATAGTCGGTTCAACTCCTCTGGCGGCTACTGCTGCATATAAGGAGTCGGGCAGTGCATTGTTAAATGCTCCCTCAATGTCGAGAAAAGCTCCCACCGCAATTTCCTTCATTTGAAGGGACTGGGTGATCTTCTCGGCTAGGTTGTTGAGTGCTAATTCTGCTGATTTTCCTGTCTGATACGCATACTGATGGGTATTGAGGGGGTGATATATCCCTCTAGCACCTTCTGCAGGCCTTTCAACAAAAAAGATGTCAGGCTAATTGGTCTAAGCGATTTAGGGCTTGGTTCTTTCCTACCCATTTTTGGTATATATACTACCTTAACCGCCGACCAACTGGATGGGATATAGTTCCATACCAGACTAGCTCTGAATAATTTAATGAGGAATGGGAGCAATATTTCCAGTCCTTTTTGTAGTAGAGCTGGAAAAACTCCGTCCTCTCTTGGCGATTTGAATGGTTGGAAGGATTTGATGGCCCACTCAATTGCCGGTAGTGTGACAACATTTTTAGCTGTCAGCCAGTCATTTTTATCAGGTCGTTTTAATCGTCCTTCTGACGGTGAGAGCTGTTGGTCATTCAGATTCAAGCACCCTGGGAAGTGGTTCTGTGCTAAGAGCTGTAGGGTTTCCTTTCCAGAGTCCGTATATGAGCCATCCGGTCGCCATAACGAGCCGAATTCCCACGTCGGCTCTCTGGAAAGAATCTGGTGGATTCTAGTACTGTGAGGTAGGTCAGTTATACTCTCACAGAATTTCCTCCAAGATCCCCTTTTTGCTTTCCTTATTTCTTTATTATAGTCCTTTAGAGCTGGACCCAGTCGCCCGAAACTTTAGCTCGATTAAAGAGGCGTCGAACTTCTTTTCTCATTTTATCCAAATTTTTGTTCCACTAAGACGCGCCTCTATTGTCCTTCTTTGTCTTCAGTGGACAGTTTTTGTAAGCTGAAACAATTGCGTTTCGGATCTGCACCGCCGCAATTTCGGTTTCATTACGATTCCTGATTATGGTGAAAGTGGATTGAAGGTGAGTCTGGAGGGAGTGTTTATACCCTTCCCAGTCTGTGCACTTCGGATCTCGATATGTCACCATAGGTCTTAGACCTGCTTCTATATTGAATAGAATATGTTAGTTATCTGAACACGAGGGTTCAGAAGATACCTTCTAACCGGTTATCTTGCTGCTTAGGTAGTTTGAGCTGATTTTGATATCTAATACCTCGTTCCTATTTCTAGTGACAAAGGTTGGTTCAGAACTAATCTTATTCACAGTTAGTCCTTCACCTAATATATATTCAAAAAGTGACTCACAACTTTGGTTAATGTCCGTGCTACCCCACGCTGTATGGTGGGTATTTGCATCACAACCAATAACCAGGTGGATATTGTTCCTTTTGCTGTAGGCGATTAAATTCCGCACTACAGTTGAAGGAGGTTGATCTGCGCCCCTATCACCTGGGAAGTAGGCCAAGCAGCCGATCATCTCACTCTTGCTTCCTCCTTCTGAGATCGATACCTGGACGGCTACAACGTCCTGGGTGTAGTAACCTGAAAGTATAAATAGTTAATGTTGTTCCTTATGAAGATACAGGCTCTGGGTCTTTCATCAGAGCCAACTTCTATTACCTTGCCAGAAGTATTCCCCAGGCCGCATACCCGGCCTGTGTTACTTGTCCAGGATTCCTGGAGGAGAGAAATGTCAATTTGCTTTTCCTTAAATCTTCTGCCGAGGACATATGTGGCAGCCCCTTTTTGTAGATTTGCCTGTAAACATCTGATGTAAGATGTTCCCAATTCTCCAGCCCTTGGAGGTGGGGACTTTAACAGCTCCCGCTCCTGGTCCGATGATATTGGGTCATCTGATGGAGTAGGATTGATCCCAATCTCCATCAGTTTCCCAGTTTCCTGGTTGTCAGTGGCAGTAGTACCTTCCATAGCCTGACCTCCCAGTGTGTGTACTGAGCAGTCGCTAACTAACGGTCGGGTAGAGCCCGCTCTCTCACTCCCTTCCCCGACCGGAACTGAGGTATCCCTCCCCTGCCCCGTAAACTTTGCCTTACTATTTTGCATTGCAAATTTCTGGCTACTGCCCCAGGTAACGTTTTTTGTTGAGGTTATTTCCCTCTGTGCAAGCCTGTTGGTCCACGGGTGTTGTTTTATTTCACACCTACGCGTCGGCACTGAGGTGCCGTTGAGGGCATTCCCCTATCCGCCATCTGGGGACGCGCCAGGCAGGGTTGCAGGCATCCCCCTCGGGTTGCGCTTGTGTACATCTGCCTGTCGTCTGCACCAAGAATCAGCGTGCATTTTGCTTTCTATTCTGGCTATCACTGTAAAGTTAAAGTGAATAGAGTATAGTGCAAAATTATCGCTGTAATTCAACGTTGATTGGTCGATAAATTCAAAATAGAGATACATGATTGGTCAAACATTCAAAAACCGATGAATGAAATTTTATTTTAAATTAAATTTTACACAAGAAAGGTTACATACAAAAGTTCAATAAAATTGATAGTTTTCATGTTACGCGCTTAGGGATGTGCGAACATTGAAAACTACCGGTATTGCGTATCGTGTCATATTGATTAAAAATTACCGGTTGAGTACAATTCGAATGGAAAAATACCGACACATGAAATACCAGTTCTCAGCCGATCCGGCATTTATTAAAAGGGTTTTAAATATTTTCTTTATTGCCACCAATATAAAATATATACACCGTGTCTCAAGACTTTTTGCAAATTGGGCGTGATTAATAAGTGTGTCATTGTGCAATAAAGTAATTTCGCACTAAATACGGAATTATGGTACATTGAAAAGATCAATAACGTGTGTTTAAGACGTGTCATGTGTTGTAATAATTTTAAAATTTTAGGCCCGAGGCGGGGAGAGGCTAGTTAATATGTTATTCACGTGCCCACCTGACTCGCTGATAAGGCTGATGGGTTGGGCTGCATAGAAATGTACGCATATGTACAAAATACATATTGCAGAAGCTCTTGAGACACGGTGTATAACCTTACCAATAGTATAAAAGTATTAATAAATGCAAATAAAAATATAAAACAAAAAAAATAAAATAAAATAAAAATAAATCATGATAAAGGAAACAGAAAAATTCTCATAAAATTCCTTTATTAATGTGACCGGTTTCGTGAACAAATTAATTACTTCACATCATCAGACACAGGAATTTTTATAAATATAAAACCAGGGTAGGTTTTATATTTATAAAAATTCCTGTGTCTGATGATGTGAAGTAATTAATTTGTTCACGAAACCGGTCACATTAATAAAGGAATTTTATGAGAATTTTTCTGTTTCCTTTATCATGAATAATTACTCATATGGGATCAACCTATCTACGTTAAAAATAAATCAAAACTCTAAACAATTTTACAAAAATAAACGTATATGTATTACATATAAACACTACTTCCTCTACTTTAGGCAGTATGCACATGCCATGAGCGTCCAATCAATTTCACTAACATACTTGTTCTTCTATCTGTCATTTGGTTTGGGTGGCTTTACTGTTAGGCTAGACAGCAGAAATTTTCTATTTGTAGCAGACTACATTATTCTGATGTGACTTAACTTCAACTATTCGTCGTTAGAATATTATTAAAGTCCATTTTTGCTCTAAAGTCGATATCGACACTTGATGCCACTGTCTAAAAATGTACCGTATCGTACTGTATCTTAAACTGTAATATCGGTACAAAATATCGAGGGTTCGAAAGAAAAGTACCGGTACCCGAAAATATCGTACCGTGTTGCACATCCTTACACGCGCCGCGTAAGCTAAAATATCTACGTGCTGTATTGAAATTTCGCCATACGGGTGGCTCCTAATAACCTCAAATTCAGTTAAGAGGCACGTGAAGCGAGGTACAACGACTATAGAGGTGGTCTTGTTAAGAATTAAATTCTGAATTAAATTGTTTGTATAAAAAATGCCATAAAGTTTATCATTTCTATGTTACAAACCATCAAATTTGACCTGAAGTCGCATCAAATAACTCGAACTATTTCTCTTGCCTCGGGATTTTCTCGTTTTATTATATGCTCCTGTAGTTTTTTATAGTAAATAGCCTATATACTACAACATACCTATTATCTTCAAATCAAAATAATTCTGGTTTATTGCCATTTTGAGATTTTTTTACATTATCTGCAATATCTTTAAAATTTATTTTTATTGATGCAATGTCTCGTCAAATTACATTATACAGGTTGTTCCAAAATTATATAGCCAAACTCTTATAGTAAATAGATGGGATGATAAAATGAAAACTCTTATGAGTATTTACCCAGGTAACAAGGATACGTCATAATGACGTCAAAATCTGGTGATTACTGGTCATAAGACGTCAGTGAACCAAAAATCGACGACATAATGACGTCTTATAAATGACGTTAAAATGACGTGCTGCATATCACGTTATATAACACGTCATATTGTCGTCTTTTTCGGTGCCATTATTATATATCAAAGTCATATACAATATGGAATGAAGCGGCATTTTCGCAAGTGACATATTGCCATCATTACAAGATTACCTGTATTTTTTTAACAGTTTCCAAAGAGAATAATCAAAGGCATGCAAAAATGTTGTTTTTAGTTTGGTTTTGCGCAAAAGCAAAACATTTGCCTATATAATTTTTGCACAAATATTTTATTACTTCTAGGAACATTTTTAATATTTGCACGTCACAGCCATTCATCATATAATTTTTGTGATATAAATTTCGTACCCCGTATCCCATTGAATTCAAAAGTACCGCTATATAACTAGACATGAGCGCAACTACGTTCGAAGTTCTAAACAACGTGATTAATATTAACCAATCGGTGTAGGTACAGCTTATGCGCGCGCAGTCCATCTTACCACAGACCACTGTGAATTCCCAGGCGTTTACGACATTTTCTGTTCTGTGTTTACTCTGGCCTATTAGTGAAATATCTGGCAAATGTGTTGTTTTGACGTTTAACGAAAATTCTGTAGCAATACCTTTTATTCACAGTTTAGTATATGATAGTAATATAGAATAAACATTTATTTTTTTGAATATGTAGTATGTTATATAAACATAAATTTTATATAGTAATATATTTTTTCAATATTTGTATAAACTAAATACTAATAGTTTTATCTGTATTATTGAAAACCTGGGAGGGGGGGTACCAAATATAACCTGAAAAAGACGTCAAAATAACGTCTAACTAATGACGTGAAATTAACGTCAAGTAATCAACGTCATCGGTCCAAGACATTAGGAGGACATTTTCACGTCATATTTACGTCAATCAACTAGTCATTTCTCGTCACTCGGTGACCATTTTTTCACGTCATTTTCACGTGCTCTTGCTACCTGGGTAGTCAATAATTTCTATTCAAGGAGTTACATTCTTTCAAATATGGTGGGATAAAACATTGTTTGCACTGTGTAACTTGGAAACCGTAACATATACGTTAATCAAAATTTAAAATTACATTTTGTTTCGGATCTTAACGCTTTCATATATTTACATTTCAAATAAGTTGTCAGGGGTGGTGCACATGGAACTTTGGTTGCTTGTATTAATAAATATATTTGATTTCGTTAGCTCTATTGATTGAACATTTTACTTTTAAATACGATTTTCCAATCATTATTACAGAAAAAATAATATACCTTTCCACTCAGCTGCCTTACCATTTCCAAAATATTCGCCCAGTATTAAAAGCATGTCTGCAAATTCGTTAACTGTAAAATTCCACATTTTAAAATGTTTAATCGTTAAGTTGAATTTTGCTACTATAGTCGACATACAGGTCAAGCCAACCCACACGATTAGCGATATGTGCCGTTTAAAGTTGGTCGTCTAAATACGAAGTCCGAATGAAAGTTAACGTTTGCGTCAGGGCGGTTGCCGAGAGGTGCATACCAGACAAAGTAAAATTAATATCAATAAAGCCGTGGTGGACAGTATTGCTTGTTCATTTAGAGAAATATTTGCGTATTGACGCATTTACTAAAATTATGTGAATGTTTCACAATTTCAGTGTTTGTTCCTAGACACCACAGATAGTAAAACACTAAAATTTTTAAAAAATATCAGAACAGCACACAATCAAATATTGATTTTTTTTTCAAAACACAAAGTAATTCCAAAAACATAAATTAATATTCTTATAAATAATAAAAAAAATAATACCAACTCTAAAAAAAAATAAAATAATATGTAAATAAATAAGTAAATAATTTAAATTAAATGTTCTATAAGACCTCTTTCTTGAGAAAGGCAATTTCCCAAGTACTGTAAAAGCACCTTCTGACTTTCACACTGGCAACAGACAGGCGACTGTAAACTGCGCATACCGCTAGTCATGTATTTAGTAGGTTGGCTCGATCTGTATATTAATTTGAATGATGAAAGCTTACTATACTTAATAATATTAATTGTAATAGAAGAAGCCGACAATGCAATCAGAATTTTGAAGTTAATTTTCGTGAAAACGGTGAATCATTTCACAATATGACAGATATACCATTTTTCCGTAATACTGAAAAATGATGTTTTAAAGTAAAATTTTTAATGGAGCATAACGAATTCAAAAATATTTATTAATGCACGCAACTTAAGTCCCATGTGCACCACCACTAACCACTGGCTTGAAAAGTAAATGTATGACAATACTTAGATCCTAAACAAAAACTAACCACTAAAATTTGATATACTTATCTGTTATGGTTTCTGAATTACAGCAAAAATAATATTTTTTCTTCATCTTTGAAATAGTGTAACTCCTTTAGTATGTATTATTGACTAAATATTTAAATATTTAAAAGACTTTTCATTCTAATTGCGCCCATCTACTTACTGTAAGAGTTTGGCTACATAATTTTGGAACACCTTGTATACAATGGCTGATTAATACCAGTACAATTTTATATAAGCATTATAGAAAAAATAAAATGATTGTTTTTTTCAATTTCTAAAATGTCTACCAAATATCTAAAATGTTCCTCAAAGTAATCAACAGAAAATAATATTAACTATTTATTTTCATTTATTCAGAAAAAAGGCTTATCACATTTTACTTAAAGAACAGAAAGTTATACACTACTATTGTTAAAGAGAAAGTGACCTCTTCGTAACTTTTTTGAATTAAATGGTTATTTTGAAAAACATTTTGATTTATATTTTTTAAAATGTTTCGACTTTATTTAAATTGTAGTTCATTCATGTTTTAGTCATAATACTGCCCATTATTATTATACAATACAGATACTATAACTTTGTATTCAAAAACTGGCATTCATAGACAGGAAAACGTTTTTTTATCTAGAACACAAATTGAATAGTGGACATTGTTGAAAGCTTTATTTAGAGATCCAGACTGATGTTTCCTAGTGTATTATTTATATTTTGTTGTTTTCTTATACAAATATATAGACTCCGTTCACACTACGTTTCCTTTAAACTCAATTTAATACGATTCCTTTTCCTTTGTATCGAAATTGTGTCATATTCAAAAAGCAATCTTTGCATAGCATATCATTGCCTTATATGGTCAATAAAGTGACCATATGAGCAAATGAGATGCTATGCAAAGATTGTGTTTTGAATACTTATACCATTTCATTATAAATGTATGGGGTAAATGGATTATAGCTTGAGTTTTGTTAGTATTTAGTTTACTGGCGGTCCACAATTCTTACTATGCTGCAGTCTTAAAATGATGACACCGATGATGTAAATTTCTAGACCATCTGTGTAAAAGACATATGCACAGTTGTAATAGACCATAAGAAGACAGGACTACATTAAGAAAATCATCAACTGAACCCGCAAGGCTGAGGAAGAATAGTGGAGCCTTGTTCTCCACTGAATTTCATTTCTGCCTTAGAACCAATGATTGAAGAAGGAGAGAAAGTTATGCCCAGTTTAATTTTATACATATGAGACACTTCGAAGATGCGGTTTAGTTATAGTTTGGGGTGGAATCGGGGTAAATCGAAGGACCGAATTAATATTCACAGAGCTCTTATGACAGTACCTCGCTACACTTGAGCCAAACAAAAATATCTAATTATATCAGTACCATGGAGAAAACGGCATTTTATTTTAATATCACGGTTTTTAAGAGAACAACATGCTCAAATCTAAAGTGACCGGCTTAAAGCTCGGATTTGAACCCAATGGAACATCTATACGACTTTATGAAAAGGCAAATACGAGCACATGTTAAACAATCAATTAATTTGGAAGAATTGGCATTGCCAACATTTGGAATAATTTTGATCAAAATTTAGTTAACAATTTAGTAATAAGTAAACCCACGCGATGTCAAGTTGTTATTAATGCAAGAAAAGCAATAGCCATTATTAACTTTCTTGTTTATTTTCTCAACTGTTTCCAATGTTAATAAATTGGCAGATTATCCTAGACTCATCAAACTTCCCCATACAAAATCATATCTTCTAAATGAGGTCAGACAATTTAGTGAATCGAGACTTACATCAAGTCGACGTCATAATCGATCATTTTTACATTTTTTGCAAATAGTTAAGGCCGCAGAAGAAAAACTAGAAATGTATAATTAAAAAAATAACTTTCTGCTACGAATATTGTACAAATTTTATTTTTTACACCATACGCCACACAGTTCTAAAGTATGTTAAGGCCTCAAAATAAAAAAAATTTGTGGAAATCGACTCAATATTAACAAAAATCAGATTAAATCAAATCATTTATGTCCTTTCTATGATATTACTTTGATGGTATTACATACAGTGTTTTACAGAACTAAATTTAGATATTACAATAGATGTAATAGACGAGTATTTCTTTGTACACGAGTTGGTTCGTTTATGACTGATATGTGTTCATATACTCTTGGCATATGCGAGAGTTTACATCCAATATGATTATATACAGGGTGTCCCAACCAAAAGTAGGCACCCTGAATAACTTTGGAGATAAAATTTTGTTGAAAAATTGGTGAAACACGTTGACCTTATTTCTAAGGGGGACATATTTTAATGTAATACTTGTATACCTATCATCATCCTTCTACCCTACACGGCCACCCCCTCAAAAAATTCAAATGGCAAGGGGGTCGAGTGATACATCTTTTGAAAGGTCTTCCAATTCCCTACATAAGTGTGTATTTTCTTAACTTTTATCGATTCGTTCTTAAGGAAAATAATTTTATTTTTGATGATTACACACAATCGAAATCGTTTAAAAAAATCTAAATTACACGGCACTGGGTATTGGAATTTATAAAAAAAACTACATTTTTTAGTGCTCTCAAATCAACACGAGTTTTTCGACAGAAAACACTTTCCTTGTCCGTTTACTTTTAGAATAATAAAAGCCTCATAAGTATTTGATAGTCCTTGAATATTAATTTGTTCACAACCAATTTTAAACCGAGATACATTTTACTAGAAAGAGTTCTCAAAATGGTTTATACCCTTCAGGAGAGAATAGAAATTGTCAGCATTTATTTTAAAAACAATAATTGTGCTAGAGCTACGGAGCGCATATTCAATAGAAATCACCCAGATAGAAGGGTTGGTTTTCAGTATGTTTTACAATTATTGACAAAATTTTTGCATGAACCTCAGCGACCGCTTAGGAATGAAGCAGTCGAACTGGCAATTCTGGGTCATTTGCAGATGGATAATACTCAATCGATCAGGAAAGTAGCTGAGGCTTCCGGTGTATCACGAAGCAGTGTTCATCGAATTGTAAAGGCCCACAAATTTCATCCGTATAAATTTAAATTGGTACACGAATTAAACGAACATGATCCCGATCGTCGGCTTGAATTCTGTGAGATTTTTTAGTGAACTAAACGGTAATGCCAATCTACTGTACAATACGTATTTTTCTGATGAATCGACATTTCAGTTAAATGGGGAGGTAAACAGGCACAATTGTAAGTATTGGAGTAAAACCAATCCACATTTGTTCATGGAAACTGATACCCAAAGGCCTCAGAAGTTAAATGTTTGGGTTAGCATCTTAGGGGATCACATTGTCGGGCCGTTTTTTATTCCTGACAATTTAAATGGTGAAAGGTACCTCGATCTGTTAGAAAATAACATCGACTCAATGATTACCCAAATCCTCGAAGAAGACGATAATATTTTAGAGGGCGAACTGTTTTTTCAACAAGATGGGGCACCCCCACATTTTGCTATAGCAGTCCGTCAATTTTTCGATAAACGGTTTCCTGAGCGATGGATTGGAAGAGGTCCTGTGGAGTGGCCCGCTAGGTCACCCGATTTAACTCCCTTGGATTTCTCTCTGTGGGGACATTTGAAATCGAAGGTATTTGCAACAAAACCCACATCTCTGGAAGAGTTATGTGAAAGAATTGTTCGAGAATGCCGTTTATTGACTCCAGAAGTGTTCAGAAATGTTCGTACAGAATTTCAAGACAGATTTTACTACTGTATGGAAGTCGGTGGGGTCATTTTGAACAATACATACGATAATTTAAACTGCTTCTTTTATTTTTATTTCCCGAACCTAAAATAATGAAACAATTATTTCTTAGGAACGAATCGATAAAAGTTTTAAAAAAATACACAGTTATGTAGAAAATTGAAACACCTTTCAAAAGATGTATCACTTGACCCCCTTTGTCATTTGAGTTTTTTGAGGGGGTTGCCGTGTAGGGTAGAGGGATGATGATAGTTATACAAGTATTACATTAAAATATGTCCCCCTTGGAAACAAGGTCGACGTGTTTCACCAATTTTTCAAACAATTTTTATCTCCAAAGTTATTCAGGGTTCCTATTTTGGTTGGGACACCCTGTATATATATATATATATATATATATATATATATATATATATATATATATATATATATATATATATATAAATATATATATATATATATATATATATATATATATATATATATATATATATATATATATATATATATATATATATATATATATATATATATATATATATATATATATATATATATATATATATATATATATATATATATATATATATATATATAAATATATATATATATATATATATATATATATATATATATATATATATATATATATATATATATATATATATATATATATATATATATATATATATATATATATATATATATATATATATATATATATATATATATATATATATATATATATATATATATATATATATATATATATATATATATATATATATATATATATATATATATATAAATATATATATATATATATATATATATATATATATATATATATATATATATATATATATATATATATATATATATATATATATATATATATATATATATATATATATATATATATATATATATATATATATATATATATAATATATATATAAATATATATATATATATATATATATATATATATATATATATATATATATATATATATATATATATATATATAGCTCAAGATACCCTCATAATCAACAGAAAGTGTTCTGGTTTTATCCAGTTCGTTTTCAAATTTAACTAGAATATCCAGTTATTCTGGAAAGATCCCAGTTCTGCTGGAGAAGATATGTTCTGAGTTGTTTCGCCTTAAATTCGGCTCATCAGTTGTGGAAAAATACCACAAGACAAGTTCTTTTGTTTAAATTTCAAAAGGAATTCTGAGTAAGAGCAAAGATCGCAAGATCAGCTCAAAATTCTCAGTTTATCCAATGCTTTATGCAAAGAAAGAAATATCGACTTTTGCTTTGAGAAAGATTCTGCTTTTGTGAAATTCGACTTTTGCTTTTGAATCAAACTCTGCTTTTGTTTCGATAAAACTAACAATACATAGCTCTAGGACTAATTTTGTCCTACTGAAGAGACCAATAAGGTCGAAAGCTCAAGATACCCTCATAATCAACAGAAAGTGTTCTGGTTTTATCCAGTTCGTTTTCAAATTTAACTAGAATATCCAGTTATTCTGGAAAGATCCCAGTTCTGCTGGAGAAGATATGTTCTGAGTTGTTTCGCCTTAAATTCGGCTCATCAGTTGTGGAAAAATACCACAAGACAAGTTCTTTGTTTGATATTATATATATATATATATATATATATATATATATATATATATATATATATATATATATATATATATATATATGTAACACATTTCCAAACGTAGTTTTTTGGAAATGTGTCACATTTTCAAAGAACCAAATACTGTTAATGCCAGAAAGGATATTGATAACTTAAGCATAATTTATACTTACTACATTTCAACCATAATGTCCACAATGATGAAAACACCCTGTATAGTATGGAATAATAATTAATGTCCCTAAATATAAAACATCTAGTTGTTGGCATCTGCTGTCATTGTTCTTTTGTTTCATTATAACAAGTTTTTATATCAAAATTCTTTTTGTTTTTTTTTACTTTATAAAAATACACATGATGTCCATTATAATTCTAAGAATTTAAATGAATATGGATCCGCAGTCATCCATTCATAATGTTGTTAATTTTACACAGTAGTGGTAGTACATTACCAACAATCAATTATTAGTGTTTTTTTCTACAATTCATCAAGAATTTGTAGTTTTCAATGAATACAACTTTAGCTTTATCCTCACTTTCGTAAGTACTTTTTACTTTTTTCATAACTTAGTTTTGATTAATTATAATTTATTGAGTTTCTGATGAAGAAACAATAAAGGTTTCGAAAACTTGAACAGAAAAAAGAGTTTTTCTTTTACTACCTGTCACACTACTACAATCCTCGTTTAAAAATTAAAAATATTTGTTTATATATATATATATATATATATATATATATATATATATATATATATATATATATATATATATACATATACATATATATATATATATATATATATACATATATTTATATATACATATATATATATATATATATATATATATATATATATATATATATATATATATATATATATATATATAATATATTTATATATATATATATATATATATATATATATATATATATATATATATATATATATATATATATATATATATATATATATATATATATATATATATATATATATATATATATATACAGGGTTTTTCACTTAAAACTCCGACGCCAATATCTCGAAAACGACTAGAAATATTTAATTTCTGTAAAAAGTAGTCAATGTATGGGGTCAAGTAGATATTTTTCAAAGTTTAAAAAATTCGACGCCTACTAAGAGCTAAGCGTCGCGACGCGTCGAAAATATAAATCGATTGCATTAATTTTGAAATTACGCGCATGCGAAAGTACATGTTATTTATAAACTTTTTTGTTATTTACTCGAACTTATTTATTTTATTCATTTCTGAGTTAAACTAATAAACAAAATTAGTATTGCAATTAACTACATGATAAAACAAATTAAAAATTTTGTTCAAAATTATGTCCATCTGCTCGAATACAACTATCAACAACCTTCAACAGATGAGCTTGGGTCACTTGTGGAGCGTCCTTCTTGTAATTGCGGCGCACGCTGCACTAATTTTGTTAATAAGATCAGCCATATCTTCGATAGGTTCTTCATAGGCAACGTCTTTTAGGTGACCCCAAAGAAAATAATTGGGTGGTGTAATGTCCGGGGACCTCGCCGGCCACCTTATCGGTCAATTAGTACCAAACCATCTATTGGGGTATTCTCTGTCTAAATACCTCGTTACAATTTGGGCATTATGTGGAGGCGCTCCATCCTGCTGTAGCCACATATTCATTCTGGTCTCAAAGGGCACTTCTTCTAACAGTTCCGGAAGTGTAGTTTGAAGAAATCTTAAATAGCGATCTGAATTTAAAGTGCCTTCGTAAAAGTGAGGTCCAATAAGGAATTCGTTTAATATGCCACACCAAACATTGTAATCCAACGAGGATGGTTTTCGGACCAAAAACGACAGTTGTGTCTGTTCACGATTCCGTTATTATGGAATCGACTTTCGTCGCTCCATAGAATTTTCAAGAGAAAATTTGCATCTTGGCTCCACAAATCGGCAAATCTTGCTAAGAAATCCATTCTTGTAGCAGGATCACCTGGTTCTAATTTATGCACCAGTTTAGTTTTGTAAGGGCGAAAAGAGTTTCTATTTAGAATTCTCCACGATGAACTTATGGAAACACCGGTATTTTCTTTTATTTTTGATAGGGATATCTTGGGGTTATTAACAACCTGCTGAATTACAGCAGCAGTATTTTCATCATTTGTAGTCGTCTTTTCTCTATTTCTCTTAGGTTTTACGAAGCTGCCATAATCTCTTAGGTTTGTACATAAACTTTGAAATGTTTTTGCATCAGGGACTCTTCTATGCGGACCTGCATTCTCCCAACACCAGTAACATGCCTAATTTTTCCTCATTGCTAAAGTGAACCATTTTCACATAATTATTGTTAGTTTTGCTTAAACCGAACAAATTTGAATATTTATTGTGACAAAATGTGACAATATCTTTGACACAGCAATGGCAATATCTGTCGCTTGTAATTGCACTTAAAACAATTGCGATAACAATGGTTGCCATAGTAACTAATTTTCATGGCATTCTTGTAAAAATCATCCGTAATCGCATTTTTTGTCAATCAAGAAATGTTTACTATAAACCGGTATAACTCAAAAATGAGTAAAATAAATAACAGAAAAGTTTATAAATAATATGTACTTTCGCATGCGCGTAATTTCAAAGTCAATGCAATCGATTTATATTTTCGACGCGTCGCGACGCTTAGCTCTTAGTAGGCGTCGAATTTTTTAAACTTTGAAAAATATCTACTTAACCCCATACATTGACGAGTAGCCTTTGGCTAAACTTCGCCTATGTATTTTTCTTAATAAAGACGATTTATTATTTTATTATTATTATGCGTATACGCTGATATACAAACCGCTGAAAGAATGGACGAAGTATTTGTACTTGTATTTGTATTTTTTATTTGTATATGTATTTTTATTAATATTTGATTTTATGTATGTATTTGTATTTATATTTGAATTTGTATGTGTATTTGTTTCGGTAATTGGGCGAATTGGGCATGAGTCTAACATATCTATATAATGCTTAGATTTAAAAAATTAGTTAAAAGTTCCTCCAGTTTCAGTATTATTTTATATACTAGACAAAATAATTATAAAGGTTAAGCAAACTTTATAATATGGGTTAAGACGAGAATAAGGTCAATATGTCAAGATAAGATATGAAATTTTTCTTTAATTTACTAATTTAATATTAATTGTAGAATTAACTAATGATGTGAATAAAAAAATATACAGTATAGAATTTGACGAAAATGATGAAAATAATTTTGAACTGATATCTGAATTGTCGAATCTTTGATCGAATTTGGGGTGAAATTTGAATATTGTTGTTTCAAATTTTACTGTTTGAAAGTAACTTACATACATGAAAAAATACAAATATCAATCATGGGTGTGATAAATTTGTGTTATTCCTCCTTTATTATTTTTATAGTTCTCGTCTCACAGTATTTTGAGACTTTTATCCAGATATTCACATATGGTTTCTGTTGTTAGACAATTCTGTTATTTGTAATATCTATGATTTGTCACTGTCCTTGATTTGTTACTTTTCTCATGAATGTTAGTAAAAACTGCGTTTGCGTACTTCTGGTAATGCAAGGGCTGGTGTGTGGTTCTGTGGTATAAGGAAGTCTTGTTACTTTTGTAGTTTTATAGTAAAGTAGAATAAACATATTTTGTTCACCATCTTGGTATCATTTATAACGAACAACAGGTTATGGGCCCAGGTATCATGATGGAGGAAGAACGGTACAGATTACCATTGTTCGAAGGAAATAATTTTTCAAGTTGGAAGTTCAGGTTAGAAGCCATTTTGGATCAGCATGATCTTAAAAAGTTCGTGGAAAAGAATCTGGAAATATTGGTAGGAGCTGAAACAGCAGGAGAAGCAAAGGAACAGTTGAAAAAGTCGGAGAAGAAATGTAAGTAAATAATAATTAGTTACATTGCTGATAGTCAATTAGAACACATTCAGGAAAAGAATAGGGCAAAGGAAATTTATGATACGTTAAAGTCAATCTTTGAAAGGAAAAGTATTGCAAATCAGCTGTACATAAGAAAGAAGTTATTATCGACAAGATATGATGAACGGGATGACATGAATGCCTACTTGTTGAATTTTGATAAGTGCATAAGGCAGTTACGCGAATCTGGGGCGCATGTAGAGGAATTAGATATAGTTTGTCATTTACTACTTAGCCTACCAAAGTCCTATGATGCAGTTATTGTTGCTATAGAAACAATGAAACAAGAAAATTTAAAGGTTGAATTTGTAAAGACTCGTTTATTAGATGAATACAACAAAAGAAAAATTGTAACGGAAACTCATCGAAATGTAACCCCGACAACATTTTCTACGTTTAAATTTAAATGTTATGGTTGTGGTAAGGTCGGTCATAAACGTTCGGAATGTAAGCAGAAAGCAAAGCCTTGGGGAAAAAAATAAGGTTAGAAACAGTGCAATCTCAAATTCAGCGAATGTTTGTGCAGACGATGACAATAACACGGGAATAACTTTTATATCAGCTGAGGAAGTTTTAATTAATGATAAAATTTGTAATAATGAAAGTCTAATGAAGTGGTATCTTGAGTCAGGTGCCACAGAACATATGGCAAATTGCGATAAATATTTTTATCATATGGAAGATCTGGCAACCCCGGTTCATATAGCTGTAGCAAAGAACGGCGAAGACTTGACAGCAGTAAAGAAAGGTTATGTTAGACTTGTAAATAACAGCAAAATAATTCACGTAAAAAATGTTTTATTAGTTCCAAACTTAAGATGTAATCTAATGTCTGTATGTAAGTTAGAAGAAAATGGATTTAAAGTAACATTTCAGGATGGACAAGCGGTAATAAGTAAAAATAACACAACATATGCTGTAGCTGTTCGAAAAGGAAAACTTTATGAACTTATTTTTAAATTTTAGTGTTCTGAATCTGCAAATTTAAATGTAGATGGAAATGAATTGATCATGTGGCACAGAAGGTTTGGTCATTTAAGTAAGAACTATTTGTTGGAACTATTTAATAAAGAAATGGTGGAAGGTACACCGAGAAGAATCAATAAGGAAATAGGTTTCTGTGAAGTATGTGTAAAGGCAAAGCAAACTGTCCTACCACACGCTAGGTGTACTCAAGAAAGATCACGAAGGCCGTTGGAATTAATACATTCAGATGTCTGTGGGCCGATAACACCTGCGACTTATGATGAATATAAATACTTTGTGTCCTTTATTGATGATTATACCCACTTTGTGACAGTTTACTTGATGAAAAACAAAAGTGAAGTTTTTGATTTGTTTAAGAAGTACAAGGTAGCAGCAGAAGCTCATTTTGAAAGAAAAATAAGTAGAATGAGAGTGGATAATGGGGGTGAATATATATCGAAAGAATTTCAAAAAGGAATACACTTGGAATATACTATGCCATACAATCCTGAACAGAACGATGTGTCTGAGAGGTTTAATAGAACTCTTTTGGAAAAATCGAGAGCTATGATTATAGATGCAGGTTTACCAAAATATCTATGGGGAGAAGCAGTTAGAGCAGCTGCATATATAAACAATCGTTGCCCGACTAGAGCTCTTCAGTTCAAAGGAAAAACACCGGCAGAAATGTGGTACAAGAGAAAACCTGATGTGAAAAAAGTTAAAATTATTTGGTTGTTATGCTTTTCTACATATACCAGATGAAAAACGTACAAAATTAGATCCGAAAAGTTTGAAACTTATAATGATTGGATATTGTCCTAATGGTTATAGGTTATGGAATACAGGAAATAAATGTGTTGTAGTTGGTAGAAATGTAATTTTCGATGAAACATCAAGTTATAAAGACACGAGACAAGAAATTGTGGAAATTGAATATAGGAATGGAAATGATGTAGGAAAAGAAGGTATAGAAAATAAAAAGGCTGAATCGATTGAAAGCAACGTGGAAAAGGAAAATTTGAACGTAAATCAAGAAGTGGAACATGAATTAAATGTCAAGAAAAAGAGAAGTACAAAAGTTCCTGCAAAATATGACGATTATGAAATGAATTTTATAGCAGCTCTCTCAACAGGCTGTTTACCAACGGAAGTACCGGAAACATATGAAGAAGCAGTAAAGTTAGATAATGGATGGAAAGAAGCTATAGATAGAGAGTACAATTCGTTAAATGAAAACAACACTTGGGAATTGGTGAGTGCAAAACCAGATTTAAAAATTATCGACTCGAAATGGGTGTTTTGTGAAAAAATCGTGAATAATAAAAGAGTGAAAAACAAGGTTAGTAGCGCGTGGCTATCAACAAAGTGATTTAAGCGATGAGGTGTATGCTCCAGTAGCTAAGATGACAACGATTAGAATGCTATTATGTTTACGTGTGGAATTTGACCTCGTAGTATTGCAGCTGGATGTGCAATCAGCATTTCTATATGGAACTTTAGAGGAACCAGTATACATGTATCAACCAAAGGGTTTAATTAGTGGATCACCGGAACTGATATGTAAAGTAAATAAGGCATTACATGGACTCAGGCAGTCACCTAAATGCTGGAATTCTCATTTTGACGATTTTATGTTAAGTTTAGGGTTTAATAAATCTAAGAAAGATTCTTGATTGTATTTTAAAAGGGATATTTTTATATTAATCTATGTAGATGATGTTATTTTATTGGCAAAAAGTTTAGATGATTTAAATGATGTTAAATTTAATTTGATGAAAAATTTCAAAATGAAAGAATTCAATAACGATAGAAAAATTTTGTTTCTTGGTTTGGAAATAGAAAAAATTAATAATGGTTTGTTAATAAGTCAGAAAGGTTTAATTAGGAAAATTTTGGAAAAATTTGATATGAGCGAATGTAAAACACAAAATGTACCTATGCAGCCAAAATTAGATTTAAGTTCTGGAAATTTTAATAATGATGAAAATTTACCGTATAAAGAGTTAATTGGATCGCTTATGTATATTATGTTAGGCAGTAGGCCGGACTTATGCTTTGCAATTACATATTTTAGCCAATATTAAAATTGTTACTCAGTGGAACATTGGAATTATTTGAAAAATGTTTTACGCTATCTTAAGTTAACAGAAAATTATGTACTAAAATATACAAAAAGTGAAAATAAAATACTTGAATTAAAATCATATGTTGATGCAGATTTTGCAAACTGTCCATTAGATAGAAAAAGTGTAACAGGATTTGTAATTAAAATAAATAATAATGTAATTAATTGGAAAACAAAAAAACAAAATGTAGTCGCATTATCTAGTTGTGAAGCGTAATATGTTGCTTTATCATATTGTGTTGCTGAAGTTTTGTTTGTTGGTCAAATGTTAAATGAGATATTGTATATTAACTTGTATCCTATCTGTATTTATGAGGACAATAAATCATGTATCAGAGTGGCATCTACTTTGGAAACAAAAAGATCTAAACATATAGATGTCAAATTTCATTTTGTAAGAGACTGTGTAAAAGACAGTAACATTAAAATTGAGTATGTCGATACAGGTCAGCAATTAGCCGACACGTTTACAAAAGCATTAAGTGCTAAGAAATTTGTTTACTTCAGAGACTTATTAAATGTTGTTTTAGTGTAACATGATTTACTGAACTTGTATTACTGAGTATATTAAGGAATATATTTGATTAGTTTTGTTATGGTGGAAGTACAAAGTTCACAGAATTGCTCGGGGGTGTTGTTAGACAATTCTGTTATTTGTAATATCTATGATTTGTCACTGTCCTTGATTTGTTACTTTTCTCATGAATGTTAGTAAAAACTGCGTTTGCGTACTTCTGGTAATGCAAGGGCTGGTGTGTGGTTCTGTGGTATAAGGAAGTCTTGTTACTTTTGTAGTTTTATAGTAAAGTAGAATAAACATATTTTGTTCACCATCTTGGTATCATTTATAACGAACAATAGTTTCTGCATTTGTGCATTCTAACACTTTTGTTGATATTAAACGGGCTGGCATTGTCACTGTCTTATTCATCCCCCCAACCAGTACATTAAATATGCGATGTTCTGACCATTAGCGTCGTAGGTTTCATCTACACTAACCCATACGTGTTTGTCTTGTAACTCGAAAATAATGTCTGCGTTAATTTCGTTGCCCACCGGCGCGATATATAATTTTTCCTTAATGTAGATTCCGCAGGCACAGTAACGTTATTATACTTTCCACTAACACAATTTTGCAGAAATTGTTTAAAATGAGGGTTATCTGGTTTAGTCCACGCCGCTATCATTTTAACGAAATCTGAATTAAATTGTTTTTATATTTTACACGTGTTTTATGATTATTTGTTACAACATGTTGTAAAACCTGTTTTCACTGTCTATGACAATATTTTCTCACAAATATTGCACCTAAGTCCTGCGTCATCAAACTCTAACTCTGGTAATTTTTTGTCCATTGTTCTACGGCAACTCTTCTACAGGGAAGTGAACGCGACATTTTCGAAATGTTCCACGACAATATTCTCTGATTTAAAAAGTACCTATACATGCTTTTACAGGTTGACTACTGGAATATTAGATTAGACTTGTATTGTACTTTAGACTGGACATTAAAATAGGTGGGGATGGGATAGCATTAATGGCACCGTTACCACGCCCTCGTTGCCAGGATTACCAATATAAAATTTTAAATCGCTGTTAAAATTTTTCTACTGATGAGAACACAAAATGGAAACAGATAATTAATTCATCTTAAATATTATACGACTGTAATATATAAAATTACAGACAATATTGATGCGTTATTTTTTTTATTAATAAGAAATATATTTTAATTTAATTATATTTTATTTAGATTTGCACAATTCTACATAATGGGAAGGCGCCCCAATCCTTGGAAAATAACTCTGTTCAATAAATTTAGCGGTAGCTGCGATACACAAAATTCTTGCAACATTTGAGGGTACGAAGTTTCAGTAACCCTAAAGAAATACGCAATAAATAATATCCTGGAATAAAGTGCACTAAACATTGACCTTTCTATTCATAATAATTATTATAACATGAGAACTAATACTGAAATAGCAACACCCATGCATAATAGCAGTCTATTTGAAAAAATCCTAATAATTATAGTAGTATCAAATGTTATCTTCAATAATAAATAATATTAAAATATGAAGATAAATCAAAAACCTTTTTTTGTAAAGAAAAACTTTTATAACATATCCGATTATTTTAACCCTGGAATGCTACTAGGGGTACAGGTGTACCCCAGCTTCATTTAAAAGTCCCGCCAATCGGAAGTAGATGGAGCTGCGGTCGTGGGCTCTTGAGTACTTTCATCACATTATGCGTTAGTTCATGTGTAAGATTGGTGACATCAGTGCGTTTCTCATCTTAGAGATATTCGATATTTGGGTACAGGTGTGCCCCAGTGTAGCAGAATAAAATATTTGTTTTCGCATGTAAGTATATTAGCTCGTATATTAGTTTTACTTATTTATTTATTATTATGTTAGGTTTTATTTTATTTGTTGTTTTTCTTTAGGTCACACAAATAATGGCTTCTCAAAAAATGTTTTTTGACCTCACAAATCCTGATGATATATTTGAACTGAATCGTATTGTCTTTGATTCTGAATCCGAGGATGAGGGTTCTCAGAACGACAGGGATGAGGACGATGTCATTATACCAGATTTTAAAGATGACCACCCCGATGAGGACGAAAAGTCTGAAAATGAAGACGAGGACCCCGATGAGGATGAACAGTCTGAAAATGAAGACGACTCTCAATCTAAGGATCCCTTACCACCCGCATCTGATTCTAAAGACGATGAGCCGTTGGCACAAATACAGCTGCCGAACCGAGATAAAGTTAAAGTTTTAAAGGTTCCCACCAAACTAAGGGGTAAAAATCGTTTTAAATGGTCAGGCGTAAAGAGTTTCAGTTCGCCGTACACCAAAATGAAATCTCGTTTTGCATTTACCTGGAAATAAAAATGAGTCAAGACAAATAAAATCAGGAATAGAAGCGTGGAATTTATGTATCATCAGAGAAAATCTGGATAAAATCACAGAATATACCAACAAAGAAATAACAATTCAAAGACTGAATTATGCCAAAAATATGAACAATAGTGATACCGAGGTTACATCAAGACCTTCCTACACCAAGGACACCAACAATGTTGAAATTCAGGCTCTCTCTGGCTTATTTTATTATGCCGGCGTAATGAAGATGAGTGGAGTATTTACTAAAGAACTATTTGATAAAGACAGTGGTATACCAATATTTCGAGCAACAATGTCCGAAGCACGGTTTAGATTTTTAGTAAACTGCCTCCGATTTGACGATAAAGACACTAGAGCTCAAAGAAGAGAAACCGACAAACTTGAACCATTTCGTGAGGTGTTTGAGAGATCTATAAACAAAATGGGAAATCTATATGTACCTTCAGAATACACCACGATCGATGAACAATTGGTTGGATTTCGAGGGCGATGCCCTTTTAAAATGTACATTCCTTCAAAACCCGATAAATATGGGATGAAAATTGTGATGTGCTGTGATGCTAAAACGGCTTTTGTACTCAACGCTGAAATTAATGTAGGCAAAAACTCCACACCAAATGACATTTCTGTCACCCAGTATTATTGCGATAAACTTACCACTTCTTTTCAAGGAACATCTGTACAGACGGCAAAGAACCTTTTAGAAAAAAAAAAATTACGGTTGTAGGTACCTTGAGGAAAAATAAAAAAGAAATTCCTCCATCATTTTTGGATCTGAAGGCTAGGCCGATAAATTCCGCCATGTTTTGCTATAGTGAGAATCTTACACTATTATCATATTGTCCGCCAAAAACTAAAAAAAAAAAACTGTTATTATGCTCTCGACTATGCACGAAAAAGGTGATGAGCCATATACCACCAAATTACCAGAAATTATAAAATTTTATAATTCCACTAAGGGAGGTGTGGACACTGGACCAACTGTGTCACACTTATTCTACACGTCGATGGCCATTATGCCTGTTTTATAATTTGTTAAATATCGTGGGCTATAATTCGTTGGTCCTTTTATGAGGTTCTGATGCACCGGATAAAGAAATCATCACCAACAGAAGAGCTTACTTGAAAAAACTTGCACTTGATTTAGTGAAACCTCATATGGAGAGTCGTTTGGAAATTCCAACTTTGAGGCGTGAACTCCGCTAAACTATATGCAATGTACTAAAAATAACCCCTGCAGAAGAAGTACCAATAGGGCCACATACTACTACGCGTAGATGCACATTTTGCCTCAGAAGTAAAGATCGAAAATCTAGGGTCAACTGCGCAGTATGCAAAAAATTCATTTGTTTGGAACATCAAAAGAAAATTTGTCCAACTTGTGCCGAATAAATTAATAAAATATTTCTGTGAAAAAAACATATTTTCGAATTATATTTTAAGTTGTTCTTTTAGTTATTTTCAAATAAAAAAATTTTTTGACAAAAAATTAGCCAACTTTTATTTATGGGTACGCCTGCACCCCAGTGTAGCTGATTAACTTCTGACAATAAGTGTAGCATTCCAGGTTAATAATTATCAGTTTTTACATGTTTTTGTGCATTTTTTTGGTATTTTTAATATTTGTTCTATTCATTATTTTTGTAATCTGGATAACTTTGGCTGGTCCTATATAATTTAATTATATTTTATACTTTATACTGTGGTCCATTTGATAATAAAGAGTATAATGTATTATTACATTTATTGTATATCGGGCCTTTCTGAAGCACTGTTTTTATCGTTAAACTTGGTGACAATTGCACAAAAGAAATAAGGTCAGTCTTTGTTTAGCTACAAGAAATGGTTAACTAATTTATGAAGCTATCGTTGAATTGCATACATAAACTAACATCTGGCTGTGCGCATTATGTATCTGCGCCCCTGCATGAAACGGTGGCGGTGTCAGCGGCAGGCAGCGCCACGGCGTCCTACTGACTCGACGGCACGTCAGTACGTTGCAACATGGGCCAAGTGGCGTCCGCAGATGAATCATGTGAGAGTGTTGAGTGACCATGAGGCAGGGCCGGCAGAGAGCACCTCTAAGGGGGGATGTTTCTGCTCCTGCTGATCCTTTGGACCCGCTCTTGCATCCTTATTCACGCTCAGGAATTAGATGGTAAGAATCAAGGTTTAGTCATTTTATCACTATCAAAGAAATAACAATGTATCATTGTTTACAAACAAAAACATTTCGATTTTGCAAATTTCTGCTTTAAAAAAGAATTATACGTTAGATACATAAGTAATTAAATATTTAATGAATAAGAATATATTACATTACATATATAACTGAGATACTGTTGTCACATAGTGAATATATTTTAGAAAAGAACAACAAGAAGTTGTTTAATAGGTTTTATTTTAGAAACATTTAAAACCGTGTACCTTAGTTAAGTCACATGTCTATGAAAATATATATGAAATGAGGTATACTGCGTTTTCCATATCAAATATATATTATTGGTTTGTAGGAAGATGACGTCATTATTTTAATTATCTCAATGTTATGGGAACATACTGTTCTATTATTATTAAAGAAAAATAAGAATGATGCTGTCATAAAGTATATTAAAAAATTAGCTAACAATGAAAAAAGCCTACTGTGTATTATTTTACGAATAACACATTTCCATATTGATGTAAACATGATGTAAAACATATTAACTTTAAATTAGGGAAATGGTACCCGTGTGAGTCCATAATACTACGATTACTGGTTTAAATAACAGGTCCTTTATCTCACAAACTCTTTATTAATGCTACCTAGTATAAATATCACGAAACCGGTAGCATTAATAAAGAGTTTGTGAGATAAAGGACCTGTTATTTAAACCAGTAATCGTAATATTAACTTGACATATCACTTTACAATATACGTATTAACCTCAATTTCAAAACAGGTATTAAAGTATTTTTATTTCGAAGTATTTACATTTCCTCTTATATTGAAACCTATAATTATTAAAAAATAACACGCATTTCAATAAAAGCGTTCAAAATACTTGTGTAATGGTGTAACGGTCGGATATCTAGCTAGTAACTGGACATGCCTAAGTAGTGTAGGTTCGATCCCTGTTAGCTGTGAAATAATCTTTACTTAAAAATAATTATCACCAAGAAATGGTTCGGACTCAACCATACAGTACTCACCCTCTTTCTACATTTCCCAGATATCCGGTGTTAGTTAGATGACTTAAACATTTTGAAATATACTCCAAGACATGGAAAATGAAATATTTTATTGAAAACTTACCAAATAAAAATACAGAATAAAAATAATGATTAGTTGCCAGAGCAATATGAGGCTGACTATTATGCTAATTTTACAACTTCTTGAGGTAAATTAACCTTGAAGTTAACGCAACAGGTTTCAATGCACTACAAATTTAATCTTAAGTATTCATGTTCCTTTCTAAGAAGATTAAAGAAGACTTGTCTTCATAGCATATTGCACTTCATATCATGAGATTCTAGATTAACTTTTCAGACAAAACTATATACATGTTTCGTTTTTTCAAGATGGCAACGACCTTATCTGGAAATATTGTGAGAACAATTTGGATTTATTCATCAAACACCACTCCTTTCCACTCTCTTTTCATTGGACATATTTATAATACCTCTTCTTTCACGACACCTTTTGGTTACACGTAGAATGAGTTAAGATCAGTACGACCAAAGTCCAGAGAAATAAATTGATCTAATGGACAACCTTTAATGAAATGGAGGTAACCATTGAACTAGGTCGGTGATAAAAGTTTTATGTAGATTCAGTTACAAAGTGCAGTTTTTAAAGGAAACTCCACGAATTTCACCTTTGTTCTTCCTTCTAAGCAGTACATATCATATAAACGTAATAATATCAGATATTTCTAGAAGAAACTATATATTCTTGTACTCCTGATGTATTTATGTTTTTAAGCCAAAGAAATCCTGCTTTTGTGAAACTAATTTCTATTCAAAAATAGTTTTCCAACGCTAAATAAACTGTTATATCTGGTTATATTATTTGATAAAGTCGATTAAGTGTACGAGAACAATCAAAATTTATTCATCTAATGGTAAATTGGTTTTCTTCCAAATCTTCTACTTTTAAATTTTCTATATTTTTTAAAATTATTTACTCGCCGATACCCAATATAGACATCACTGTTGACAATGGTATTCAGCTGCATCTTATATTAAATTAATATATAACAAACTACTTACGTTACCATCTGCCAGTCGGTAATCAATGAGACCATATGAGTACCATACTTTTTTCTCTTTTGAAATTTTTTGGTATGACGGACGGATACGCCCAAGCAGCACAATAGTGGCTATTATAAAAACCGCATTATTAGGTTTTAAAGATGTAATGGTGGTCAAAATGGGGAATAATATTCTAGCCATCGAAATGGAACTGGAGCCAAATGATCACTAGCCTACATTGACTTCCTTTTTGATTATTCTGGCTGTTTTAATGCTAACTACGAAACGATTTTTATGGCGAAAGTATAATCTGCAATTTGGCTTTTTATGGAAATTATTTAGCTATAAAATCGTCTCAAATATTACTTATTCCAAGTGTGGTTATGTTTTAGTTTTAAAGTTTGTTGTCAAATAAAATGGACATCCATTATACTTATAATATAATGTACAGTTTTTGGTCAATGAACAATGAACAAGAGGGTCAAATCTATTACCACAGGCATTATTTCTGTAAACTTACATGAAATACTCATAAAAACAAAGAAGGCCCCTGAAATACTTATGTTTTAAGTATAATTAAATTAATTCGAAATATATTAGTACTATCCATTTCAAATTTCAAAGAGCGCAATAGATGGTAGGGTTATCAAAACTGAGTAAAATTAGTGAATTAGTAAATTAAAACGTTATTTTAGAGGTAAATTTAACAAAATATTGAAAATCAACATAATGGCCACCGTTCAAGTTGTTCTTGTTTGATAGAAAATATGGAGGCAATTTGGCATATGTTTTCGGTAATGATGCTATATAGAAATAAGCCAGAATATGACTAAAATGGTACTAACAAACTTTTTTAGCCAAATCGCAAATTTAACTGGTAATGTTGGCCAAAGTACAACCAGAAATCTGACGAAAATTTTGTTAAAATGCTTAGCAAGTTTCCTCGCCAAAAAAATGGCGAAACTATGGTCTATAAAAAAAAACATAACTCCTCCGTTTGTTTATGACACAGACAGGAGGCACATGCACGATGTATGGCATAACAACATATATTTCATTTCAGAGATAACACCTATCTACTTATCTGAGTTTCTACATTTATTTTATAATGGTTACTATCAACTGATATATGCAGAAGAGAAAATTGCTACTATTTTATCTGTGAATTCACTACCACTACATATTATATTGTCTGTGCATTTTGATTTCATTTTTATTTAATTTACTATATCAAATATGTACATAAGAACTCCGTTCCTTGAGGGATTCAGGTGCAAGATTAAATTTAATGTTTCTGGAAGACCCCCCCCCCCCTCACAGAACGTATTCAAGTATTTGACTAATAAAACAATTGACCTTTTCTTTAAAGCAGTTTAAAAATAAACATTAATACAAGTTATCGTATACAAGGTATACCAAAGTTAAAGAAGAACACTTAGGTCTTATTACAATAGAATTTCATTAACGAAAAATCAGTTCGTTTTATAAAGAGATAATACAATTATACTAAATTGAAAAGAAATAAATATACTATAAAGAGAGTGTAGAAACAAACAGCACTTTTTTAAGGTTATATACCTACCCTGCTGTTTAGTAGTTTGTTGACAACAAATGGCATTTAGTAACAACTTCATTATTTTAGTCGTAATACGGAATTAACAACGAAGAAAATCGCCAAATAAAGTAGTCATGTTTTGGCTAATTTTTTTGCCAATAGTTCGGATATCAACACTATATTAATAACTGAAACCGTGCTAACATATTCTGGTCATTTTTATAGCTATAATGGCAGTATTAGGACTTAACGTTGTTGCCATTTAATTACTTGCTCATACATGACACCAGGAAAATGACTTTATAACCAAAGCCATATTGTGGCTACTATAAATGACCAGTATATAGCTAAAAAAAGGCCATCATTACGTGTTTAAATTTTATGTTGAACCACGACTCAAATAATATGGCTAAAATGCAACTTGACGAAAGCCATTAAAATGATTTTATAGCCGAATCTTGGTTATTTCAGTAAATAGCATGTTTGTGCTGCTTGGGCGGAAAGGGGGAATATTTTTTTTTAATCGAATGGTTATCGATATTTGTCCGTATAGGTAGTTAGTATATGTACTCCATATACCCCCATTGCGCTGGCAGACAAAACTTCCGGTCAGCGCGCGGTAATCAGAAATTGAAAAAAAAAAATTAGTTACCAGCATTTCAAATTTTGATCCACTTTTCGCCATTTTGATGACAAATTGCTCAAAAGCCGACCGATAGAAATGTCTGCCACTACAATACAGTACTGTACACACCAAAATAAACATTTTGCGCTAGGTTTGGTCCCTCCGTATCCGTCAGCCATACTAAAAAATTTCAAAAGAGAAAAAGTATGGTACTCATATGGTCTCTTTGATTACCGACTGGCAGACGGTAACTTTTCATCGTCGAATTTGCACGCTATTACTTAGACTAGTGAATTTACAATCATAATAAACATGACAATAAAGCGAAATGTTTGATGAAACCAATGCTTCTGGAATTTTTTTCATTGCTTTACCTTTTTTTGGACTATTGTGCGTTTTGAAGTTGGAGCTCATTTCCACACCACTCTTGAGATAGAGCTGCTGGCACGTTTTTATTAAGTGGTTTCGCATGGAAGCCTAATCCTTTTTAATTTCTCGTCAAACTATACGTTTGAAGTGACGAAATCATACTGACTGTAACCAGCAGGATTGTGATCGGAAATTTTTAAATCGTACCAACTTCTGATGCAAAATTGTACTAGAAATCAGAAAACTGTACTAGAATGCTTTTTCGGAAGTGTTCTTTTATGAAATAAAAAAAGCAGTGTGAATTGAGGCCCACTCTTGTGAAATTCACTTGGAAGAAAACGTATTGTTTTCCTGTAAAACATTTTTGAGAGTTGAATAAATCTAGTTATTCTAGTGACAAGCAGGATATAATTATATTACAGAAGGGACAAAGGTTCGCAGAATATCCAAAAATAAACACAGCAGAAATGTTTTAAGAGTAGTCTATCTTTTTCTACAATAATTTTGTAATCAAAACGAGTATATCTGCGGTACAAACGCCATGTTTACTAAAAATTAATGCTGATTGGCTGAATACAAATTTCATGTTCTTCCGTGATTGGTTAAACTAAACTGTTTGCTTATATTTAAAGCACGAAAAGTGACAAGGCAATGACAAGTGAATCATGATTTTAAGACGAGCATTAGTTGTTCATTAATTTCTGAATCTAATACAATTGTACTAGAAATCACAACCCTGGTGGCCAGTGTCACCTCGTCGCGTCGACTATGCACAAGGACACCCCCCCTCCCTCTCAATAAATGCATGTGGAAGGGTCCCCAGGTAAATTTACCGACGTGAATATTTTGATTTATGAACACATCTTTATTCAACCAAAAATTTATTTTCAAAGTACCAGGTTAAAAAAGATTTTATTATACGTATTTAAAAATATGTAATAAGGTAAAATAAGTCAATTTGGGGTATTTTTGGAAAGCTCTTTTAAGGGTGCTAGAATTTTTTTAAACGTTTTCATTTGCTTCGGACCCATTCATGTCAGTGTCACACAATATATGTATATTTGTACCAATCCAAGTTAGCATCCTCTATCCAATTGGAATCAAATTGTTGTGCCATTAAATGATTAAGAGCATTCTTCTTCTTATCAGGAAGGGAGCGGATTAGCTTGATTTCTTCTAATTTCATTGGATCAGTTTTCCTTTTTTCGGTAGGCTTTTTTGGTTTTCCATTGAAAGCTACATATCTGAAATTTTGGTGACATTGTATCTTCACAACAATGTTTTTTTTTTTGTTGTTCTTTTGAATGTAACGGTATACTTTTTTTTTTGATTTTTTATTTATTTCTTTTTTTTAATGAAAATTTTAATTTTTGATTTAGAGTGCATTGATTTATAAAAAAAATTTCTGACGGAGTTTCTTACTATTGCAAAAATTGAATTACTATTTTATGATAAATACTCTCTTACATAGGAGCCTTCAAAAAATGAGAAAATCGGTTTTTCTAAATAATGCATCCTAGTCAAATCTCAAAATGGTGACTCATCATGGTATTTAGAAAATACGTCTTTTTACTATTACAGTGATATGCATAACTTAGGAATTCCATAAGAATTCACGGTAGAGAAATCAAAATTCTTCTAAATAAATAGGTATCATAATGTAATACACAAAACCGGATACACAAAGTAGTGTGATGTGAAAATAATTATCTCAAAAACAGTTATTTGTTTAAAATAGCTGACAAAATAGTTATCAAGTAAACAGTGGCTATAATAGCATTAAAGTAAACATAATGTAAGTGTACTAGTCAAAATCTCTAGGGAACAGGAGCCGGAGTACATAGCTACAGACCAAGGGTGAGGATATCCTCAAGCCTAGGTACTCATGCAACTGTTTTTCAGGCTGAGGTTAATGCTATTGAACTGTGTGTCTGAAGGCTGGAATATATCCATCTCACGCAGATCGTTAAAAATTATCACAGATAGCCAAGCAGCTATAAAAGCTCTTGGCTCCTACCGATGTAATTCCAAAACGGTATGGAATTGTCAGAAGGCTTTAAATCATTTGATCAAAAACAATAAAGTGACTCTGGTCTGAATACCCGACCACTCTGGTATGGAAGGTAACGAAATAGCCGACTCCTTGACCAGAGAAAGAGCGGGATCACGAATCACCGGACCATAACCGATACTTGACATATCTTCAAGTACTGCTAAGATGGCTATCTCAACCTGGGCTGAAAGGAAAATTTTCCAGTATTGGCAAGAGTTACCAGGATTAGTTCATTCGAAGGCGTTTGTAAAATACCCTTTTAAATCAAGGGCTAAGAAACTTTTAGAGTTTAACAGGGTAAACCTGAAAACTCTAACATGCCTATATATCGGACACTGCCGACTAAACTATCATCTGCATAAACTCGGTCTAGCGGAAAACGCCGAGTGCCGTCTATGCCTAAAAGGCGATCAGAAGGCAGACCACATCCTATGTATCTGTCCCGCTGTGGCGAGGATTCGATTCTCAATATTTGGCAAAAGGCAACTACTGCCAGAGAATCTGGACAAATTCTCACCCAATAAAGTTATCAGAGACTGAACTTATTGGGTGAAATATAACTAGATGTGAGCCACAATAGGCCTGCTGAAGGCCGCAGTGGAGGGTCCACAGGGACCCACTCACAAGAAACCTAACCTAACCTAACTAGTCACAACAAAAAAATAAACAAATAATTTTATTTGAGATAATTGTTTTTGCAACACACTATTTTGTGTATCGTTTTATTTATTACATTATAATACCGATTTATTTAGAAGAATTTTGATTTTTCTACTGTTAATTCTTATGGAATTGCTAAATTATGGGTATCATTGTAATCGTAAAAAGATGTATTTTCTAAATATCGTGATGAGCGACCATTTTGAGATTTGACTAGGATGCATTTTTTAGTAAAAACCGATTTTTTCACTTTTGAAGCCTCCTATGTAAAAAGGGTATTTCTCATAAATCAGAAATTCAATTTTTGCAATAGTAAGAAACACCGTTAGAAACATTTTTTTGTAAATCACAGCAATCTAAATCAAAAATTAAAATGTGCGTTAAAAAAATTAATAAAAAGTTTTAAAAAACTGTTATATTCAGAATTCATCACAGATTTTAAAAATGTGAAAATATACAGGATATTCCATTTCAAATAAAGAAGTGGAGGTAATTTTCCGTGAAACCAGACTAACATAAAAATTGAAAATACTCTTTTAATGCAATTTTATTAAATATTAAAATTTCATCAATTTATTTCTATAAACAATGAAAATAGAGGGGGTGAGCCAGGTTTCATTTACACCCGGTATGTTACAATATTCTTCCTTTTTTTATTAATGTCGTATTTTTCTGTAGACACTTTTCTACTCGACGAAAGGCCTTGTCTGCGGGTAAAAAACCGGATGTTCTTTGAATTTCTTTTTAGTCCAGAAGAAGACTTTGCTTTCAGCCAAAAATAAAGGGCATGGATAATATTAGAGTTTTTATTCTGCCTTCCACAGTTGTCACAGAATAATCTTAAGATCTTAATATATTCATAATCTAGGGAACCTAGGTGGCTTAAAATTGGGGAACCTATTTCGATTGAACCCCTACTGGCCGGATCTTTTATCCAGTTATAGAAAGTTGGAACTTGTAGTTAATTTCAACGTAACAAAAAATATAGAAGCTTATCTGATGAGAATAGAAGGCATCCGTAATAAGGGTGCGGGGTAATGGTTGTAATTACTGCATATCAAAACAAAAGGTGTTTTAATTTGGAGGATTTTCTTTAGCTAACATATAAAACGCTGCTGACCTTTTTTTATGAATCCGAAGTTCAGTCATGAGATCAGATTTTTTCTTTGCATCCTCTTCAGTCTTGATATTGTACTTAAGGCGAACACATAGGGAACAACAATCCGCAGCAGGTGGTGAAAATCCTCTATTAAATTCCCAGCAAAAAATTATAGTAAACATAGATTTATTTGCTTTATATTTTCTATCATACTTCAAACTATACATTTTATGTATCTTTGCGATACTTAAATGTGTGGCCAAAAAAATTCTTTGAGATTTTTTTCGATTATAATGGCTTCTCGTTCTCTTAGATTTCCAATAAATTTCCTAATTTTGTTTCTTTTGTCTTCTGATTTTTGTGATACTATCACCACCATGATTTTCCTTGGGAACTCTTCTTTCTGAACAATTTTTGCAATGGTGTTAAGGCGAATTTTTTGTAATACCTAAACTTGAAGTTAAAAATTTCTGGCATACTCTGACCGATTTTTTGTTTTTGGTTTTTAGTTGATAAGTGATGTTAATAAGACGATATTTTGGACTGGTTTTTAGGACGATTCCTTAGTACTGAACAAACACCGATCATATGGCAAAGCTTAATGTCCTGTGTAATTTTATCGGGAACATTATAACATTTTTTTCGAATATCACTTAACGTAACGTTGTTGCACTTATTGCTTGGAGTATTATGATCACAAAACCTTCTAAATGTTAGTAACTCTGAAATTTTAACAAGATACTTTTTATCCTGACGTAATCTTAATTTTTGAAATGTTTTAGCGACTTTAACACGACTTTCTGTACTGCCTATTAAGGAAAAAATTCTTCAGTATACAGTGTTTATTAATTATTTAATATAATTACCTTCCCTCAATATATTCATCTCCATTTCCTTCATTGTTTAACAATAAATAAAAACAATCGCATGATAATACAACACTTGCTTTAAAAAACTCTCTTAAAACACATGCACATCAATATAGGTACACAACGACTAAAAATAACATATAAATTACTTTGCCGTTTGCGATATAAAAGAGACAGATATCTAACGTGAAAAAGTCAAACGAATAATAATAATAATGTTATGAACGGATTTATCTGGTCTCAATTATTGAAACATGGGTTAAAAATTATAACTTCTGGATTTATCTGCTTTTGCTTGAGATGCCCGGTTTGTACTGCGATTTTGAATATGATTTACCTGCTTTAGTTTGATTCTGATATTGTGATTGAATTTATCTGATATCAAAAATTTAAAAAAACATCATTAGCTCATTTTAAGTAAAAAATGGAGTTTCTGGTTTTATCTGATTGCTCCACAATTATGTTTCTTTAATATAAATAACACAGCCCCACAAAAAAAAAATTCTGCCTAGCAACGAGACGAATATATCCTTATGTATTTTTGATCGCTGATTCCGAATCCGGGGTCAAAAATCGCCGTACACCCCCAAAAAAATATTTTAGAGCCAAAAAACACTCCCTGAATAGGGTATATATGAGATAACGCTCTGAAAATGATGTTATCATTTTAATCAATCGTTTTGTTTAATATTTTCGGGAAAAATTGAATGTATTCCGATAAAAATAAAGGTAAATTGCAGCGTTCACCCTATCGGTATGAAACGCACCACCCTCATCTGCCATCAAACCAATCGACAATGACTGAAAAACATCTAAAAATGTTTAAGTTTCGTTAGGTTTGCAATAAACTGACGTAGAGTTCACGTAATACCCCAAAACTACCCCTATAGCGTTATTAAAAACAACCCTTAACTTCAGTTACAGAAAAAAAGAAAGGAAAAAAACATAAAATTTGATAACGATTTCATTATATGGATGTTCTTATTTGCAGAGATCCTTATGGCTAGGATCCTGAAGGGGATGCGTTTTATACCCAAATGGTGTTAAGATTGGTGACAAATAACTGCTAATATCCTAGCCATAAGGATCTCTGCAAATAAGAACATCCATATAATGAAATCGTTATCAAATTTTATGTGTTTTCCTTTCTTTTTTTCTGTAATTGAAGTTAAGGGTTGTTTTTCATAATGCTATAGGGGTAGTTTTGGGGTATTACGTGAATTCTACGTCAGTTTATTGCAAACCTAACGAAACTTAAACATTTTTAGATGTTTTTCAGTCATTGTCGTTATCAATTGGTTTGATGGCAGATGAGGGTGGTGCGTTTCATACCGACAGGGTGAACGCTGCAATTTACCTTTATTTTTATCGTAATACATTCAATTTTTCCCGAAAATATTAAACAAAACGATTGATTAAAATGATAACATCATTTTCAGAGCGTTATCTCATATATACCCTATTCAGGGAGTGTTTTTTGGCTCTAAATTTTTTTTTGTGGATGTACGACTTTTTTTGACCCCGGATTCTGAATCAGCGATCAAAAATACATAAGGATATACTCATCTCGTTGCTAGGTCTGAAATTTTTTTTTTGTGGGGCTGTGAATCAATTGAGAATTCCAAACCACTTACAAATTTAACCCTTTAATGTTAAACATAGAAAGAATTAGGTTATATGAATTCATTATCATGGTATGTTCCCAAGTTATTTTTTTGTACAGGGGAACTACCAAAAATCTATTTCTTAAATAAAAATAATGCTGATAAAACATTTGCTTTAATTATTCGCAGATTAACGTTTACTCTGTCACTGTGCTATAAAATTTCATTACTACTTCTTTCTTCACTTTTTTTTGTACTGTTTGACCGAGCACTTATTTCCAACTACACCGGTGTCAATTTGAAAGGGTATCATCCGCACTGGTTAAATATTTGGTTCGATATTTTATGTCAAGGTGGGTAGGTAATGTCCCAGTTAATAAAACTGGTTTTAATAAAAAACATTTAGTATAATGTACCTATCCAAAAAATTAAAAATTTCTAGCTGCCGTTTATTTTGTTCTTTGAGAAAAAAAATATTAACGATAAATATTAAAAAGTTTAATTACCAGAAATTTTAGTATTTTTAAAAAACAAAACTTTTAATCTGCCTATAAATCATGAGATTCCAGAGAAGAAATCATCAGGAGAAATGCACGAAATTATATGAAGAAAATATTTACATTTACACTATATTATTACTTTGACGTTTAAAAAATAAAGACATTTTAATGACATAAACCTTACTAGTTGAAATATTAAAAAAAAAACTGATATTTTGTTATTTGCTTTTATGTATAGTTAAAGAAACAATATTTAGGTATTTAGCAAAAAACCTCCATACATTTATATTTTATACAAGAAATGATCTACTTTTTACTTTCATTTACCTAATATAAGGAAGTATAGTATTCGTGATTTCTTTCGACCTCGAAGTTTTGATTGACATATACGTTTTGAACCCTCCTGAATACATTCTGACTATTTTCCGAATGATGCCTGTTGGTTCATGTGTGTGGATGTATGTGTGGACTGTGGATGTGTGTGTGTGTATGTGCATGTGTATACGCGACAACTCAAAAAAATACTTATAAGAGAATTCCCAAATTTGGTAATTAAGATTTTCAACAACATTTTAGGTAACACATTAAATTTGGTGAATGTGGTACCACCAAAAGAGGCGTAATGAATGAAAGAAGAAAAAAAGGTACAATTTCGGGGAAAAAAATTAAAATTTTTCTATTGCATTTCTGGACGAATCTCGACGAATTATAATGAAAAAAACATAACTTTATAGAAAAAAAATCTTTCTGCATGTCTGTAGCATCACGATAGTAGCCACAGTTTTTGACATAAATCTTTCAAATCTGGTACATATGTTCTAAAGGCCAAAGACAATGATAAATTCAGTGATAAGCAAAATTGGCCAGCAGAAAGGAGGTCCATGGTATCCAAACTCTTTTGTATTTGACTTTAAAAAAAAATATATTCTTGATGAAAAATTATAAATCATTTCTACTATATCAAGCTAAAGAAATATATTTTTCAAGTACTTAAATAAAGCTGATCTAAACTGAAATTTGTATACATGTGACTTCATAAAATGGGGTTATGTTAAATTTGGTAGTTTGACATTTGAAATGTCTAATTTAGTTACAAAAATGTCAATGTCAATAAGAAGAAATTATTAAAATAGGTATATGACATGAATTATTATTGACACTGATAAATTAATTATTTAAAAATTTTAATGAATATTTCAAGGTACGGTATTAAAATTTAATTGAGGTAAGTGAAGAATTAAATAGATTGATTTTTTCAGATCAGGATGATATATGTATATAGTATAAGAAAGTTATGTACTGGCACTGCTGGCCACATCAGATATTTATATATGTAATGTTCTTTTCTGATCATGCTAATATACAAGTATTTAATCAACACTTTAAAACACAATTACTGTAGAGTCTAGTAAAACTATCTTATTGTATCTTTGAATGCATTATTTTAAAGATATTTGTTTCATACATTGATACTAATAGTTTATTAAAGTTTGTTGTTATAAAAGTAATTTCTAATCTTATTTTGTTGTATTAACTTATATGACCTCTTTCTAAAATAAAATGTGTCCGAAATATGACCCATAAAATAAAACACGCAATATAATTTTAAACAGTGCATGAATTTATATATTATTATAATGCAATAGCTGTATTTTCTACAAACACTACCTCTATTGTTTGGAAATTCGGCACGCAATATTTGTAACCCCCATTAACCACTGTTCAGAAAAATCAATGATTTAAATAAATCACTTTTACGCTGCATTATTTGTTTTTCCGTACCTGGCGGTACTATAATAATAGGTAGGTATGCAAGTTCTCGATTAATTCTAGACAGTTTTGATTTTTTTTATCGTTATTGTGTAAGATGTTTATTTTGAGACATTTTTCTTCTTTTTTCTATAGAATACTACAACCGAATCGAAGTTATTTGCATACAGTCGGATGTATCTTATATAGAATTGTGCAACAATTAATTTACTTTTGTTAATTGAATTTGAAACATTTGTACCGAGGAAAAAAATTAGTTTCTTAATCGCGTTATACAGTTTGCTAAGAAATTCGTACAGAAAAATTGACATAAGTACATACTGAGTGTAAAACTGTTGTTAATTTTTTTATTCATTGTCGTTTCAGTGTTTTATTTATGCTTTTTTTTAATTCAATTAATTTTACCCAAGCATGAATAAATATCATGTATAACTGTTTTATTTATTTCAACTGGCACTGTAATCGAGATCAACATTAGGCCATCATGTTAATTGTTTCTAACAGAGGCGCATAGCACTTCAATAGTGTATTATGCTGATATAATACCATAATATAAAGGTAGTTTGCGCATTGATTTGGAGTAAAAGCGGGCAAAAATTCTCATCTTATCAAAAAATAATTTACATAGAACCAGATCAACTAATATATTATTTTTGAGTAAGTAAGTTAGTTCTATATGAAATGGTCATAATTGTATGACCGTTTGGCTGAGTTTCTAAATACATAGAAAAACATTAATTTTTACATGCATGATACCGTACTGAGGTTGGCATTAGATCATCTTGGAAAAATTGCGAAGAAACAGGGTTTATTTATTTTTACATATATGACGTTTATCATTGAATTTGGGCAAAAACTATTAAGCAAATTAAAATAAACCTGAAGTAGGTTGAAACTTTTGATCTGAGGCTAAACACTGACGTAATTTTCTACAAGACATCAAAACAATACAATACCACACCACATATAGTAGAACCTCCTGTATCCCTAAATTAACGTTGTGCGGGAGAGGGTACATTTAAGGACAATAGACATACCCAATATATTCATGTACAGAGGAAGTAATCCCTCTAACAGTTAATTCCACTGCCATGACGGGGATCGAACCTGCAACATTTTGGTGAAAGTCAAATGCGCTTGAATCTCGACCATCTGTCAAAACACCAAACTTTCATTTAATTTCAATCATCTCCAGATCATGCCAACGTGCGTCGAGTTCAGTATATGGTATTTTGGTGTTTTGTGGAAAACTACGTCAGTGTTAAATTAAAATAAATTATATTCTCTACAAAAGTACTTAAAAATAGGTACCTACACATTTTCTTCCCAATTAATAATGTGGCGATATTAGCGATATTGGAATCTTCAGAGCGTAGTTATATAGTTCTGATAACTACCCATCTTCGGATGATTTCTGAAATAAAGTTAACACAGTTGTACGACATTTAAAATGTAAAATAGTAACAAATGTACTACAACTTCTTGATATTACTTTATCACATTCTCCATAAGTAATAAACAAATTCAAAATGTCTTCGTGGGTATAATTTAAACGCGGTGGCATTTATAAAGGTTATTGTAAACCATTACACTTGTCAAAATTTTTTTAAAATGTCAAATACCTCTGAAACGGCTGGGTTCAAGCATAAGGTATCCTACATATTTTTGACTCAGAATTTTATGCTCTTTTCGAAAACCCTAAAATATATAGGGTGTTTTATTTAAAATAAGTAAGTCGGTGTCGACGTCCGGTATAACCGGAACTGCCAGATGCTTGTAATTATTTTAGTTGGAATGGCCACACTGCCTTTAGCAGCTCCCTAAATTTTAAAAAAGATTCTGGTGCGTACTTTTCCCTATATCGATCGATGTAGTTCCTGGTGAGACACCCTGTATGTATATATATATATATTTTTTTTATATATATATATATATATATATATATATATATATATATATATATATATATATATATATATATATATATATATATATATATATTAGGGCACGTCAAATAAAGGCTAAATATGGATTAATTCGACCGATTTATCATTCTCTGTCGCTTCCGGTTCCACCGGAAATGATGCCAACTTTGGATTTTTAAATAGGACACCCTGTATAATTGAGATAATAATATTAATGACTAACATTTTTATGAACAAATTTAATTTTTCATCTAGGCGGTCGTGACTCCAAAAAATGTTTTGTTTTGCTTCAATAAATAATCAAAAAATACAATTATGACACTATGTCATATGACATTTGTGTTGTAGACTCCTAAACATTTCGGAAATCGTTTTCCCAGAATAACTCATTTCTTTTAAATGGCACCATGGTGGCTCATTATGTTATTTCAATAAAGCATTTTATTACCGAAAACTTGGTACCAAACACTCCACTACTAATTCATATTATAATACATAAAAATACATAATAATAGTATCCAACAAGGTATAAATGAAAATAAACTCATAATATTTAACACTGGATCTCTATCAAGTATGTGCCTTTGAAATGTAACAAAAGAAACAAATGAATTAATCTGACAGCTCAAATGATATTTAGTTCTATGAGAATCCAATATTATTGTGGTGTGTATTAAAAAATCATGGTTTATTCAAAAAGTGACAAAGTGGATATGCTGATGATAAACGGGGAATGTCGCAAAAATAGCCGGGCAGTCCGCGGCTAATATGCAGAGCGATATCCACTAAGAAGTCATCCTGGCAGATATTATTTTCTTAGAGTAGAACGGGAGCTGAGAAAGGAGAGAGTAGCTCAAGAACAAGGCCAATTATCAATGAAAACACCGAAATTAATGTATTAGCGTCAGCGGAAATCAATCATAGTGTCTCAATACGAGAAATTGCAAGTGAGTTAGACATAGGAAGAGAAACTGTAAGAAAAATTTTTAAAAAACACAAATTTAACAGTTACAAATATCAGCTTCACCAAGCATTTAATGAAATCGATTTCATGCGGAGGTCTCAGTATTGCAGTTGGCTTTTATATAATGATTAGATCTCCAAACTTTCATTATAATATATTGTTTTTTGATGAATCCTGGTATGGTATGTTCAATAGAAACAATTTGAGGTACTGGGCGCAACAAAATCCAAGACTTTTGAGGCAAGGCAATTTTCAAGAACGGTTTGGTTTTAACGTTTGGGCAGGCATTATAGTTAACAGGATCATAGGTCCCATATTTTTTGATGGTCCACTGACAGGAAAAAGATATTTAAGTTTTCTGAGAAATGAAATTGAAGAGTTTTTGGAACATTTACCCTTAAATCACTACCAGTTGGGGTATTTACAGCAGGATAGCGTCCCGCCCCATAACGCCAGAGTAGTTGCAGAATATTTAAATGGTCGTTTCGGGAATCATTGGATATGACCTAATGGACCAGTCAGGCGGCCAGCGCGATCACCTGATCTAACGCCGTTAGATTTTTATTATTGGGGCCACATTAACGAACGTGTATATTCAACAGTACCAACTACATTAGAAGATTTGAAAGATCGAGTTAGTAGGGCAATAAATTATATAACAGAAGAACATCTCACCAATGTGGTGAGAGAAACTTTGGTAAGAGCATGACATTGTGTAGATGTCGGTGGTCAGCATTTTGAACAATTGTTATAATTTTTTTTAGATAATGTGATAAAATAATTACTTAGGTTTAATTCGTTTGTTTCTTAATTCGTTCATTTATCATTTATCACATGCATTATTTTTATGAATAAATAATGGAGTGTTAGGTACCAAGTTATCGGTAATAAAATGCTTTATTGAAATAACGTAATAAGCCACCATGTAGCCATTTAAAAGAAATGAGTTATTCTGGAAAAACGATTTCCGAAATGTTTAGGAGCCTATAACACAAATGTCATATGACATAATGTCATAACTGTATTTTTTGATTATTTATTGAAGCAAAACAAAATATTTTTTGGGGTCACGGCCGCCTAGATGAGAAATTAAATTTGCTCATAAAAATGTCAGTCATTAATATTTTTATCTCAATATGCCATAGTTGTATGCAAAATGACCTCCTGAATCCAAAAATGTAAAAATATACAGGGTGTTCCATTTGAAAATCCAAAGTTGGCATCATTCCAGTGAAACCGGAAGCGACAGAAAATGATAAACTGGTCGAATTACTCTATATTTAGCCGTATTTGACATGCCCAAATTTGAGATTCATATATTGAAAGGCCAAGAAGATATAGGGGCGAGCGTCATGTCGTGGTCACCCGGTATATATATATATATATATATATATATATATATATATATATATATATATATATATATATATATATATATATATACAGAGACATCGAGGATGTCGGTCGGATAGTAGCATTCAGACCATATGAGAAGTTTCATACCTCTCACCACTATTCACTTCACCATAGTTTGTATATAACTAGCAGGTTGGCCACTATCATTTGTCTGTTCCATAACCTATGGCATACTGAAGAGAACAAATAAGTTCGAAATCGATCTATGTCTGGTTAGGAATTGACAAATGATATTGGCTATCGATCTATCATGATTTGAAGGTGTAATTCAATGCAGGTCGGGGTATTTGCCCGCTGAGTAGTTGTTTCCTTCAAATCATATTTAATCATATATATATATATATATATATATATATATATATATATATATATATATATATATATATATATATATATATATATATATATATATATATGTTAAATTCGTTTTCCGGATATACTCCCGCGTAGGTGATTAGGTGATAGGCCCCGAGAGGGACCGTGGTTCAGACAACCACGGTCCCTCTCGGGGCCTATCACCTACGCGGGAGTATACCCGGAAAACGAATTTAACATTCACCACCCGCGAAAACCTGAAAAACAAAAAAATATATATATATATATATATATATATATATATATATATATATATATATATATATATATATATATATATATATATATATATATATATATATATATATATATATATATATATATATATATATATATATATATATATATATATATATATATATATATATATATATATATATATATATATATATATATATATATATATATATATATATGTATATTCAGCAACTCAGCAACACTTTATTCAACGTTTAGGGTACTGTCAGCTACAACAAGGGGTACAGTTCGATATTTACTGTAAATAGTTTTTATTATTAACTAACTGTTAGTTCTAGTGACTATTATTTGTTCAAACAAAACATGAAAAATTAGTAAATTCGTATTTTCAAAATGGCTCTATCTTTCAACTTGTCAATTTTAGACCCTAAGTGTTATACATTTTTGGAATCAGCTGTTGATTCCAAATCCAAAAATGGAGAAATATAGAGGGTGTTCCATTTAAAAAAATATCAATGACGGCACAACTAAAACAATGATGATGTCATAACAAAAAAATAAAATAAAGGATAAGGTGCGCCACTGAAATTGAAAATCGAGGATTTTTTCTAAATATTTTTGGTTCAAGAAATAATGAATTTATTCCATACTTTACGGACACAGTGTATACAGTTTTAATAATATATTACATTTATTTTAAGATTAAAACTTTAGTATCTTTTAGGTGTAAGGAAATATAAATTGTATTAATGCTTTGTAAAATTTAGATCAACATCCTAAATACGGCCCTGAATATTCGACAGACGTGTCAGCTCTACTCATCCATCAGTCTATCCCAAAAATTTCATCATCCAAATTATTCTGTAGACGTTTTCATTATTGCTTGAGCACAAATGCTCTGAGCTAAATTCTCAGCGATGATTTATGCTTAGAATGTGAGGATTTTTAATTACGAAGTAGAAGTAATACTGAATAACCTTAGGCGTAATAAGTAAAGAGGGAAGAGTTTTCAATAGAAACATATGAATATATAAAAAAAGTTAGTTTTACCATTAATGAGCTGTAATCCAACATTTTTTAGTTATACTCATAATAGATATTAATTTATAAATTGTTTAATTTTTAAAATTAACTATATTTAAATTATTACGGCGAGACTCCCTAATTAAAAGCTGTCAGTTGCTATGAATTGTCTTTGAATCTTATAAAAAATGTTTTAAATCTACAAATATGACTTCGGATAAAGAAAAAGTTTTTTTATTTGTGGATTTACGAGAAAAAAATAATTCTTGATGAAAAATCTTGCTTGAGGAATTTCACTCTTTTATTGATTTTTGCTATGGGTTGGGCAATAATACAAACTATGTTAAAATTGGCCAGGTGTAAAATAACTTTATATTTGTTAGAATCGAACATTCGTAAACAGAAAAGTTAGTCAGAATAACATGGTTACTAAATAAGAAGTTTCAGAATTTTTGCCAACATCTGCATTTATATAATTAAACAATTAAACGTTTTGTAATAACCACCAAAAATATCCCAAAAATATTTAGAGTTGTAATTTGGTCGTCACAACTTTGGCGTGACCAAATTACAACTCGAAATGTTTATTAGGATAGCATTTTAATTTGATAATTTTGATTCCCAGTTTTTATTAAACTATTTAACTAAGTATTGTTACATGATTGCTATCCACACAAACACCTCAACACCTCCTAAATCCATTGTATGCCTTATCATCCTTCTGTGTATGGTCTAGAACTTTCTTGAATATCCCTGGCCCTTCTCGTAAAATTCAAGTTCTGTCTTTGAGTTCAGAATACCTTGGCTATTTAATTCAAATTTTGGTACCGATAACGCCATCTCTGGGCATATTTTTAAACTGTTACAGTCGGTGCACGTAACAAATTAACTATAGTATCTGCAGTTGTTAGTTTCTAAAAAATTATATACGTATTTTTTTTTATTCCTTTTATATTTTTTTAAAATCATGTTCTTAATCCTAGATTGTAATATTTTTTCAGAAGGCCGCTTTACCTTCATTTTATTAAAAAAATAAGGATATGTCACCAAATTTTATTATACTAATGCTTTATACAGGGTGTCTCTAAAATGACTGTAAAGAAGCTACCACATATTCCTTATACTGAAATAGAATGATTGAATTCAACTTTCACCTCTCTACAAAAGTGCTTCGATGGCGATTTAAGCCAACGAAGGTTGGTTTTTAACACAATTTTTATTTGTGTCAAAAATTGGTCAACCAGTAGAAGTCTAAATTTTTCCAACAGTTCATGCAATACATTTAAAACTCTTATTTCCAACTTTTTCTTTTTTTGTTAAATTTTATCTGCCACAGTTTAGCCGAAAAAGAAATAAATTCGTTATTAAAATAAACCATTAAAAAACACGCTACATAAATTGGACAACTCCAAAAATCCAAAGCCTACACGGGCGGAGGTTACACAGTTAAAAAAAACGTGGAGACAACAACTCCCTTCGACTTTGTCAGGGTCGAAGCCGGGATTTGAACCCGGGAGTCGGAAGACGGTAAACCAGCTACGTTGGTTTTTTTTTCTTACGGGTTACGGTTTTGACTACCCGCTGTACTGAAGCTTAAGCTTATTGTACCCCCTAGTCTCATTACTGCATAAGACCCGTTATATTCCAGAAGGCGAGTATACAGTTTATGGGAGCTCTGGCTATCTCTTCCGGGGTTAAAAGTGGTGCCTCCAAGTGTGTTAGTCTCATTGCCGTTAGGGCTGGGCATTCGCATAAGATGTGGTGGGGAGTTTCTTCCTCTTCACCACACATCCTGCAATCTGGATTGTCTTTCACCCTTATATTGGTTAGGTATTTGTTTAGTGTGCAGTGTCCTGTTAATATTCCCACTGCACACCTCAGCTGTTTTCTGCTCAGCTTTAGCATTTCGTTGGTCCTTGCTCTAGATATTTCTCCGATGAACAAGCGTGACTGCCTCATTCCTGGTATCTCTATCCAGTGCGAGTAGTGTTTCTGTCTTAATAGTTCCTTTACCGATCCTTTCGCGGTGCTGTAAGATACCCCGCAGGTCGGTTCGGGACCTGTTAGAATTGATTTAGCGCCTTTTCTGGCTAGCATGTCTGCTTTTTCGTTTCCCGTATTTCCCTGGTGTCCTCGTGTCCACTCCAGTTGTACACTGTTGTGTTCTGTAAGTTTCTCTAGGGACTCCAGGCAGGACTGTTTTAGATCGTATTTCTACTGCTTCCAGAGCTCTGAGGGCTGCTTGGCTGTCAGTGATGATGCGGATTCTCTTATTTTTGTATGCCCTCCGTATCATTTCTTGTGCACAGACGTCTATTGCTGTGATTTCGGCTTGAAACACTGTTGCGATACTTCCAAGGTTGAGGCTGATGTCTGTCCCTGGCTGTTCTCCCGCAACTCCTGCTCCGGTACTGCTTGACATTTTTGATCCGTCAGTATACCAGATGGTGTCATTTTGTTTTCTCTGCATCCTGCCTCCTTCTCCATCCCTTTCAGGTATTTTCACCCTGAAAGTTTTTGTGAAGTTGTAGGTTGTGCTGATTCTGTCTGACTGCATATCGAGTAGCCGATTTTTTCCTACATATTGGAATACTTCAGTATGGTATCCTCTCCTTGAGATGGTCCCATACCCAGTTGTTTTCAGCCTGTATGCTGCCATTAGTGCCTCATTCTCCACCACTAGGTGTAGTGGAGGTAGGCCTAGCAGTATTTCCAAGGCTGCGGTCGGCGTTGTTGACATTGCTCCCGTGATCCCTAGACATGCAAGTCTTTGCAACTTGCCTAGTTTTCTCATCGCCTCTCCTTTTCCGGCCTTGTGCCGCCAGATCAGGGAGGCGTAGGTTATTATTGGTACCACGACCCTTTGGTACAACCAGTGCACCATTTTTGGCTACGTTGGTTACTTAACGCTCTAGCTCACTGTTATCGAGCTCAGTCAAAATCCCAATACATATTTATTCACAATGACGGAGGCTGTCAATTAATAATTTAAAAAATTTGCTAATTTTCTTTTATTCATGATGGCCGAACAATGTTACTGGCTTACTAATTCTTTGCGCTACGGAGAAGCATCTTCTCCACTAGAGGTACTTTACTTCAGCAACTGCTGATTGGGAATGTCGGCGTACGATAGTCGATAAGGACTACTAAGCCTAAAGAACGGATATCGAAAAGACTTATAGAAAACCTAAAATTAAATGCTAGACTGAAACAAGTGTCCAAAGATCAGTTTTATGTCAGTTTATCCAAGTCCAGAGATTCTGCAAAATTTCAATTTCTGTAGGAAGATTTTATTCACTGATGAAGCATGTTTGAGAAGGAAACATATCAAATTTTCACAAAAACATGCGTATCTCGAAGAGGATTAATGTGTGAGCAGGAATCATTGGATTATTAGCCCTATCATTATAAAACTTTTAAGTTAATGGCGAAAATTATTTACAAGTCTCACAAAATAAGTTGCATGGTTTATTAAATTTCCAGGAACTTTTCTAAACAACAGGTCTCTTCCCACGAATTTTCTAATAGAGTACAGATTCTATTTGACAATAACCCCTGTGTTTATCGCCATGGGATCGAAACATATGGCTTACGTAACATTTTGGACACCCCAATAGATCCTTTTAGTGTCACGTCACATAATTATGCAACCTACGTATTACTGCCATGACACACGGGCTGCCTACATATCACACGGAACTTACCCTTCATACAAATACGTATCTATAAAGGCAACATTCTCGCGCGTTGAACACAGCGTAGAATTTTATTTTATTTTTACCTTGTAAAAATTTTTAAGAAATTTCAGTTACCATTTACCATGCACAAAGCATGTGAAAATATATACAATTATAAGTAGAGATCGGGAGCTAGCGATAAATTTCAGAGACATCTTTTGCGTAAATATTGTATTGTAAACACCTAATAAAACATTCCCAAACAATATGAAATGCAGTTGCGTCTGGTGAAATTGAAGTTATATCATATCTTAATATTGGAGCATGGGACCCAAGCGATACTTTATGGTATAAATATTAAGACTAAATGAAGAAGTTTTGCAAAAAAAAAATTGCGATTTTAATTTGCGAAAGAAGGTTGAAAAAAATTGTGTGCCTCACCAAGTTATTTTTTTAAAACAATTTGTAAAATATTTGTAAAACATTTCTTTTTTCAGAATCAGGTGGAAAATATATAGACAGATTTCGAATTTCATAAAAAAAATATTACTTTTCTATGAAGTTACAGCGTTCTGAGGTTTTATTTTAGATTAATTTTTCACTGCAAATTTCAAAAAAAGTGCAGCTTTGTAAAATATCTATATTTCTTTATGAAATTTGAAATCTGTCGATATATTTCTCATCTGATTTTGAGAAAAAAATGTTTTGCAAATGGGCTTTTAGCTCTGTAACATAAACCTCAGGTTAATAGTTTAGGATGAGGATTGGTAAAGGGGATCACATCGCATATAATATGAATACATACATTTTCCCATAACTTTTCTAGATTCGTTTAACTGCAACGAACAAGTCTGTAAATGCATATAACTATACTTAAAATAATGCAACCTAGAGAAAAGCTCTATACAATAGAATCATGAAAATAAATAGCATTTATAAAATACCTTGAAAATGAGACATACATTTTTCTATTTCCATTTTCCACGATAGTCCGGGTCTTAGACTAGAGTCAGTGTCCAATAGTATCGCCGAGAAAACTTTAGTGAAAATGATAAAAATAATCCCGACATCAAGAAATCATGGTTATTTTTTTCGAAAACTGGCAGGTTAAACAAAAAAATCGAAGATTTGTTTAATTTTGCAGTTTTTTTTTGCTCTCGGTGCTTATATCTCGTAAACTGTGCAAAATATGCTAAAACTACAAGAGAACAATTTTGAAGTCCATGATTGTTAAAAAAGCATGTTTATGCTATTCTTGTAAATTAAGGTATGTAGGTACTGAAGCAATTTTCTAGATTTTCCAATAAATTTACCTTTACGAGAAGTTTTTGGACATTCTTCAAACAGTAGACAGATCGTTAAACCTAACCAAAATTTTTTTTCGCCGAAAACTACTCTAATTATACAGAGCGTACTTTTCACCAAACTGGATAACTGTGGACAAATAACTCTAAATAACAGTTATTTTTAGGAAATTTTTGAGCTTTAAATTGTTATTTTGAAATTTTCGTCCTGTTTGCGAGATATTTGGATCGAAATCCAAAAACGTTGAATTGGTGAAATTTTTGAAATTTTTTTTGGAAATGACATTTTTTAAAAAAATATTCAACATATTTTTGACGTGAGATCATTTTCTATTATTTCTATCAGAGTTATCTCTGCGATATACTATTGTACACTGAAGTCTGGTGTGTGGTCTAGACTACTAGCTAGTGAAACTCGAGTATTACACGTATATCGAATAATTTCGGTATAACTAAAGAAAGGAAACATTTTATTCGACCGGACCATTCATCTCATTAAACAGGAGTTGCTTGAAATCAAACACAAAATTCTTTATGAATCATTACTGGCGAATGTCAAGAAGTCAACAACACTTTATCTATACCTGCCCTAAGTTCGAAAATTTAACTACCAATGGGAAGATTCAAGCAGCAAAAGACAGACGCCTCTGTCTCAACTGTTTAACTCATGACTACAAAAACAAATGCCGAAGTCAATTGCGGTGCCATACTTGTGGTCGTCAGCATCACACAATACTACGTAGAGAAACTACATCAAAACCAGCTAGAGGTAACATCTCTAGTGCTACAACATCACGAGTTGCTACATATACTACTATGACAACCGAGTAGACAAAACCACAGTGGGAAGAACAGTCATCTTCCAGCAGCCAAGTTGAGGCACAAGAACACACAGTTTTATTGGCAACGGCCCTGGTTCGCGTCAAATCATCATCAGGGACCCTAGAATATTTGAGAGTTTTAATTGACCCTGGCTCTCAGTCGTTATTCATAACAGAAAGGGCAGCTCTGTCACACGGTAATACCAGTCAGAAAATTAGAGTAGAAATAACTGGACTAGGAGAAGGACAACGCAAGATATCAACTACCAAAATTCAAGCTGAAGTATATCCACGATTTTCTAATATTTTCTCCATAAACGTCAATTTCCTAGTACTAACGAAATTGAGTCAAATTATGCCAAGATATGAAATAGAAGAAAAGACGAGCAGCAGTGGCGAAACCAAACTATTGCCGATCCAACATATAAGAGACCTGGTCCAATAGATGCCATTCTCGGCGCCGAACAGTTTGGAAAAATTTTACTACAAGGGTTGCAGAAAATTAAAGATGGTCTCCTAGCTCAACGAACAGAACTGAGATGGATACTGTCCGGCAAAGTTAGACAGACCTGACATGAGAACGTCAAGGTCACTAGTATGATAAGCCGTACAGAGAAGGACAAGAAACCAACAAAGTTCTAGGATATAGAAGAAGTCTCGATGCGAAGAATACTGTCTCCAGATGATACGGCATGCGAAAAATATTCTTCCAGAACCACCAGTCGCAACGATGATGTAACTTATACCGTCCTGCTCCCTCTTAAAGGCAATCCATCGTTACTAGGAAAATCTAAACCCCAAGCAATTGCAAGATTGTTGCAATTAGAGAAGAAGCTTTACAAAGGTAAAGTACTTCCAGACAATATGAAGAATTCATGCGGGAGTACCTAACTCTTGGTCATATGAAAGAAATTTCTCTAACACAAGTGATTGGCAAGAAATACTACATTCCACACCATCCAGTGATAAAAGAGTCTAGTACTACTACAAAACTGAGAAGTATTTGATGTCTCCTGCAAAACGTCCAGTGGCATCAGTCTCAATGACTTGATGTATGTTGGTTCAAGGTTACAACAAGAACTCGTCGATATCCTTCTACGCTGGAGAGAACATAAGACAGCCCTTACTGCTGATATCGAGAAACTCGCCAAATCAGAATCAATGCAGAATATCAGAGGCTTCACAGAATTCTATGGAGATTCGACAAGCCCCGACCAAATCAAGGATTTAGTTTAACAATTGTTACATATGGCACAACTGCTGCATCATACCTTGCCATAAAAAACACTTCAGCAGTTGGCTCTCGATCACAAGAATATGCTTCCTAACTCATGCGACGTTGTCATGAGAGACTTCTATGTCGACGACTTGTTATCCGGAACCAACCCCATAGAAGAAGCCATCGACATGCAATCAGAACTAACGACTGGAGGCTTCACTTTGAGAAAATGGTCTAGCAATAAACCACATGTACTGGAAAATTTACCAGAAGAGCTAAGGGACGAAGATGTTCTCGATATAACCGAAGATAAAACAAAGAAACCCTTAGTAATTCATTGTGCGGCTTATGATAACACATTCCGTTTTAAAGCAGACACAATTTATCGGAATATACTCTCACAAATAGCAAAGCTGTTCGATACATTGGTATGGTTCGTTCCCGTAACCATAAAGGTCAAACTACTGATCCAGGAGCTCTGGTTACAAAACTTGGAATGGGATCAACCAATCCCAGAACAAGCCGGAGCCAAATTGACTTGTAGCAATCAATTCAAATCCGTAGAGGATATCCATCCACCAAGATGGATAAATTACAACCACACAGCCGATCTACAGCTGCATTGCTTCTTCGATAGTTCAGAAAAGGCATATGGGGCAGTAATATACTTCATAGCAACAAACGACCTAGGGGCCCACCCTCCTAATCGCCATATCAAAGGTTGCACCTGCCAAAGCAAAGACCACCATACCAAGGCTGCAGCTCTGTGTTGCTGTACTACTTGCCAAACTTATGAAGAGAACCCATACCTGCTTTGGAAATCCAGACAGTACGAGCCTTCACTTGGACAGACTCGATGACCACCCTAGCCTAGATTAAAGGTGACGTCTCCAAATGGAAAATATTCGTTGCCAACCGAGTTTCCGAGATAAATAAACTCCTGACATCTCAATCCTGGCATTATGTATCCACAGGGAATAACCCAGTGGACTTGATTTCCCGAGGAGTAGATCCTGCTAAAATAAAAAGGACACACTCTTTGGTGAAACGGTCCCAAATGGTTGTTGGGTCCAAGTCACTGGTCCGAACAAATCCGATTGCATCAAGGGAAGGAAGAAGTAAAGTTGTGTTACCAAATCACAGTCCACCAAAATGAAAATTCAATCATTAAGAGATTCTCCTCTCTGACAAGGATGGTTCGCGTTTTATCCTACTGCAAAAGGTTCATTAACCATGCACGAAATCTTACCAAGCAAACTAGACACCTTATTGTACAAGTATTAGAAACTGCATTACAACAATTGATAAAGATGATCCAATATGAAGAATTGGAAGAAAAATCAAGATGTAACATCAAACCGAGCAGGTAGATAAGACCAGCAATATTCTATATTTTAGCCCGTAGATTTCCACAACGGTTTAATGCGAGGAAGATGAAGATTAAGACATTCCTCAATCTCATATGAACAAAGGCATCTAATTATCCTACCACTACACAGTCACCTATCAAAACTGGTGGTTTAGGATACCCACTACAAAACGCTACATGGGGGAAACCAATTAACCCTAGTATATACACGAAGAAGATTCTGGATTATTAATGGTAAAAGAGCCGTTGGTTCCATCATTAACAAATGAGTCAAATGCATTCGCTATAGAGAAAAAACAGCAAACCAATTGATGGGAGATCTTCCTGCACCAAGAGTTACACCATGTCCACCTTTCCTACATTCTGGAGTGGATTACGAAGGTTATAAGAGTTAGCAAAGGAAGAGGAAACAAATCATATAAAAGTTATATAGCGATTTTTATGTTTGTCCAACAAAGGCCATACACCTGGAAGTGGTGAGCAACTTGACAACAGATGCATTCAAGGCAGCCTTTCATAGATTCACCGCTAGAGGAGGTCGTTGTGCGCACATGTACAGCGACAATTGCACAAATTTTGTCGCCGCTGACAAAATTCTTAGAAAAGAAATCATCACCGTTACCCAAGAGCCTGTGGTCCAAAAATCACTAGCGACATCTGGAACTCCCCACTTCGGAGGACTGTGGGAAGCAGACATCAAGTCCATGAAGTATCATTTAAAGCACATAATTGATTATTCCACGCTGACCTATGAAGAATTAACAACACTTACGCACAAAATAGAATCGTGTTTGAATTCATTGTTCCTTGAACGACGACATGGAAGCACTTACGTCAGCTCATTTCATAATTGGAAAGGGAATCATATCTCCACCCAATCCAATTAAGACAAATATCATTAAAGTTTGTCTTCAAGATGGCAGCTAGTCTAAAAAAAAAAAAGGGATATTTGGCAAATATAGTCCTCAGAGTACCGCCAGGAAAACCTGAAAACAGGTGACCTAGTTATTCTCAAAGAAGGTAATATCAACCCAAGTCGATGGCCATTGGCAAGGATCTCGGAAATACACCCTTCTGCAGATGAAATTGTTCGAGTAGTCTTTATTAAACGAGCATAAGGTTATACGTTGAAGAGAAGCATCCATAAGGTTATCCCCTTAACCGTTGCAGCAGAAACCGATATACCTAGTGTTGCAGCAGTAGACAAGCACATGGCTACAAATATCATAACTACAAACAGTAACATACCGCACAGAGGTAAAGGTACGCCCCTTAACTTAAGGATGTTATTCGGCCTGCTGCTCAGTACTTTACCAAAATCCACACAAGCTGGGTACATGATTCAGTATCCACTACTCGGATTGTATGTTGAACATATTGTACATACCAGAATCGAGAGAGGTATCTTCAGAGTGGACAGCATCTCTGTTCTAACCAGCTATGCAAGGTCAATTCCAGTGCCAGGGAACATAACATTCGAACATCTACTTCACGAAGATATACAAGAAGAGACGGTCTTTAAATCCTCCGATAAACTGGACGATAGATTTACCGACTGCAACATAAACGCATACAGCAGCAACAGGAACCCCGAAATCCGCAACCTGAGATGATTGAGCCGTTACACTGAAGAAGAATGCAGGGACAGGACTCCTATTGGAAGACGCCAATCACTTAAATATACTTTTTTGTCTTCATATGATTTTTAGCATATTTCGTTAATTATTTATAATCCAGCTCAAATTTATTTCATAGTAATCAAAACAAAACCAGCAAATAATGCAATTAATGCAAACGTTGCATCCATTGCTAGCAGTTTCTACTAGGACAGAAGTTCATGAGACGTAATTGTTATTATTTGTTATGATATTAGATAGTATAAATAGAATTTTATTTTTCTTAATAAATCAGTTTCAACCAATCTGTTGTTGCTCCTTTCCAAGCATAATTCAGGACGTGATACTGCGTCCAGGGAGTATTAACCACTCACAAACCATACAGTCAAAATGCCTGCTGTATAAACCACCCTTATTCTACATCTCTACCAGTGGCCCCTTCGAGCCCTAAGAAGCCACTGGTCACTAGCATATAAGTACAGACTGGTTTTATGTAAGTTTTTAAAGGTACAGGTGTTAATGCAGCAAATCAAGTGAATGATTCTAATGAATTATCTGTAAAAGTGTAAAACAGACAACCTAGATATAAGTGTAACAACTGATGATGATGCAAATTATTTACAGTAGACTAAAGAAGATGTAACTGAAAAATAGTTTTTGTCAAATTTAGAAAGAAAAAATTTCTGTACAAAATTAAAAAAAGTATTTAAGTGGTAGTTATAATTATCTTTAAGCGTCAACTACTATGCTGTTAATGAAAAACACTGAAATACAATAATTAATGACACTTATGTCAATCAATCGAACATCAATGAAAAACCGGTTCTCACTGCCCTTAATATTTATTTTTTAAATAAAATGAAATTGAAACTTACTAAACGTTTTTGCTGGGAATTTAGAAAATTAGTACAATCAATAAAACAACTTTGTTTTGTAACTTCTGAATGTTTTTTTAATGTTTAAAAATAATAATTGGATATATTTATTTATCGTTATTTATTTTACAGGCGTCATCTAACAGCCAAAATCAATTACTGGATGGGCAAAACCACAAAATTTTTAATATTAATATATACAGAAAATGAAACTGATGATCTTGATAGAGGCTTGAAAACTGACACTCTTTTGCTATTTCTATCGGCTACTGTTGATTGATAAAACAGCAATAGCGTGTCTAAACCTGAAGACAACGACATTGGCAGTTAGAAACGCAATTGTCCAATTTATCCATTTATAACTTTCAGAGCGGCCCTTTAAACCGTACTTTGCAATTTCCTGTATCAAGATTCACATTTCCGTTACCTGTATATACTACAGTTATAGCACATAAAAAATACCTAACGCAAACACCAAATAAAAAACTATTAGTTATTATTAATCTTTATAGATGTACAGAAGTAGTAAAAAAAGAGAAAAAATACTTACCAAAATATATCTATATTTTTTCAGATCAGATATGACAGAATTAAAAATATCAATTCTGTCTTGCAGACTATTAATTACAAAGGACAAGTGAAATTTTTTATTATTATTTTAATAAACTACGCAAAATAATTGACCCATGCTTTTCTTTTTTTTAATGTTAATTATTAATCTAAAAAAATAATAAACTTTAAAGTATATCTAAGCGATCAGATATGGCTGCTAATTTTCAAGCGATTCTGTTGGTCGTGACATAATAACCTACGAATCTGATTTTGTAAGATGTCAGCCGCCCCGCAGTACAGACGATCCATTCTGAAATATTTGGCTACATACTGGTTTTATATAATTTAGATATTAAGAATGCCACCTTTTGCATTAAAATAAAATACTGTAAATCATTTATTGTAATATACTATAATATTGTAAATCATTTTTATAATTTGTCTGACATGGTTACAGAAAAACATATTATATCAATAACCTGTACTATTTATACTACAAAATACCTAAATGTGTGCGCAATTTGTAGTACATGTTATAACAACCATCAAATTGCTCAATTTAATGTCCGTTTTCATTTTAAACATTTTAATTCAGAATTTAACACACAAAAATTTTATTGAAATCATAGTTATAATTCATTGGAAGGTCAAACCATAATACCATGCTTGTATTGTATGCAATTTTAATTACTCCCTGTTATGTTACATATAAAAAAAACGGCGAAAATTTAAGCATGTTTGTCCGTAGCTTAGCAAGATAAATGTCATATTATTGGGAGCCTCAATTCTAGGTATATGAAAGCATATTTGCTCTAAAATCAATCCATTTAATTATTCATTATCATTTTATGAAGAAACAGTGATCCTACGTTCTTGTAGAATTGATACTGCAATTCTATTAAGTAATGTCATAAGTTTTGAGGTGTTCTAATAGGTAGACACAATCCATCGTCTTTAAACGCCAAATAGTTAATAAGGCGCATTCTGATCCAAGTTTTCAATATACGTCATATATACCCAGGCCTTCAAATTAAGGATATATATTCAAAATTATAAAAAATTACAAAAACGTAAAAAGTGACTAGAGATGCTGTATCGAATATTAAGAAACATCGAATATACTGGGGACTAAAATGGGTAAAAGTAAAGTTGAGGAAAGCAATGGTACACCAATAAATAAAGCAATACATGAATTTATTGTGAATACTTGATTTAATTGCTACTGAAACAGAACAAAGCTCAAAACGTAATAAATCTTTAAACGGAGGATTATGCTATGTATGCTAAAATCATGTCTGCATTATTTTGGCAGAAAGTAAAAATTGCATAAGAACATACCACAAATTTATTTAGAATCATGGAACATAAAAAAGAATTTTTGTATGTCAGATTTGTTTACCTTTGAAGTAATTATTACTGTTTCTTATTGTCACCGTCAATAGATATTTCGTGTTGATTTATTATTATAGTTTATTTTCGTTCATATTCTGTGAACTCCAACTTCGTGTTGTGGGTATACAATTTACTCGCATCACATTGTGGCTATTTTATTGTACCCATTGCCTGCAAAAATTAATTGTCAACGCATTGTCAGTAAATTTTTACAGCCACAATACGTTGTGTGCAAAAAATTCGGGCAATGGTCGATTTCGGCTATTGCGAATAATGTTCTACACGGTCAATAATCATGAATGCTCTAATAAAGATATTATAATTTTGTTAATGAACCAATTACTCTGATTTTGTTAATTATAATCAATCATATAAACTTTTATCTCAAAATTTATGGATTACAAATTTTTAGGTATTTATCTGTATGTGTGCGTATCTAAAATTTCTTATAAGTAAATCAATTTTTTTGTCATTGCTTGGTATTGCTCCAAAATTTGACAAATGTGTCGTTGATACTCAAATAAATAATATGATTTAATGGCAATGATATAAACATACAATGAGCTAAACTGATTATTTTGTGTTCACTTATGGAAAATCGAAATATTGCACACATGAGTAGAAACGTTTATTAAAATAAAAGTGTTGAATAACGTTAGTACAAAGCACCATCAATATCCCTTCTAGGCATTTATATTCCAAGTTAAACTTAACAATAAAATCATTTAAGGTTAGTAAATTTGGAACGTGAATAATGAATCGTTTTGACATGATAAAAAACTTATAAAGGACTGAATTTTGTTGTTATTAATTTTAAGTAGGTAATAGTTTCACTTTATACATTTTTTATTATGCGGTCATCTAGCCAGTCGTGTGTTTCCTCGATCTGGTGGTTTGAATGGGAGTGACAGAAATAAGAATCAGAATGTGGAAGGAATGTCAGTATTGTTATTGTATTTTTGCCTGATTTATATGTTAGTCAAATTGTCAAATGGCGAATTTACCATCTATCGCATTGACACTTTTTTCCGTGTCATTTGTTAAGTTAATCAAATATTTTCATTTTTGGACTTTTATGTTCCATCTAGTAGGGGGGAATTATTTTAGACTCCGTCAAGGATATTGGTCCTTTTCTTCCATTTGATTGATTTGTGGTTTTGTTTGTATTTTTGATAATTTATGGAATATCCAAAAATTACTTAATGACCTTTTTTCCTACAACCCGTAATTGTTTATATGTGTTAGTCTTGCATATCCACCGCTATTAGGGTGTTGATAAGGATGGGTGGTATGACTATTTATTAACGATTACAGGATTGACAAGGAACAAGATTTATTTCAGTAATTTTTATATTTTCTTATTTACTACTTCCTTGATTAAAAGCAAAAATGTTCATTTAAAATGAGACAGAATTCTTCAATTTGACCGACTCGGTGGAGTAGTTGGCTAGAGCACGCGATGGCAAGTGTGTCTAGATAATCTCCCCATCGTCCTGCGGGTTCGAATATCGCCACCGGCAATGGCAATGTCGGTGCGTTTTTTCATAAATGTGACCCTCGCCCGTGCGGATTCCGCTTTGGATTCGGAGGTTGTCTAATTTCTATGGTGTTATTTATTTTAAATTTTTCTGACTGTAGATACCACAATCGTGTGCCCTAAGAATATGGAGAGAACCTAGCTTCTCTCGATCTTGACCGCCTCAGATTTTCCCGTACCGCAGATTTTATTCCTGCGTTCAGACGATTCGACTGAAGTTCAGAAACTGATTCAACATCAGCACATCGCCGGCCTCTACGTCTTGTGTCGATTACGAGATCAAGTTCATCTGCGAATATCTTTGTTACCTTGAACAATCCTGCGCCCACTCCCACACTTTCATGATGTTTTACGAACCGTAAGAGTGGATCCGAGCTTCTGAGTATGTTACATACTATACTCAGTATACTGTACTTCAGTAGTCCAAGGGAGTAGAGCAGAACTGGGATGGCAAGAATATTAACTGTATAATAATAATAATAATAATAATAATAATAAATTTATTCACCATCAGACCAACATACATGAAGGTATCGGTATCGTCAATCAAGTTTACAAAGCTGTAGTCTAAAAGTATCTTAAAATTAAGTTAAACAAAATAAAAATCTAAAATAGCGTTTACAACAAATTCTAAAATTAATAATTTAAATGAATTTACTTAAAATGCATATTATCATTCAAAAGAATATTGTATAAATTCATCTACAGTATAAAACATATGATTGAGCAACAATTTTTTTACATCTCTCTTAAAATGTTTGATGTTATTGATTTCTTTAATGTGTACAGGAAGCTTATTATATAGTTTTGCTCCAACATATGTGGGGCTTTTCTCATAAAGTGACAAATAATGGTTAGGTGTCAATAAATTGTTTTGTCCGCGAGTATTATAATCATGGTGATAATTGTTTCTTAAAAAAAGTATTTAAATTTGATTTTACAAATACAACTACTTCAATAATATAAATGCAAGCTAACGGTAGCAATTGTAACTCTTTAAAATAAGTTTTACAGGAAGTTCGTATACTGACCCCTACTATATTTCTAACTGCCTTTTTTTGTAATTTAAACACTCTCTCAAAATGATGGGACGAGCCCCAAAACATAATACCATATGAGACTTTTGAATGAAACTGGGCGTAATAATAAGACAGTACAACAGTTCTATTTGTAACATTTCTCAGTCTGTAGAGCGCAAAACAGACTGGAGATAGTTTTTTACATAACAGTGTAATATGCATATCCCAATTCAGAGCACTGTCTATATGTATACCTAAGAATTTTGTGGAAGTGACTTGCTCTAAAGATTTACCTTGAATTTTAAGTAAATAACTTTCGTAGTGATATATTAATCTAGGAGAAAAATGAATAAACAAAGTTTTATCGCCATTTAGTATCAATTTTTCATTTTCAAACTTAGAAACAAATGAATTAATTTTACTCTGAGTATCAGTCATAAGATTATTGATGTTTTCATTTACATTCAAAATTGAATTATCATCTGCAAACATTACCAGGAGACAGGAGTTTATTATGTTAGGTAAATCATTGATAAAAAGTATAAAAATTAGTGGCCCCAGAATGGAGCCTTGAGGTACACCACGTTTAACAAGTAATTCATTAGATTTAACGTTGTCAATTTCAACCAGTTGCTTACGATTAGACAGGTATGACTCAAGCCACTCACCCAGCCTTCCACGAAATCCATATTCATTAAGTTTCCGTAAGAGTAAAGCATGATCCACCAAATCAAACGCTTTACTCAAATCCATAAAAACTCCGAAACATTTTTTATTTTTATCTAAATTTTCATAAAGTTTATTTAGAAGAGAAAGTATCGCGGAGTGTGTCGACCTGCCCACTCGAAACCCATGTTGCTCATCACACAGTATATTATATTCATCACAAAATCTCAGCATTCTGTTATAAATTACTCTTTCCAGTATTTTTGATATTGATGATAACAACGAAATAGGCCTGTAATTATCCAAAATTAACTTATCCCCTTTTTTATGTAAGGGTGTAATCTTCGCTGTTTTAAAAATATCTGGAAATACACCTGTTGATAGAGACCAATTAATCAGATATGTTAGGGGGCTACAATATACCAAACTACCGATTTTAACATATTTGTAGTAATGTTGTCTATGCCACATGCATTAGATTTCTTAAGAGATATTATTATATTAAAAATTTCATTTTCCGACACCGGATCCAGGAATATTGTAGAATATGCTTTGTTTGTATTGATGGAACGGTCTTCATTATTTTTAAAACGTTCTGCTAAAATATTTGGTAATTGCAGAAAATGAGCATTGGTAGTATTGGCAAGTTCTTGAGGATTTGTTATTATCTTATTATCAACTCTCAGTTCTTGAATTTTATTATTTCTACCCAAATCATTATTTATAATAGACTAGGCCGCCTTAGATTTGTTAGAGGCATTTTTAAATTTGTTGTCATTGTACAATCTTTTAGCCGCCATTACATCTTTGTCATGTACCTTTTTATACAATTTATACGCATTCTCATCCTTAAGTCTCCTAGTTGCGATCTTAATTTTATTTAGTAATTTCAGTTTCTCGCATGAAATTCTAATCTGTTGCGTTATCCATCTGTTTTTGTTACAATTTATTTTAATATTAGAAAAGGGAAAACTTATATCAACATAGTAAAACAAATTACCACTAAAGGCTTTAAAACCGTTATTTACAGAATTTGCATGATATACATTGCTCCAAATTTCTCGGCTAACATTTTGATTAAAGGTCTGGTAATTACTATCAGAAAATACTCTAGTTTTTCTGTGTTTCTCATTTGGTAAAATATTTGGAATATTAAAAGATAAGATTTGGCATGTGTGGTCTGATAATCCATTCGGTACTATTTTACAAATAGAATTATTGCAACTGTTGTTTACAAAATTGCTACAAATATAATCTATGCAAGTTGAGGAATTTATGGATATTCTAGTTGGTTCATTAATGTGAAAATCAAGATTGTACATGTTAAAAAGATCAGATAAACGATATTTATATGCACTATTCGATAAATAATCAATATTCAAATCGCCGCACAATATAAGTAAAGACTTATTTTTTAGTAAATTATTTAGTAAGTCGTCTAGAGTGTCAAAAAATATATTGATGTCACCAGTAGGTGATCGATAAATAGTCACAATTTTTAATTTTTTGCTATCTAATTTAATTTCTATACCTGCTAGTTCTATATCTTTATCTTTTGATATCTTTTTCAATTCCAGAATTTCATTAATACTTATATTGAGCGTCGATTTATGAAAGATACTAACACCACCATTCTTATACATGCTTCTACAGAAAGTAGCTTTATTAACGTAACCATGTATATGTATTGCATCTATTTCTGTTTGCTGAAGCCATGTCTCTGTTATACACAATATATCTACATCATGTTCATCAAGCTCGATTTCCAATTGATCAATTTTATTTTTGATGCATTGTATGTTTTGATGATATAAGTTAAAATTAAGGACATTCTTTATTTTATTATTGTCATTTGTTAATTGCTATTCACTATTTATATTGTATTTAATTTTTTTGTCTTTGAATATCTATTTTCTTCAGAAAAATGGGACAATTAACATCAAATATGGAATGATTGATGTCAAATTCTGTTTTTAATGCAGCATTAGTATCTATACAGTTAATGCATTTAGGAAAGTCACAATCACATTGTGTATCGTTTTGATGTTTATTTACCAGTTTTGCGCAACGTAGACATCTAGAATTGTCATTACACTGTTCTGCCCTGTGCCCAAAACGACCACATTTAAAACAGCTGAAAACACTTACGTACTCGTACACTCGACAACGAGACCAATCGATATATAATCCGTTTTCGTTCATTATCTTTTTGAAAGATTCAGGATCGCATTCCACAATAGCCATCCATTTGGTTCTCATTTTCTTTAGTACTTTTATACTTAGGGATACTGAATTATGATTGAAAAATAAGTTTTGTTTTTTTATAGTATCTAGCAGTTCCTCGTCTTTCATTTCTCTGTCAATGTCTACTATTTTGACACTGGGATTTTTTAGATACGGCGTATTGACTGTAATTTTTACCTAACTTCTTTTCAGCAGCAATTTTAACTTTATTTATTTCTTCCTTACTATTACATTTAATCAAATAATAATGCTCAGAGTATTTACTAGTCTATCGCTACCCTTCTCAATTGCACGAACAAATAGTATGCGCACTCTCTCTCATCCGATGGACGAGCCGCGCGCAGCTGTAATGCTGCGTCCTCTTCTATCGCACCGGATAGTTTGCTCGGACCTATTTGTCGCACATTTTCAATCTCACCAATATTTCGCTTTTTAAAGCTCGCCAACCGGAATTTAAACTAGATTTTTCGCAGACAACCCTATATAATTCTGTTCGCAATTTAATTACCTTTATTTTGATATAGATTTATTCATTAAACAGATGAATGTAAATTACTAGTATTGAATTACCTGTTTATACCTGCCAACCCAATAGTTACGCTAGGAAAAAATAGACAACCTAACGTTTGCATATTCTATAGGCTTCATAGTTTCGATTGGAATATAATTTGTTAGTTTAAAAAAAAAATGTTAAAATTTTTAATTAATCATAGTCTTGCCAGGAATTTTTTAGCCAACCCACTCGCGATATATTTTATAACATATTAAAATTAATATAAAATATTTTTCATCCATTAAACGGATGGGTGTAGGTCGTCCTTAATTCGGATCTTAGACTATAAGGATCTACTGGAATCAAACAATCACAGTCAAGATGGAGTAAAAAATATCTACCTAAACTTTGTCTGATACAAAATTGCTTTCGATTCAATGATAATTTCTTGGAACATCATGAAGAAACAGCAAGTGGATAGCTCTTTTTCACCATTCATTGTCAGTCTTCAGATTCAAAATAAAAGCAAAATAAGATTTCAAGTATTTCTCCTAGGTTTGGTTTAAGTATGTGGATGACATTTTTGCAATGTTTGCTACAAGTCACTGATATTGACAACTTTGTTTCTAAATTAAACAGTCATTTCGCGTCAGTTAAAGTCACACACGAAATTGAAAACTCTGATTAACTACCATTTTTAGATGAATTAATAATTAGAAATAGTGAAAATAAGTTAGAATTTGACATATACAGAAAATATACAAATATTCCAAGATACATCTCTAAGAACTCTCACAATTGCACTCAACAAAATATTCCGTGGGACAGTGGCGTACGCGAAATTAACTAATACGAGAAACAATAAACTGTTACAATTTATAACAATGTATGTAAAACTTACGCTCTTAACTAGCTTGATGAACTAGCTTGCTTATCACAAACTGGAGAAGATGTGTAGCCATTTTGCAGCATCAGGTATGTTTCTATGGTTGTCTCCATGAGTGATGTTCGCTTTGGTGAGAATATATTCTTATATTTTGAAAACGCCCGTATTACATCTACTGATGTAATACACGCATACGTAAAATAGTCTTTGAACGCACTTAAAAGGATCTGGGGCTGCACCATCACATATTTCTCTTAATTTGGTAAAACCGGTGTCTTCATTTAACACACTTGCGAACTTTTCTTTAACTCACTCATTTGCTGCGTCACCTATAGCGTGTAGCAGTAGATATACTTCGTCCACTATTTGCAGTGACTCCGCTAACGACAACGCACTGTTTTCTAAATTTGTATGCTTTTATGTAATGGTTTATAGTTCTTCGCAATATTTTTTAAAGCTGTTTCAACGGAAATATCTTCGAATTTTGTCTGGTTTTCCTTAATAGCTGCAGCCTCATCTGGATTGAATTGTAGTATCACAGCTTTTATTTGTTGGAAATATTCAGCATAATAAAAAGCTGCCTGCAACCATGTTCCCCAACGTGTAAGAATCGGCTGTGGTGGTTCAGGAATACCGGGACACTTGCTATGAAATGCACGGAGATGTTTAGAAGATTTAAGAAACATTTTTTATGTACTTGCTATTAATGCATCCACGTCTGGAAAACCTTTTCGAATAGTTTCTGCCACAAGATGTAAAGCATGAACTTTACACGTAACATGTATAAACGTGCAACCTTGTTCTTGCAAAGAAGGCCTACCGAACGCATTGTCACGGCGCCATCAGTCACAAACATCAACACTTGACTTTTTGACAGTTCAAATTTGTCTAACGTCTCCAGCACCACCCTGGTAATTGTTTCGCTAGTACACTGACTTAGTCTTTTGCTAGCTAGTAACAGTGAAACTGTCGGTTTAAGAGTTTCCAGTACTCGTACTATAACATTTAAAATAGATTTTTTCTTTACAATCTGTTGTCTCATCAACAGATAACCCCAGCCGTGTATTTTTTAATTCACATTTGATCTTATTTACCATGTCTACGTGTACAGTTGGTAGATAGTTACATAACGTTGTACGGCTTAGTAATTTCACCTGGGCATTGTATTTATTCCAGAACTCTCGAAATGGTTGTTTGTCGAGTATGTGAAGCGGAACATCACAGGCAATCAGCATTAATAATAAATCAAACATAAACTGTGTTGTCGAAGGCACGCCATTTTTTTTATTTTTATGGTGTACACGATTTACATGAAGTGCACAATCACGCTTATCCCAGCACATCAAATCTTTCTTGCACACTTTACAAATTATTTTAGCACCATCATAGAATAAATCCGGAAATTGACCTATGAATTTATTCACTTTGTCAGCAAATGACCGTTTTCTACCCTTGCGTACGTCTGCCATGCTTTATTATTAAATTAATATCAACAATACAGTACAACAAATAAAATAAAAACACAAAAACAATATGCAATACGCCCATGCGACTCAACATGTACACAACTCGAAAGCTAATAATAGACTAGACTGGAGAGTTTCGCGGTCAAGGTGAATGCCGGCGACAGTAAGTACATCTGTACTCTGCGACCATGATACACAGAAACGATTTGCAGCTTTACTTATTGGGCTTACCCTCAATAAGAAGAAGTTTGAAAAAGGCTTTGATTAAGGATATAGCTACGGGTCCTTAAGTTTAATTGATAAAATAATTAGGAAACGTAAATTTAAAGAGACACTTCGAAATTCCTCGACCTTTCAAAATTAAAGAGAAAATCCTAAATTTGTATCAATTCTATTCGATCCCCGATTCACCCGTAGTAGTGGTAAGATTTTTAAAGATATAGGTATGACAGTGGCTCATTCATCGGGAAATAATTTACAACAACTTTTAGGCAATCCAAACGACAGAATTGAAACAAACAAAAAAATTTTAATTCATCGCTTTTAACATTAATTGACTGATCTGATGTATAATTCAAATACATCTTAGTATGAATTCTTTTTAATATCACCAGTTAAAAATAAATATCGATTTTTTTAACCAAAATATTTAGGGTAATTCATTATTACTTTCCACTCTCGAAGAGAACTTAATTAATTATTTTTTAAAAGAAAAGTATATAATAACCATTTATTAGACGTAGAGTCACGGACGCAGAGGTTTATTTTTTTTAGTAATATAACTTCCTAACTGAATTTTTTAGATATCATTAATGAGAATGATAGAAAGTCCGAACAAGAAGAAAAAAAAATAAGTCTCAAGCAATATTTAGATATTCTTTGAACAGTTTTTTTTTATTAATTACACAAAAGTTTAGTTAAAATATAAAATATGATATGCAGTTTAGTTAGACCAGTACAGCGAGATTTTCTGCTCTAAAAAACAAACCAAGTTATTATCACTTGAATGGAAAACTGTTTCCGTTACCGATTTCATTACTCTACAATAAGCACATAAACAATAATTAGAACGCCTATATATTAAAAAGAAAACATACCTATGTATTTACGAAGCCTAAGGGTGGTCCAAAAAAATTTGGATTTTTCTTTCTCCACAAGCTTTTTACCAACCCCTGCAAATTTGACCGAATTTTAGGGGTCATTTCTGGGTATATAGGTTCTAGGCATTGTTTAATAAATATTAAAAATTAAATTTAAAAAAAAAACAAAATTCTTAAATTAAATTTAATGTAATATTTATCTTAATTCTCCTCGTATCCTATTTATCAGAACTAGCCGGATTCTCTAATGCCGATTGTTTTTGTTTTTCATTTTTGTGATCTAGAATTGAATTTTTGTATTAAACAACCTCGCTCTCGCTTACCTTCATTGGCGACTTTTCCTCAGATTCAGTCCATGTAAGAATCTTTTACTAAAAATGCTTCTGACTTTTCTTGATTAAAGTCAAAAACAGTTTTTGTTCGTTCGTGAAAAAATCTGTAACAGCACGGTTCTTGTATGTTAAAAGTTTTTCCATCTGCTCTTTTCAAAGCCTTTTTGTTGGTGATTTCTGAACGTTTTGAACCATTGTTCTTTTGGTCCGGGATGCCTAGGATCGAAAAAAAAGCCAATGCTCTGAAAATACAAAGTGGCCAAACTTTCAGGTTCTCGTCTTGACCTTGCTTTTGGGGGCTTTTGTGCCAGCGGGGCTTCTTCCAATTCGCCCATAAATAAGACTTCAACAAACATGATTCTGTAACAGTCGTTTTTCTGCTGTCAGCGTGATTGGTCCTGAAATAATACATTTTCAGGCAGTAAATAGCTTTCGCACCAGCGAGCTGATGTAAGGTCCGGGTGCACGAAACTTGGCTTCAGCCATTTTCTGAGCTGCCAAGGAAGATACGACAAATTCAGTAGTTCGAGTTAATTATCTCTGGGCTGTTGATTTTTTATTGCTTCACTTAGTATTTCCTCATTGGCGGAGTGAAATGAGTTCCGCGGTATAAATTTACTAACTTGAATTTTTGTTGATCTATTTCCGGCCATTTCTTTTGGAAACTTGCATGATGTCTGGTTCACTGCTTGGTCCAAACCTTAAAAAATGTCAAGAGGATAACTTCCAAAACATGGTGTCGGAAGTTCAACAAGTTCTTTATCTAGAGCTTTTTCAACAAAAAATGCCAAAATAACCCAGAGAAGCAGTCGTGTCAAAGAAGGCCAGACCTAAGCCTTAATTGCCATATAAGATTTTAAAGCGGTAGCTTGTTCTTGTCCAGTACCTGTTTGATTTCCGAAACTCAGCTTTTCTATCTCTGGCGGCCCTAATCTTCCACCCGCCAGAAGGACAACCGCGCTAATGTAAAAATTGAAAAAGTCCGACTGGTTTTATTGCAAACAAGGCCTAAACTGGTCGGAAAGGGCTCATTTTTGATCTACTTTTTTTGGATAAAGAACAAATAGCCCTGTGGAGCAAGGAAAAAAAGCAAAATTTCATACAAACTTGGACCACCCTACTAGATATATACTCTCATCTTTGTACGAAGCCATTTCATAGACAAACTTTTTATTTGCAGTTTTTTCAAAAAGTATGATAGAATAGAATAATATAAATTTACGGTATATTTCAATGTCGTTTTGATCAATAATGTGAAAAAAATAGCCCTTATTATACTAAACCGTGTACGAAAACTCAACGGGTTACTGAAACAGTAATTAAAGTCAATTTTTGAGGACCATCTTCGTGGGATGTAGCTCCTGTAAGAAACATTTCCAAATTTTTTTAATATGCGCAACATGAAATTTGTTTACCTCTCATTTTTAAGGTAACAATTTTCCAACAAAATGACTATCATATGCGTGTTTTAACAAGGAATTAGACAGAATAACTGGAAAACGGTATTACTTTCTTGGATAAAATTTAGCATACATAAATTATCAGTAAAGTATTGGTAATTTGTATATTCTTAGGTTTACAAAAAAAACTTTTTTCTACTGTTGCACAATGCTGGAGTCCTCCTTTTGCTTCTCAACGACCATATTTAAGCCGACAAATTAAACTTTATTTAACTTTAAGCTTTTTTTATTGAAAAAACAGTTTTCACTATTACAGCAAAATAGTTCGTCAAACTCGGACGAAAGTAATAGTTTTCCACCAATTGTTATATCAATTTATTTCCATGGGAAATAATAAAAAATAGATCTCGGCTAGATACACGTCGATAGTACTTTTTTTATACTCATATTCAATTTGACATGAAAGAAATAAATAATTTTAATTAAAAATATCATTTTCGTTTATTTTACTTATTTATATAAAATATATAAAATAATCAAAATAAACAAAAAATAAATTAAGTAGATAACATAAATGAGATAAATAAGACAAAGAAGTTAAATAAGACAAATAAGGTAAATAAGACAAATAACGCAAAAAAAGACAAATCAGACAAATGGAATAAATGCGATTAATAAGATAAATGAAATGAGACAAATGCGAAAAATAAAATGAGATAATTGAGGCAAATAAGACTAATGAGACAAATGATACAGGTGAGGCAAGTGAGACAAGTGAGGTAAGTGAGACGAGTGTGATAAATGAGGCAAAAGATAAAATGATTTAATTAATTTATTTCTCTCATTTCAAATTGAATATGATGAGAAATTACTGCTGAGATGGACTTTACTTCTACTAATTAAGTGGAATTAATTTTACACCGTTTATCTCAGTAACAGTTAATCTGATGAGGAATTTTCAATAGTTCTTCGGTACAACTCCCCTTTCTGAAAAATTTTTATTTGGAACATTTTTGATTTGACGAAATTTTTTTGGACACCCTTTTGACGTGCCCTCCTTGGTGCACCAATTTCACTAATAGGACTCCCCAAATATTATATTTAGAGTTTCAAATTTCTACGTTGAGACATGTTGAAGGAAATCATAGCAAACGATGAGTGACACAGAGACGGCATGCCAATTCGGATAAATTTTCTATTTTTGGGTCTCCCAACGTCAATTTTCATCATAATCTGGTATTTGACTTTCCTCACGACGCCAATACTTTATCATTATAGATAGATGACAAAGTAAAAATTAAAAAGTTTTTATCAATATGTAGTAACTTATTCTGAGGTTCACAAATCCGCTTTTAAAAATAATTGTAACGTACTACATTTTCGAAAAGAGAAAAAAAGCAACCTTTATGAATTTGGAAAAATGTACATGGTGTTGCATTTGAAATAATAATGTCCTATACCTAAAAATCGACCATTTTGATTCCGGTATATCTGGTTGTCACAACAAAATGATAATATCATAAAAAACTTGCAATCAATCAAAATTAATCTGCGAACACCGCACCTCGATAGCTTTTTTCATTTTTCATTCCAGAATTAATCAAAATCAAAATGGCTCAAAATATAACTGGCCACTTTATATTATAAAGTATTGCACGAATGAATTTTTAGCAAGAATATTTATTTTATGAAGAATCCCGAAATGGACTTATTTTACTTTATATATACATAAGGAAGTAGGTATAGTAATCGTGATTTTTTTTTTAGACCTCGAAATTTTGGTTGATATATACGTTTTGAACCCTCCTGAATCCATTGTGACTATTTTCCGATTGAAGTCCGTCCGTTCGTGTGCGTGTGTGCGTGCATGCATGGGTGCGTGTGTGTGTGCGCATGCGTGTGTGTGTGTGTGCGTGTGTGTGTGCGCATGCGTGTGTGTGTGTGCGTGTGCGTGTGCGTGTGTGTGTGTGTGTGTGTGTGTGTGTGTGTGTGTCTGTGTGGCCGCGTTAACTCAAAAAATACTAATGGGAGACTTCTCAAAATTTGGCAATTAACATTTTTAACAACATTTTAGGTGACACATTAAATTTGGTAATTGTAGTACCACCAGAAGAGACATAATGAATGAAAGAAGAGAAAAGGTACAATTTCGGGAAAAAAAAACTAAAAAAAAATTATTGCATTTCTAGACGAATCTCGATGAATTATAATGAAAAAACAACTATGGAAAAAATCTGTCTGCATGTCTGCAGTATCGCGATAACAGCCACAGTTTTTGAGATAAAGCTCCCAAATTTGGTACATGTTCTAAAGACCAAAAACAATGAAATATTCGGTGATGAGTAAAATTGACCAACTGAAATGGGGTTCAAGGGACTCAAATTATTTTGTATTTGTCTTTACAAAAAAATATATTCTTGATGAAAGATTATAAATCATGTCTACCATATCAAGCCAATAAAATATATTTTTCAAGTACTTAAATAAAGCTGATGTAAACTGTAATTTTTTACACATTTGACCTCTTAAAATGTGGTTAGGATAAATTTAGTAGTTTGACATTTGAAATGTCTAATTCAACTACAAAAATATCAATGTAAATAAGAAGAAATTATTATAATATGTGACATGAATTATTATTGACCTTATCGAAGGACGCTCATAATTAGTTTTAAAATTTTAATGAAACATTTCAAGGTACTCTATTAAAATTTAATTGAGGTAAGTGAAGAATTAAATAAAATGTTTTTTTAGATCAGGATGATATATACTAGTATAAAAAAGTTATGTGCTGGCCACATCAGATATTTTATACTAATTGTGCGTATTTTGAAATTGAACTCAAACTTAGATGGTGGTCCAGGTCGAGTTACGACATCACTGAATATTTTTTTTCAAACATACGCAATTAGGATATAAAATAAACGTATCTCGGGATTTTTCAAAAATATTTTTTCTTGCTGAAAATTAATTTGTGCTCTACTCTTAGTAACCAAAATTTAAATTATTGAAAATACTGAAGGGACAAAATGTCTAGAGTAGAATAGGTGAAATGCAGATTATTTGGAATGCTAATTCGATGAACTTTCCACATGGAAATAGGTGTGTCCCATTTAGAAAATAATCAATGACGTTATAACTCGAACATGGATTACCCTGTATGTTGGAGTTACAATTCAAAATATGTGCGATTAGGATCAAAATTTGACCTATCTCGGGATTTCCCATTAATATAATTATTAAAAATGGATTTATGTAATACTTTATTTTAAATTTTACTGAAAAAAAGTATTACCATTTTCAAGATATGGCGAATTTTAGTTATTTTTTTGAAAAAAATTTTATTGGTTAAGGTTCTTATTTTAAGAAAAACTACATCATTGCAAGTTAATGAAGTAGTTGTTCACAAAAAAAACTACTTCCTAGAATTTTCTGGGATTACTTCGGTGACTTGAGAAACGGTTAAGAAAATATTTAGAAAACGTTAAAAAAAGAAACTCCATTAACTTGCAAGTTAATGAAGTAATTTTTTCTCAAAATAAGGACCCACCTAACAAAATTTTTCCAACTCTCGTATGGTCTAAAAACTTTTCTATTTAGTTATTGTTAATTCCTTGTTACTAATACACAAGTATGATTGTAGGCATTCTGTCTCCAAGAAAAAAATTAAAGAGGTAAAAAAGTTCAATTTTCAATTTACCATAGAATGAAGCTTCGATAACTTCAATTGGGCAACCACCAAAAAATATAGGGGTAACATCAAACCCCCTACCCCGAAAGTATCCCTGTATTTCATATTATTGGAACGTATGTAGGTATATCAAATATAAGTGTATTTAGTTTCATTAAAAACGATTCAGTGGTTCCCGAGGAATTGAGTATGCTCTCAACTTTGGAGTAAATTTTTTATTCCCATTTTTTTAATTTAAAATCGCGTGTTATAAAAAAAGAGATTTTTTTTATCCAGATATTCGAACTAAAAACATTACTTTTCAATAGAATTGAATAAAAAGACTTTTTATTCGATTGTATTGAAAAAATGGTTTATGGTGAACTTACGTCCGAATAAATACGGACGGAAATATTTCGTAAAATTTACAATACTTAATAGGTCTTTTTCTATTGTGTTATAATTTTGTCCATCGTCATTAAGAGTGCGGCTTTCGTAGGCAACTGGTCTCTTTTCCTATCGTGCCTTGGGATAAAACGGCTCCTATATCGTAGTTTAATGCGTAGTCCATTAAACTACGAAATTAGTTAAAATAAAGGGATTTTTTAAAGTCTGTGTACTATAACAGGGGTTCAATAGTCAAAATTATCTTACGAAATTCGAATGCATTTTTAAATTCGTTGTCATGTATTATTTTAGTACCTTTCTTTAAACATTTCATTAAAGGCTTTGGCATTTTTGTAGTCTTTTATAAATTTGCGGTAGAATACTTATAATCCTAAAAAAGATTTAATTTTCTTTGCTGTGTTTGATAATGGAAATTTTGAAATGGTTATTTATTTTTTTTTTATTAGGATTAGGTTTAATTCCTCCCAGCATTATAACGTTCCTAAAAACTCGACATTTTATCTTAAAAATTCTGACTTATCTAGTTGGATTTTTAATTTCGCGCCTTTTAATTTTTGAAAAACTTATTTTAAATTTGATATGTGTTCTTGATGGCTGGTGGAAAAGATTATATCGTTTATATAGATTAGGCATATGCGGTTTTGTAAATCTTCCCCGGCGAAGGCATGGGGCACTTTTTAGCCCAAAGAGCATGCGAAGGTAGTGCTCTTGCTCTAAGTTCAATACGGTTTTTTGTATGGAATGAAGTTCCATTTCTGTTTGGTGGAAATCACGCGCTAAGTCTAATGTGGTGAAGTAATTACATTTGCCGAGTTTATCTAGGATGTCTTCGATGTTGAGTATCGGTTAGCGATCATCAATAGCCTTATCATTTATTTTGTTATAGTCGACAACTATATGCCATTTTTTCTTACCGGAGACGTCTGCTTCTTTTATACAATTCATATCGAGCTTGACCAGGGGAATTGGCTGTCTAATTACTCTGTCATTAAACATTTTACTTATTTATTTATTTACTTCTTCTTTGTGACAAAAAGGGAACCTATAGGTCTGAATGTGAATCGGTAAATCGTCTGTTGTTTTTTTTTTGGTATTTAACTGTATTTGTAAATGTTAGGTTTCTGAGTCGTCATTATGAAAAATGTTGTCTTTAAAAACATTTACTAATTTTGGAGTCAAACTATCTAAATAAGGTAAAGATCTATGAATTGTAGCATTATTATTATTATTAATAATGTTAAGATTGCAAAAAAAGAACATTAAAACAGCATCTCAACTTTATTCTAAAACACCTCTTCTTAAAAATCAGTGTTCTAATCTTATTTATAAAATCCCTTGTAAAGATTGTGATAAAGTGTATATAGGACAAACATCTCGAAATCTTCAGGCCGCATTACTTCTCACAAAAGTGATTGTAGGAGGATTAATAATTCTTGTGCTTTAGCTGAACATTTTCGTCTAATGGATCATTCTTTTAATTATATAGATACTACAATTTTGGATATTGAAAATAACTATCATAAAAAGAATATTTTTGGAAATGTTATATATAAATAATGAACCTAATTGTTTAAACAAAAGAACTGATCTTAATAATCTTAGTAAAATTTATACCTACATTTTGAAACGTAATAATGACTTAAAAAACTATCATAATTTTAATTTATTTAACAAAATTTTACTAGTTGTTTATGGTTGCCTTGATATATTTTTATGAAAAATTGTTTAACATCCTTGGTAACAGTTTTGTTGCTACTTTTATATATGGTAACAGTTTTGTTACTACTTTTATATATATTTGAAATTGTCTAAATTGACCTATTTTACTTTTTTTACTTTTTTTCCTGATATTTACACATTTTATTTAAAACAATTTGTATGCCATGTTTTCATTTTTATCTTTTTAATCACGTTTGTAAGTATTATAATAATTAATAATAATTTTTTTTAATATTATAATGTACACTTTTAGATATCTTGAGAAAGGAATTAAATATTCCGAAAGCTTGATAAAAAACAGAGATTTTTAATTGAATTTAGCCACCTAATAACTATATCCCTACGATTTATGTATATGTATATATATATATATATATATATATATATATATATATATATATATATATATATATATATATATATATATATATATATATATATATACATATTCCCCATTTTTTTTTTTTTTTTTTTTTTTTTTTTTTTTTTTTTTTTTTTTTTTTTTTTTTTTTTTTTATTTTTCTATTTTTTTTTTTTTTTTTATATTTATTTTTTTTTTTTTATTTATATATATTTTTTTTTTTTTTTTTTTTTTTTCTATATATATATATATATATATATATATATATATATATATATATATATATATATATATATATATATATATATATATATATATATATATATATATATATATATATATATATATATATATATATATATATATATATATATATATATATATATATATATATATATATATATATATATATATATATATATATATATATATATATGTATGTATTCTAGGAAGTATAGTTCAGCAATACTAGGTCTTAACAATAAGACATTACAACCTGTAGCTATCGGTAATATAATATTGGTGTTATTTATTTGAATGTACGGTAATGCGTTTACATATGAGTTGAGGGCTATATCTGGTTCTCTGTATAATTCTGGATACATGTCCGGGGATATTCATTAAATCGTTCTTTCATTTCGTCATTAAAATACAAAGGATCTTCTGAGGAAATATCATTTAATTCTTCTGCTATATTTTGGGGTTAGTTTAGGTTGACACCATGGAAATTTATTTTGAATATGTTGTGCAAATCAAAGGTGTTTGTTGGGTGAAGCTATTTTGTCTTTGTGTAGAAAACTGTCGGCTTTGCGTGGACATTGGTGTTGGGTTTGGTTGGTATTGTCTAAATTGATTTTGTCTGCATACATTACTATTATTTGTGTTTTGTCTAAATTATGTTTGTGAGTTTGTCGGAAAATGTTGGGGAATAAATCTCGGCTGAATATTTATCGGCTGGCTAGAAAATATTGATTTCTGATAATTTTTGAAAATTTCCAATTGGCATTTTATAATTTTGATCTTATAAATTTGGGGAATTTGTTTTAAAAATAATTGTGAATTTACTTGTTTTTTTTTGTATACGATTTCTAAATCTTAAATCTGCTTCTTCTTATCTTACATAGCCTATTACTTGTTCTATGTTATTTGGGTTTTTTACATTTAACAATTCCTTGTGTATTTTCGGATAAATTAATTATTAATGTATGTTTTTAAAGTTTTTCATAGGATTCAATTTTTTTATTCTTTTAGTCTCGATATTGTCACTAATTTCGTGTAATTTTGAAACTAGTAGACTCTAAGAGTCTGTGATTTTAATCCAAATTCTATTAGATTTTCTTGTTTACTTTGGGTGGTGGACATAAAGCCATTAAGTAGGGTATCTTCGCTACGTCCGTCTGAGAAAGTTTGCGTCAGTATTTGTTTAATCAAGGGCCATATGTTTAATTCGTGTCTGGTGCCAATGATTTCTGAAGC
>JANEYF010005870.1:0-217090 GCA_029963845.1 Rhamnusium bicolor
GCATATTTTACCAAGTTTTCCTGCATGCTGTGAGTTTGCGTCTATCTCAAGAATATAAAGGGGGCGTTACATAGTAGAGTTTTTTTAAACGGGACACCTTGTATATTTTTAGATATTTGGATAGTTCTTTCTCCCATTATAAATATATGATTGTTATATATTCCATCTTTAAATAACTGCGTTATTCAACTAAATGCACCTAAATGCATCAAAAACAAGTTTGTATTATAAACGATTTTTTAATAATATTAACAATTTAATTATTAAAATGCTTAACCTGTATCAATTTGAAGCAACTTATGATACATTTTTTGGAATCAGCTCAGCAAGGGACATCCGAAAATTGGGAAAAAAGTGGGATGTTCCATTTAAAAAAACCGGTAATGACGTCATTAATCGAAGGTAGGTCACCCTGTATATATATATATATATATATATATATATATATATATATATATATATATATATATATTACGATGACCAAACCACACCCTGTATAATGTACAGGGTACATGAGGATAAAATTATGTTTAAATAATAAAAAGAAAGTAATAAATATATTTTGCCAATACTAAAGCAAATTAAGACTCTATAATTTAAATTAAAATGATAATTTTGAGTGGTATGAGAGCCCAATTTCAGTGAGAGACTTACGTTAACTGTATTCATATTCAATAGGTAAAATTTGTAATAAATGTTGTTAAACGCTAGATATAAACACCTACCGCGTGGTAAATGAACTGTATGTTATTATGTTATGTGAAAAAAGCATTATTCTATTTAGAATAAGCACCAGAAGGACTATGTGTGTATAGCATGGTAACCAGAGCCAGAACATTATTGATTTTAGGAACCAAAACCTTTGGATAACCTGGAAAAAATAAAATTTTATTGTTATTAATTAAAAATTATGAACTTTGTTAAAAACAAATATATTAAATTTAGTCATAGAATAGCTACAAGTGAGTTAGCAATCATGAACACTGGAAAAAAAGTGCTATAAACTACTTTCATAATTTGGGTAGCGTAAACTCTACGATATCTGAGAATTCAATCATTTCTACGAAGTAAGTGCATCGTCTAACTTTAAAACTTTACAAAAAGTGAAAGAGACTCACCTTGTGAGCTAGTACAATGTAATAGCATCAAAATGTAAAGACATTTAAAAAGGTGTATGTGTAAATTTATGTCCAAGGAGGTATATAACTTGACAAATATGAAGTTTTCTAAAATAAAACCATTTGTGGAACTTCTTATAGCTATGTCAGAAGAATAACTTCTATTTATTGTTTCCAGTCAGTTAGTTTTAAGTAATTTGTTGTATTTGAAAAGTTTCCAGCCAATGAGATTTAACGAAGTCCTAAAACGAAAGGCAAATTAAAATAATGTTTTAAATGTATTTAGACATACAAATATGGTGTTGATTTGTTCATTAGTTCTTAAATTAATCTCTGGTATGTGGTTTAGATGGTTGTAATTAGTTATATAAGAGAAATTGTTAAAAATTGTTGCAATTGTAATTTTTCTAAATATTCACAAAAGGCCATAGTATGGCATATCAAAATAAAGCTAATCATCTCTATATCTTTATTCAATAATAAAATTAGAGCCATAAGGTATCATAAAGAAATAAAAAAGAAAATAAAATTTTCATATTTAAAATTTCAAAATCAAGTGTCATGATTTTTGAAGAAACGTCAGATTAGGCCAATAAAAAGGCCATATTTAAGATTTAGTATGGATACTGGATAGAAAGCTCAAAGGAAGAGCATTGTAATTTTATAAGAAATTTCCTAACCTCAAAATTTTAAATTTATATTTTCAAATGTAGTTCATTCTCAAGCTCACAGAATATCAAAACAGGGTTTGTAAACCTAAAACACAAAAAAAAATGTTAAATTAAATTTTATTAATACCATAAAATAATTCCAAGTGGAATTGAAGAGTAATTTCCAGTTGCAACAACCAAGGAAAGTATTGTATATAATAGTAAATGTGATTTGAGGAAATTAGTAAAGGTAAAATACGTACCTTAAATAAAAGTTTGCTGAGTGTTAAATAAATTTAGTGTTGTGCTACGAAAATATAAATCCAGTGTCCCGAGCAGCCATTGTTAGTGAAGTTATATGAATCTGAGATGTGCCACGGATAATGAAGGATCGAGGCACTGATCAATAATATAAGCAGAAGCGTTAGTCGACAGAGATTGCCATAACGTGAAGTACAAGAAATCGTCGTAAGTAAAACCAAAATAAATCCTAGGTACTCGACGTTTTAAAAAAAAGCAGCTATATTAACAGATCTGATAAATAAATAAAAGGCCTTTTCATTTTAATTTTAAGATATATTTATACAAAAGTTTTCTAAACCATACCGGAAATTTGAAAATAAATTCATTTTGTTTGTAATCTGTCAAGGTGTGTTTCATTTGAAATTGGGCTGTACCATTATATTTTCAGATTAATCGCCAGGAACCTGCTCGAACCCTGAGAGGAGAGGTTAAAATAATAAGAGTCTCAAAATAATATAAATATAATAAAGTAAACAACATTTTTAGTAAAATAAAACAAAACTATATAGTAAAATATATATATATATATATATATATATATATATATATATATATATATATATATATATATATATATATACGCACCAAAAACGTCATACACTAGAAAAATGTCCAAATAATATGTTGAGCTCAGTTAGGTTTACACGCATATGATACTGGAGAGGAGAGGAACAAAAAAGACAAAATTCTTGAACTCTCTATATGATATCTCTTAAATGTTCAAAACGTCTAGAGGCATTTTGTGACTGGGACGTCGATGACCAACTAATAGTATTATTTGAGAGCTTTTGTAATGTTCACATGTGCCTTGTATGGTTCAAAAATTGTGACAATATAAACGATCAGCGACTTCTTATTTTAACATCAAAATATCCTGGAAATGACTTGGTTTTCTTAATTGATACCAATATTGATTTCTTTTCATTACCTAATTTTCTTAATAAAGCATATTAAGCGAGGTCCTCATCGGGAATATATGGCAGTTGGGTCACTAAGGAATGCAAAATAGAAAATATTACGTCATTATTGTCTAATATTCTTGATCATGCAGAGCCACGACTGACAGATAGCGAAAAAGAAGAAGAGGAGGCGGAAGAGCAAGACGAGAAAAAGGAAGAAATTGATATTATATGCAAATTATGTACAAAAAGACTAGGCTGGATTAACAAATTTAAAGGAGATACCTATCTAGGAAACAAAGCTGCCTTTAATAAGATGTCCCCCTTAGATCCATTTGTTTTAGCCAAATGATTTCTCGTGAATACAGTGACTCCGATAAGGAGAAAAGAAAACTTACAAAGAGGAGAATGGGGGAGAAGAAGAAGAAGAAGAAATCAGAAACAGGAAATACTTTCATTTATTTATCATATACAATATTTTATTTTTAAAAGAGTGAAGAATATTTTAAGGAAATAACTTCTCATAAGAAGGTTTTTGCCTAACTCTTGTCCCGTAGAATTTGGAGGTGTACATATATGCTACTATAACAAAAAGAATATTAGATAATTGAAAAATAAAAGCTTTCTCCCCCCTGAAAATTTAAATTTACAATAAATTTGTAATACTACTAAAGTAATGCGCAAAAGATCTTAGCATCATTTGCAATCAGAGCTTAATAAATAAACTAAGGGCTGCCATTTCATGAGGGCGGCTAAATTAAAGAAAAAATTGAGAAAAATTGCAACTTAAGAGTTACTTAGATCAGCTCAAGTAAACCTTATTACTATCATGAAAAATAAAAAGTCAACAAGAAAAAAGTAACGAAGAAATTTTTTTAGGAAATGAATTAATTTTCAAAATTCTGAAAATTTTTTTTAAATATCTTTCACTAAGTTAAAAATTATTCTTGCCCCAAGGCGCATAGGGTCTATGATAGGCCCTGCTAAAGCAGGTTATATTTTTATATTGGTACCTCTTAGCTTCTGGGGACACCCTGAAGCCTGGCCTCCCACTGCCGCGGGTGTTTCGCGGTCTAGTAGCTACACAACTAATACTATACTGTATGGGGACCGTAAGCAAGGTAAATGGGAAAAACCAAATGTGTAGAACAAGGACATATTGCTCTCATATAATACGTATGTTAGAAAAGGACAGAGATTTTGGGTGTATCTTATTCTTTTATTCTTGCCGGCTGGTCGCTGGCCGGTCTCCCCACTTTACATAATACTCGCATGAACAAACAAACGGTGATAAGAATACCGCCAGCTTCTCTTTATGGGTTCCTGTTACCACTAATTCAAATTTCGTTATTTACTGTCAGTTTTTCTGTCCTTTTCTAACATACGTATGATATGAGAGCAATCTGTCCTTGTTCCTCACATTTGGTTTTTCCGATTTACCTTGCTTATAGTCCCCAAACTGTATATATGTTTAGTATAATTTTTAAAGTATATCGAAGGAGCTTGCGCTGATAACAATTTGTTGAAACAAACGACCGCAAACTGGAGGGGATTTTAAAAATATTCTAATTAGCGCATAATTTGTTTATGAACATATAGAGCACGTAGTATAATTCTGAATATTGTTATTCAAATGTTCAGCACGATTCCTTTGATGTTCTGCTAGGGGAGTAATTTCAGCATTACTGAAAGACCCCATTAGAAATATTTCAATGTTATACGTAATGTTTATCTTCGATGTTTCCCCTTGTAGCTGCACGTTAGATGCGTATTTATCAATATCAACTAATTACACTTACAATAGTACGTAGTAACATGCTGTAATAACTGCGTGTATTTGCACGAGGTTTACATGTATATTTACACGTTGCTTATCTATGACTACGGCTGTTGTGTTTACGTTTCTGATTTTGTCAATATTATATAATATAAATATTAGGTAAATTTTTTATTTCGTATTAAATTAGACGTATGAACGATTTTTATGCGATAACACAAATTTAATATCTAAGTTCGAATCTATTTAAATATACAGGTTGTATCTGAATGGTCTACATAAAAACTACCACATTTCGGGGACTAAATAAGATGATTGAACGTAGGTTACCTCTATTCAAAACTGTCTCACTTTGGGAGAATGTTTACCTATACTGGCAATATGTATTTTTTAGAGTTACACAATCTTATTTCTACATTTTTTGCCTCTTTTGTTATCTGCTATAAGTTCATTTACGATGACAGAAACTATCAATTAATAACAAACATGTTAATTTTCCTTTATTTATGGTGGTAGTTATGCAGAACATACTTATACAGGGTGTCAATAGTGTGTTCTCCTTCGAAAATCTTTGAACCGTTAATGATACAACAATTTATTAAATACAAAAGTTTTTTGGGTCGATAAGATCTATCATTTAAAATTATTGTGAAATCTACAGAATGCTTAAATTTTCGTTTACACAAAAAATACTTTTTTTAAATGGAACGTCTTGTATATTTTATCACCATTTTATTAAATGAAAAGAGTATTATACAGCGATATTTTGTGTTTTGGATTTGCATGCAACGTTGCCAAGTTATTTAACATTTTCTGGAAATTTAAGGATCTATAACGGTCCGTTTAATAATTTTTATTTACCTGTGAAAACAAGCTGGGTAAGCAAATATTATACTATTCTTAGTTCACACTATACCCTAAGTATTAGTACCTTTCTTAAATTATTCTATTTTATAGGGTGTCCATGATGGCATGTCAATTAATGCGAATTACAAATGGGAAAAACTCTGTTTTTTTTAATGGAACACCCTGTATTTTGTTACGTGGTTGGATTCCTCCTTCAGATTGCTTTCTTTTTTTTGTATAACACTTCTTATACCTAACTGTTGAAGTTTACGAGAAAATTAAGGCTTACTCTTTAACCTTGCGATCATTGTAAAAATTAATACAATTTTATCAAGAATGGCTTTGGAAAAATAAAAAATTGTGCTCTCAAACTGATATTTTGTGGTTTACACGTAATTAACTTTACTTGGTGGTGATTCTTCTGTGTTTCCTAGTTGAGTTAATTATTTTTGTTAAATAAATTATGAATTTTTCACACGAAGAGTTAATCGACATCGTTTATTCATTGGGAGAAGGGGAGAGAAATCCGCTATTGGCATCAAGAATTTCTACTCAGCGTTATCCAGAACGAAGACATCCTCACCATTCTGCATTTGAAAGGTTGCGAGAAAAGTTTGAACGAACTGGACATGTAAATTAAGAAAAACATGAACGTACAAAACTAGCAACAAATGAAGAAAAAGTGTTTCAAGTTACATTAAGTGTCGTTGAGGATCCGCATAAAAGTACGAGAGAAATTAATAGACAACTTAATATAAGTCAATCTTCTGTAACAAGAACATTGAGGACACAAAACTTTGTTCCTTATTATATTCAACTGCTTCAGGAACTAGAACCAAATGATTTCGAACGTAGAGTAACATTTTGTGAGTGGACACTCACTCAATAAGATTCACCAACAGCCGCAATTTTTTGGTTTCGTGCTATTCACTGATGAGGCCACATTTTATAAAAATGGTTGTGTTAATAGACACAACTTACACTACTCTGATACCATGAACCCTCATTTTACGAGAACTGTAGATAATCAATACCAATGGTCACTCAATGTGTGGGCAGGGATAGTAGTTGAATATGTAATTGGACCGCATTTCTTTAATGGTCACTTGACTGTGAATATGTACCTCGATTTTTTACAAAATGTACTGGGAGCACTGTTAAACGGGTGTCCTCAAAATGTCTTACAGAGTAAACACAAAATAAATTTGTTTGATTTTCACAATTTAATTAACTTATGACAATTGTTTCGCCACACAGTGTTTTCATCAGATGGTGAGTACAAGACTGTACTCGTCTGTACAAATACAAGTCTGTACAGTACAAGTACAGTACAAGTCTGTATAAGTCTGTACAAGTCTTGTACACACCAACTGACGAAGCCACTGTGTGGCGAAACAATTGTCATAAGTTAATTAAATTGTGAAAATCAAACATAAGTTTATTTTGTGTTTATTTGTAAAATGGATTTTTATCAAGTAAAGGTCGAAACAATCAACTGTCTTACAGAGGCTGTGGTTCCAGCACGATGGAGCTCCACCCCATTACAGTATTGCCGTAAGAAACTTTTTAAATGTTACATTTGATGACAATTGGATAGGTCGAGGAGGACCAGTTCAATGGCCACCAAGGTCGCCAGATTTGACAAATTTGGACTTTTTTTTTGTGGGGGTACATTAAAGGATTAGTGTATAAAACATCACCAACTACAAGAGAAGACATGCAGCAAAGAATTCGACTAGCGTTCGACACCATCACGCCTAACATGTTGCAAAATGTAAGTGATTCATTTCTTCATAGAGTCAGAATTTTTGTTTTTCCAAAGACATTCTTGATAAAATTGTATTTATTTTTAGTATGATTGTGAGGTTAAAGAGAAAACCTTAATTATTTCCAAAAAATACAACAGTTAGGTATAGGAAGTGTTATACAAAGAAGAAAGCAATTTGAAGGAGGAATCCAACCACGTAAAAAAATACAGGGTGTTCCGTTTAAAAAAAACAGAGTTATTCCCATTTGAAATTCGCATTAATTGAAATGCCGTCATGGACACCCTGTAAAATAGAATAATGTAAGAAAGGTACTAATACTTAGCGTATAGTATGAATTAAGAATAGTATAATCTTGTTTTCATTGTTTTCATAGGTAAATAAAAATTATTAAACGGACTCTTATAAATCCTTAAATTTCCAGAAAATGTTAAATAACTTGACAACGTTGCATGCAAATCCAAAAAACAAAATATCACTGTATAATACTCTTTTCATTTAATAAAATGGTGATAAAATATACAGGTTGTTCCATTTAAAAAAAAGTATTTTTTGTGTGTAACAGAAAATTTAAGCACCCTGTAGATTTCACATTAATTTTAAATGATAGATCTTATCGACCCAAAAAACTTTTGCATTTAATAAATTGTTGTGACACAACGGGTGAAAGATTATCGAAGGAGAACATACTATTGACTCACCCTGTATATTACTGGTTTTAGGGTATCGACAAGGAAATTGTCATGAAAGTGTCAGGGAATAGCATTTCTAGAAAAATATTAAAATAATTATTGGGTATTACAACAGCACTCTTTCAAACCTAGCATGATAATAATAATAAATACCTATAGATCTTTATATTTTATATTGTCGTTCTTATCTGAATGTGCCAGTATAAAAGTTTTAGGCATATAATGAATCAAAAACATCACTTCCAATATATTTTATCATAGAGACAATTAAAACAACTACTCAGTCTAGGAGCAACAGCTGCATTGAATTAAATAACAGTGTTCTTAGTATTAGAAGCAAAAAAAGACTAAGATTGAAAAAATATTAACTCGTCAAAAAGGACAATTTTCAGTCAAGAAATAATTTGTTCTAGGTACACTACAAAAAACAAAAAACCCCTAGTTTGACATATATCTACTTTCATTCTTCTGAACTCGCCAGGGGCTGGTCCGCATATAAATTATTTATAAAAACATTTAAATTAGATAAATCAAAATGTGAACATTTGTCATATTTACTTTGACATTTTAAATTGAAAGACTATATCTACACCCACCGGCAAAAAAAGTCTGCCACCTAAAAAATATTGCGAATATTTGGTGTTCAAGAACTTTTGCAATTTTTCACCGATTTTTATTCCTTTTTTCTGCATATTGTAAAGAAATTCAACGAAATTGTCACATATACCCTCAATTTTGGAAAAAAATTTATACGGATTATTATACCAGGAGAATCAAAATGATGTTTTGGTGATCTAAGTTCGAAACACCCTCTGGAATAATTATTGAATTTGATCAGATTCTCTTGTACTCTGTTACAAAGCCCCATTTATTCACAACACGATTTTTCTTATTCATCCCAATATCTGAAATTTTGTAGAACATACACAGTTTCAAGTGAAACTTTGCAATTTGAATGAAATAAATAAATCCATGAGTAGAAAATTAAATTTTAATAACTGATACTTAACAATGAATTTGAACAATAGTGCAATGCTAAACTTTAAAAAATAATTAATTCAATAACTTGTATGTCCACCAGTTGCTGAAACAACAGCACGTAGTCGACTTGGCATCGAATTTATCAGATTTATAATTGAATACTGAGAGATTGCGGCATATTCAGTCTGCAACGAAAAAATACAGCTCTACCAGAGTTTTGGGTAGTACAGGGCGACGACGAATACTTCTTTTAAGTTAATCCCAAAGATGTTCCGATGGGGTTGAAATCAGGGCTACATGCAGGTCATTCTAATCGTTGAATACCAACCTCGTCCAAATACTGGTTTGCAACATGCGGCCTCGCATTGTCGTGCATTAAAATATATTCATCTCCAATAAAAAAAGCATATGTAACTACATCGTCTTGAAGGATATCCTGCACGTAACGATGAGCGTTTAGAGCTCCATTTTCAACAAAAAACGTTCAGTTGGTACTTCTGCTGAAATACCGGCTCACACCATAAACAGAACCACCTTGGTATGAGACTCGTTCGGAAATAGTGCAGTCTGCAAACCTTTCATTTGGTTGTCTGTACACCCTTTCACGACCATTAGGTGACTGCAGGGAAAACCTGGACTCATCAGTGAATAGAATATTACCCCACTCGTGAAAATCTAAGCCGGTCTTGTCGATGTCGTGGCAATAGCTGCGGCCCAGTTACCGGTCTACGTGAATAAACTCCGCATTCCACAAGCTTTCTTCTGACCATTCTTAGCACCATTTCTAAACGACGTTGAAGAAAAGGAGCAGTAGATCTTCGATTTCTTAACGTGTTTTGCACCCCTTCTACCCGTTCCTGGTTGCCAGGTACAGTTGCCTGTCCCAACATAACGATTCAAAGCATCTTGGATGGTTGATTGGGGTATTCCCAACGTATTAGGCACATAATGCTGACTCCGACTATCCTCAATTAAGGCGACAACTTTACACAAGTCCTCAATACTTAGTACCACGTTGATAAATTGAAAAGGTTTCACGATTATTGTGAAATGACTTTCGACAAAAATGACAACACATGCCAACTTCCATATTTTTCGATAAGCAAGTTTGGCATACTGATAAATCTTGTATTTGGAATAATAATTTGAAAAGTTTCACTTGTCTATGTTCTACAAAAATGAGAGTGAATAAAAAAAGAATGTTGAGTCTAGATAGGGCTTTGTAACAGAGTACAAGAGAACCTCACCAAGTTCCATAATTATTCCACAGAGTGTTTCGACTTAGATCACCAAAACATCATTTTGGTTCTCCCGGTATAATAAGCTGTAACAATTTTTTTTTCAAAAATTGGAAGTAAATGTAACAATTTGGATGAATTTCTTAACAATATGCCGAAAAAAAATTAAAATCGGTGAAGAATTACAAATGTTCTTGAACACCAAATATTTATAATATTTCTGGTGGCCGACTTTTTTGCCGGTGAATGTAGATTAATTATTGTAACTTCGGTAATCATAATGACATTCATGATATCTAACCTAACCTATATAAGCCCATTCTTTTCATACATTTAAAAAAATCTGACATATTACTGCTTCGTATTTATATATTTTTACGAAAAATAATAAAGCAATTATTGGGTATTCCAAAAGCACTCTTTCAAACCGAATATGATAACAATAACAAATACCTATAGATCTTTATATTTTATACTGTCATTCTTATCTGAATGTGCTAGTATAAAAGTTTTACGCATGTAATGAATCAAAATCAACTTACCGAAGTATCTTTTAAAATATTGAAATAATTCATCTCAGATATAATACACAACCGTTTCTCGAATATTAAAAAATATATTTACTCTAGAAGACATGAAATTTACGGGTCCAATTTTATAATTACTAAAAAGTTATTTAAGTAACAGGAAACAAATTGTTAAAATTAAATCTGTTTTTAGTGAAGAATTAGGTGTTGAATACGGTGTACCTCAAGGTACAATTATAGGCCTGATACTTTTTATTTTGTATTTAAATAACTAAGATTAAAAAGTGAAGGTATTGTAATAAGCTTTGCGAACGATACGATAATCTTCTTTGAAAATAGTACTTGAGCAAGACTTGAAAATACATGCAGAGGTTGATCTAAAAAATAAAAACTGGTTTGATTACAAATTTCTTACCATAAATGTTATTAAAACTATAATACGTACCGTTCAGTTGTATGACAGTAACATACATAATTTTATATCTCCTCAAATTGGTACTGACACCAAAATTGAACAAGCCGACCCTGTAAAGTACTTAGGCTAGTGATAGACATATATGATGGAACAGACATCTTAACAATGTCTGCAATACTCTAAGAGGCATACTTTTTAGATTTAAATACTTAGAAATGATTCTAGAAGTATCGAATTTAAAATCCATATATTTTCTCTGGTAGATTCTAGGTTTTCATATGGGTTTATTAGTTGGGAAATTGCAGTAAAACAACACCTCTAAAAAAATTAGAAATAATTCAAAAGAAATTTCTAAAAATCATGATAACTAAACCAAGTACTTATCCATCTGATAACCTCTACAGAGACACTAATGTTCTTGATATTAGACGGTTACTTTATTATTCGGTAACAATAAATACATTTAATAACAAAAATGTACTGAAACCTGTTACCCACACTTACCACACAAGATCCAAAATGGCCCACAATAAAACTCCATTTTCAATGAATTCAATAGGGTAAAGAAATTTTGCTTATTTTTCTCCAAGATTCCACAATTATCCAAATGAGGAAAAATATGGGGGGTATATATATTGGACAAACTAAACAATTATTAAAAAATCGAATTAAGGAACACAAATGCTCGTGTAACATAAGACACATTCATAAAAAAGAAAAAACTGCTCTAGCATCTCATCATTTCGAGTTAAACCACGAGTTTATTTTCGACAATGTCAACATTTTAGACAATGAACACAACTACAAAAAACGATTGATTAGCGAGATGATACTTATTAACAAACACAATAATATTGTTAATAAAAAAACAGATACGGAAAATTTGAGTAGAATATACAATAACTTAATAGCTAACTTTGTAAAATTACAGCCCATGTATAATTATTACAATAATAAATGTTTATAATAAAAATATACATACATGTTTACTAACTTTTTACATGAAAATAAGAACAATTCGATATGTCTTTTTTATGATTACTAATAATTTTTAGTATAGTTCTTTCATTGTTACTCTGATAAGGGACTGATATTCATGTGTATTAAAAATTCATTTAATATATTGGTTCATTTCTGTTTTGCCTTTACACTCATATTGATCTGCATTGGAAATAGTTTAAAAAAACCATTAATTTATTACGCAAAGATCATTGTTTGTCCAAAATAATCCTGTTATTATAAGTGACGTTTTTATTTATTTATTTGACGATTATGATTATATTAACAGAAAACCAAAGACCTCATTAGGTAAGCGTGATTTCCTAATATAATATTTTATTAATTTTTGTTACTTTTTATTCAAACAAAAATAATTTTTTACCTTTTAAATAATAAATTTTTCCTCGTTTTGTTACTTATAACTTTGTGTTTTTATGGAACTTTTTAATTTAAATTTTTTCAATTTTAAAATATTGTTATCGAGTCATACTGTGTGTTTAATGTTCTATATCTTTATTTATTTATTTGAATTTATACATAATTTATGTTATATGTTGTAGTCCTGAGGAAGACAATAAATTTTGTCGAAACGTCGACTAAATGAGAATTTGAGGTTTTCTTTACTAATTTTTTATCCAAACCGACTAATAAAACTACAAAAATATAAATTCCATTCATTTGTTTAGGAAAAAGGTAAAGCTGTTTATTTTAAATACTAGCAGAGAGGAATTACATAAGCTAATTGAAATTAAAACTAATTAGATTATAATAATTAATATTTTTGAACAATTCAAACAAAATAATTGCTTTTGTAAGGTGTATGATCATAATCTCACTTTTTCAGTTTTTTTTCAGTTTAATTTTTTCGTAAATAATGTAAATTTATGTAAAGGTACCTATTTGAAATAGCTCTCACGCTGAGCCATTATTTTTTCTTTTTTATTACTTTTTTAATTTTTATTATTTTATGAAGACATGAATGTGCATATAGTTATAAAATAATGACTTAAATGATTTGATTACTCACTGACAGTCTTGACTTTGTGAGTTTCCTGTTTATTTAACTTGAAAATTGTATATTTTTTTTTCTTGTATATTGTATATTATGTGTATTTCTATGATTGCAAATTATGTATATTTCTGTGATCGCAAATAAACACTACTATTATTGTACAAATATTAAATTAAATCCAAATTTATACACGAAATATCATCTTGTGCAAATACTAAGAAAAAACTGCTCCAACAAAGTTAAAGATATTGCAAGGAACGCATTTTTGTTTGCGAACTATATATTTTATCAACCTATAGATTTACAATATTTTCATTAAATCGAACACAACTAATTTCATTATTCAATTTTATTCACAACAAAATAAAGAAAAAATACTAAATCCATTTGAGGCTGCAAAACGATGAATTATTTCAATAAATTGTATATCCCCTATTTGCATCAATACCATGTACCTCATATGTTCAATAGAATTGAGGTCTGGTGACTTCGGTAGCAGCGTGGGTGTCATAATTCCAAGTATTTGCAGTGCACGATGAGGACGGGAATTATCATAAAATAGTTCTCACCGATGGCAACATAAAATTGAGGAAGAATGTTGTTAATGATATTGTTAACATACACTTGGGCTACCACCGTTCTTTCAGTAATAAACGAAAAGTTCGAATCGTCCATTGAAGCATGTGCCTCCACACACCCTGATTGAACCACAGCCATAAGGATAGATTTCATGAACACGACAATTTTTGGCTACCCATGGCTTAGTTTATATCGTCTGCAATTATCTGAAAATCTGCTCGCTCAAATTTCATCAAAGAATAAGACAGAACGTCAATCATCTCTCCAATGTAGATTGTTCACGTGACCATTCCAATCTCGTTTATGATGTACGGGCAAAGGAACTTATCTCAGACGTTTCCTAGAAGCTATAGATACCTCGATCCCTCAAATATTTTCGAATCGTTTCTATCGATACACGTACTCTATATCTGGCTCCGTGGTCTAGAGGTAACGTACTTGCCTCTCACCCTCGGCGTCCCGGTTTCGATTCCCGGTCGAGAAACTGGGATTTTTTCGGAAAGAGAAATTAATCCCAGTATACTCGGATATTGGATGTGTGTCCGTTGTTTCTTAATGTGTAACCCTCTCCCGCACAAGTCTTCAGGGATAAAGGCGGTTGTAATTACATGTGGTGTTATGATTATATATTATTATATTATTGGCATTGTATCATTATATATTATTATATTATTGGCATTGTCTACTGCATCTGCTATATTTCTTGAGGTACAGCATATCTCTCTATTGACAGTAAGATATATGTAGTGTTCTTGAGCTGCACTGGTTTTTCTTAGACGACCACTTTTAATAGCCGTATTACACAAAACAATAAATCGGCCGACAAATTGGTCAAATTATTTGGTTAGAAATCGATCAATTAAATGTGGGAAGAGGCAGCACAGATTCTTATTCAATTTATTTTTATTACATCAAGTGCGCCTACCGTCCATTTAGTTATTTGCCAGACTGTTTCCTTTCGGTTGTCGTGTATCGCCCTGGTTGGTGATATTTTGACATTCGCAATAGCATGTTCTGTTTTTAGTGTCTTCTCTGTGCATTTTGTTATTTCCGATTAGGAATATTAAGACAAATTAATCTACCCTGATATTTCTGAAAGTAGGTAATATAGTGAAATAAGAAATATTACTAGAAAATCCGTATAAAACCGTTGAAAAATAGGAGATGCTCTAATTGCTCTAATTATTGAACAATTTTATTTGACCGATAAATCCCAAATTTTCCTGCATTAAGACGATTTTAGACTACGATAAATCTTGTACAATATTTCAGTCGATTTGTAAATAATAAATATTGTGCAATGTCATACAGTGAATTATGCAGAAACCTGAATTGCTTATCAATTTTTTTTGGAAAATAGAACAGGTTCTATTTTCCGAACAATATTCTAAACAATTTCTATGTAGGCATGCGCACTTTTTTTTGTTCTGTATGAATTTTGCTTCGCTTCAAAGTGTTTGATAAATAAAAGGGTTTTTTGCGGGTAATAAAATAATAACAGCGTAGGTACATTAATTTGTTTTCATTATAAAACATAAGTAGGTAGGAAAGAATATCGCATTATAATACAAAAGTATGTAGGTAGAAAACAAATTCTTCTCGGACCGTATTTAAAATAACTCGTCCCTGATCTCTTCGCTTTAACCATTTTTCTTTTTCTTGTCATGTCTTGCGAATTCGTCTGCGTTTATTCCTTAATATTGTTCTATTTAATATTTTTTATACTACATACATTGACAGAATTAAACTTGCCACCGTTATCTATTGCCTTTCCATATTATATACAAGACATAAATAGAAAATATAAAATATAACATAACTGCATAAATGCATTTGACAATCAAACTATATCACTCAACTATCAAAATGCAATTTGAAATTATTCCAAATAAAGCGTATTGCGCCGAATCTTGCTCAATTTACTGTTTCAAAATTTACGTAATATAAAACAGAATAGATATTGACCCTAATTATTGTTCAATTTATTTCTCAATTTCTTGTACAATATTCACAGCAGTCTAAAATGGACTTTACACACACTAATAAATTGAAGGTCACAAAACTGGTCAATTTATTGGATCGTGTAATACGGCTATAACTCTCTTAGATACTGATCCAATGTTTTGAAACCATGAAACAAGTCGAGAAATAACACTCTGAGATACATCGAACGTACAAAAAATGCTTTAAAAATCAAACCTCGAAATGGGAATAGTCAAGAACTTTAATTTTAAACTTGCATGTTAAGGGCTAAATCTGCATTTCAAAATGTGTATCTAAAAAGTTTGCACATAAAAGCCTGCCAAAAAAGTCGACACAAAAATAAAATCTGCACCAAAAAAAAACCTTATTGGGATATATAAGGTTTTTGCATCTCTTTAATATGAGTTAAATTAAATCTTCAAATCCGTACAAAACGAACATTTAACGCAAACGTTAAATATTATTTGACTTAATGAAACACATTAATGTGTACACGACATTTCAAGAGGCAGGTCGACCGAAAAGGATTAAAACCGTTTCTCCTTCCTTTCTTGAGACATATTTTCTAATACTACGGCTAGTGTCGACAATCGGATGTTTCCGGGTAACAACACTGGCCCAGACAACTCAAGAAATCAGTTTACTATCTGCTATGTCAATGCTTGCAGAAACTACATGCATATGAACATATTTGATATTTTCTCTTAACGACTTGTTTGGCACCCAGCATTAATACAGGTTAATTTTTTGAGATATGTATTTATTGAGCACTTTACAATAACTACTGGTATATTTATATTGTACGAGTTAACACAATATATTTTGATTATTTCATTAAAGAAATGTCACTTATCGAATATAATAGTTGTCATTTTCATAGCTCACTTTATTAATGTTAACTTCTCCATACTTACAGTACAACTAGTTTAACTAAGATATTTGACGTTTAATAACTCAAAAACGGTATGCGGTAGGGGCAAAATATGGTACATTTTTGAAATCAGGAACAAAGGACCATTCCAAAAATTTATTAAGGTATCCCACTTAAAAGAAATATTTTTTTGTATCCCCTGAAATCTGCACGCTACTGTACTTTTGATAGCATTTTAACAAAATTCAGTCATAACCACACAACTTTTATTTAAAACTTTTTTTTCTATAGGCAATAATAACGATGATAAAAGGTGAGTAATTTATAATGAATAACCCTGTACCATGGAGGAATTTTCTATTACTTATCTTAACCTTGAGAATAAATTCACTGATAATTTCTAACAATTTACAATAAATTAATTGTAATTCATTCGTTAAAAGTTGTCGTTAAATGACACTATTTAACTCCATGCTAACTTTAATTTAAAATTATGTTTTAATTGATATCCTGCTATTTAATTAAAAAAAATACACACATACATAATTTTTTAAAACTTATATGACCGAGTGACAGGTATAATATAGAATTGAATTCTCTTTCTACCGGTATATAACACGATATACTTTTTATTATTATACATACGTTATTAATCAATGTAAAAATAAATTTATAAAAGATTCAAACGGGGAAAACTTTTCGATGTTTGAGCAACGTGTTGCTTTCACTGGCGACTTCGCCATAATATAGAAAAGAGGAAAACAACCTCAGATTTCCTTTTAATGTGTATTATTTGCATATTTTCCCAATCTTACTAAAACTCAAGATTTTAATTTGTGGTAAAGATCATTAAAATGAGCAAGTATTTAAAATATTACATTTAAAAAATACGTTTTTTTCAGATGTTTAATGCCCGCTTGCACCAGTGTCACAATACAGTTAGTTGTTTAACAAAGTAGCACTTTAAATAAAGTGAAACTTAACCTATCCATATTTGTTGTGACTAAACTAAGTTTACATTGCAAATGGCAACAATGTACTTTATTGTGAACATTATTCTGAACAGTTCCTAACCAGACAATAATCTAAAAACACTGTCTTTGTCCGTTTAATCAGTGATAACAGATACACGAAAAAAAATCTGATGTGGCCAGCACATAATATTCTTATACCAGTGTATATCATCCTGATCTAAAAAAATCATTCTATTTAATTATTCACTTACCTCAATTAAATTTTAATAGTGTACCTTGAAATGTTTCATTAAAATTTTTAAATAATTAATTATCAGCGTCATTCGATACTGTCAATAATAATTCATGTCATATATTTTAATAATTTCTTCTTATTGACATTGACATTTTTGTAACTAAATTAGACATTGTAAATGTCAAACTGTTAAATTTATTTTAACCCTATTTTATGAGGTCAAATGTGTAAAATATTTCAGTTTACATCATCTTTATTTAAGTGCTTGGAAAATATATTTTATTGGCTTGATATAGTAGACATGATTTATAATCTTTCATCAAGAATATATTTTTTTGTAAAAGCAAATACAAAGAAGTTTGGGTACAGTGGACCTCCTTTCAGCTGGCTAATTTTGCCCATCACTGAGTTTATCATTGTCTTTGGACTTTAGAACATATGCACCAAATTTGAAAGCTTTATCTCAAAAACTTTGGCTGCTATCGCGATACTATAGACATGCCGAAAATCTTAACTGCCAAATTTGGGAAGTCTCCCATTAGTATTTTTTGAGTTATCTCGGATACACACATACACACACACACACACATCCACACATACACACATACATACACACATACATCCACACACACACACACACATCCACACATACGCACCGACAGACAACATTCGGAAAATAGTCAGAATAGATTCACGAGGGTTCAAAACGTATATATCAATCAAAATCTCGAGGTCGAAAAAAATCACGATTACTATATTTCCTTTTATTAGGTATAAGAAGGTAATATACAGGGTGTTATTAAAAAGTATGCTAATCACTTAACCACGGACTCTGTGCGTCAAAAAATGTTGATTCAATTTACCTCTATCCAAAATCGCACCCCTATGAAGATACAGTCCTCTAAAGTTGGAAATAAAAAAACGTTTTTTTTTAATATTATACAAACGGCTATAGAAATTTTTTTCAATTTCGGTACATTGAAACATATGCCAAAGGGTAATAGTTTAAAGTAAAAACTTTTTAAAACCAAATTTTCTAAAAGGCTGATTTACGGGTAAACACCGTTCTCTCCTACCCTCTTTTTTTAGTGGTACGCCTATGACATTTTTGGTATAACTGTATTTTATAGAAAATTTAATTATACAGCTTTTTCTTACCTTGTGTCTTTTCCGTTTGAGTAACCATTTTCAGTTGAAACTGGAAATACTAAAAACATTGCAAAGCCTGTTAATTAAACAGCGAAATAATAAAAATCGAAAAATATCATTTATTTTATCAGTTACTTCTTAATTTAAGTGTTAAAAGTACCTACGAGTACCTTGTACTTACTTTTAGGTCAAAATATCATTTCGGTACAATAATAAATTTAATTTAATTTTAATTAAAATGCAGAGGAAAATCAAAAGCATCTGTGAACGTTCAGATAGTTGACGACGGTCATTTCTGTTAACCTACTGTAATGCATATTAATTATTATTAACAATGGCACGTAATATGATTTAGTCTAATACCGAAATAGTAGATATGATTAGAATACTATGCGAATGTAATGGAAATGGTTCTGCTGCAGCTAGGCGTTATGAGGAAAAGTTTCCAAACCATCGACATCCCGATAGGTGCACATTTTTTGCAGTCGATCGTCGTGCACGGGAAACTGAAAATCTATCAGATGATCGTGCTGGGAAATGTGGCAGACATAGGACTGCACTAATTCTAGAAGTCGAAGAGGAAATTTTAGATATTGTATCAGAACGGCCTGAAAACAGTGTGCGTAAAATTGCTTCTCAAGTAGGAGTATAGCATTTTTCGGTATGGAAAACGTTAAAAGAACAATCACTCATTATATTTCATATACAGACTGTTCAGGCATTAGAACCTCAAGATTATGATTCTCGAATGGAATTTTGTAATTTTCTTCTGAGAAAAGATGCGAGAAATGTAAGTTTTGTAAACGCCATTTTATCAACTCATGAAGCCTCATTTAATAAAAATGGTAGGTATTACAAATCATCATAATGGTCTGAAGAAAATCCTAATGCAAAGAGAGAATCGCATTTTCAGCGTAATTTTTTGGTTAACGTTTGGGCGGGGATTGTTTAAATGGAGCTGTCTATCTACATTTCCTAGAAAATGAATTGCCTGAACAATTAGAAATTGTAAATCTACATATTAGGCAAAACATGTGGTATTTACAAGACAGTGCTCCACCCCATTATTACCTGCAAGTCAGGCAATTTTTATCAAGGCGTTTTCCATGACGTTGGATAGGCCGAGGAGCAGATGCTCCAATCAGTTGGATTTAAACCCAATTGACTTCTGTCTTGGGGAGCCATGAAGGACAAAGTTCAACGCTCTCTATTGGAACAGACGTTCCAATAGAGAGCGTTGAACATCTGTGACAAAGAATTCAGCAGTCCGCCGAGGAATTTAGAAACATTCCTAGCGTTTTTCAGAATGTGAGATTTTCTCTTCTGAAAAGAGCGAGATATTGTATACAAGAAAATGAGAATCATTTTGAGCATATTCTGAATAAAATTTTAATAATTATTTATGTAAAACTGAAATTAAGAAGTAACTGATAAAATAAATGATTTTTCCCGATTTTTTATTATTTCACTGTTTAATTAATAAGCTTTGCATTGTTTTTAGTGTGTCCAGTTTCAATTGAAAATGGTTACTCAAACGAAAAGATACAAGATAAGAAAAAGTTCTGTAATTAAATTTTCTATAAAATATAGTTATACCAAATAAGTCATAGGCGTACCACTAAAAATTATTACTCTTTGGCATACGTTTCAATGTACCGAAATTGAAAAAATATCTATTGCCATTTGTACAATATTAAAAAAAAAAAACAATTTTTTTTATTTCCAACTTTAGAGGGATGTATCTTCATAGGCGATTTTGAATAGAGGTAAATTAGGTTGAATCAACTTTTTTTGACGCACAGACTCCGTGGTTAAGTGACTGACATACTTTTTAATAACACCCTGTATAAAAAATTTTTGTCTTATTGCATTCTATTTAAATTGAATGATCACTTTCACTATTTAAAATTAAGAAACCGGTGAAATGAGGACCAGAGATGTCATTAATTTTAAGTTTAGTATCACAAAATAAAATCTGCTATATTTCCTATATTAATTAATGCTATAAATTGAAAAATAAGAAACTTAAGAAAGTTATTATTCTATTAGAATATCACACTTTCTAAAATATCCGTCATCGAAAACTTCTCTGCACTCCGACATTCATACCGTAATGTCAACGACGTAATTCGGGCAATAAAATTTAGTCGTTAAGTGTATCTAAACAATGGATTTATAGATATTCAATATTGTTTTTAATTTCCTATTAATTGGCCTGAGTAGTTGCAGCTGAATAATCCTGTATATTTATGGTTGTTATTCAACTAAATCCAATGTTAGGCACATGCGTAATATGGAGATTTTCTTAATTATTAGAGTCGCAGTATTTTCATCACATAATAAATAATTCTGTGTGATAAAAGAGTATGTAAATTATATTTCTTTGAACAACAAACAGTTGATTTAAAATTAATCTACAATAATGTGGCAAACAAAAATAAGCACAAAGTCATCCTTCTATAAAAAGAACTTCAAACGTTTTTTGCTTTGTACAATTTATGCTGTGGTTAGTTAAAAAGTAAATAATCTTGCTCTATACTTCCGCAAAATAAAATTATTATATAGGGACAGTTGAAATAATCATTTATTCTACAATATGACCCTATTAAAGTATTACAGTATGTCCCGGTATTTACCAAAATTTTTATCGTTTCTTTATTTCCTTAACTAATGCAAAAAAAACCGTAAAATATAAGTAAAGTAGTATAAGTATTGATAATATTTTTCGACCGGTTTTCAACGTTTCTTTTTAAATATTTGAATTTTACTGAATACATGAGCTAATTTAAAAATTATAATGTATAATACAATAAAAGTACATGTATCAACCCAAAACAATTAACAACTACAGACCCATAACAATAATATGCAACTTTACCAGAATATTCGAATACTTGCTATTAAACCAAATACAATAATCACCCAGCAACGTGGATTCATAAAAGAGAGAGTTATCACAACAAATCTGTTTTACATAATGCAATTTTTGACACAATTATTGAATGGAGGGGTCCAAGCAGACGTTATTTATACAGACTTTTTCAAAGTAGTTGACCGATTAGATCATTATATTTTATTGCAAAAACTGAATTTAAATGGTATCTCTAATCAATTGCTACAATTTTATAAGTCATACTTAAATTGTAGGACAGAACTTGTGCAGTATAATGATTTTAAATCTCACGAGATGATTGTCTGGAGTCCTCCAAAGGATCAGTTTTAGGGCCCCTGTTCTTCAGTCTGTTTGTAAATAATGTTAATAAAAATCTTAATTGTACCAGTCTACTGTATGCCGACGACCTGAAACTATTTGAAAATATTGAAGATATGAAGACGAGTGCCTAAATTGCAAAGTAATTTGAATAAATTAAATATTTGATATATAAAAAATGGTTTTAAAAAATATTATTGCTTCGTATTTATGCATTTCTAGAAAAAAATAATAAAGTAGTTATTGGGTATTACATAAACATTCTTTCAAACCTAACATGATAATAATAATAAATAGCTATAGTTTTTTATACTTTATATTGTCATTCTATTTTGAATGCGTTAGTATAAAAATTTTAGGTATGTAATAAATCAATAACAATACTTCCAATACATGTTATCATAGAAAATATTGAAACAGCTACTCAGTCTAGGAGCAAGAACTGCACTGAATTAAATAAATGTTCTTAGTATTAGAAAAAAAAATTGAGATTAAAAAAAATATTGACTCGCCAAATAGAAACATTTTCACGAAGAAATGATTTCCTCTAGTTACAATACAAAAACGAAAAAATCAAAACAAATAATTCATCTTAAATACCATATGGATTTAATATATAAAGTTGTAGGCAATACGGATGCTTATTCTTTTATTAATTAATACGAAATGCGTGTATTTTATTTAGTGTCATTTTATGAAACTGAATGATAATTTCCTATTAATAAAAAATACGCATCAGTAATGCCTGTAATTTTATATATTAGATCTATATTTAAGAATATTTATTTGTTTTCGTTTTAATTATTTCTTTTCATCTGCTTATTTGTTTACTTTGTTGTAGTGGGGATTGCGTTATTTAGTTGTTGACATGTAAAAAGGGTGGATTCGTTTTATATGAACATCAAAAGTTAAATTAATTGACTAAAATTTATAGCGCTTTATTTTAGATTAAAATACGCGATAATACCTGTTGCGCCATCAGTTCCTGAAATTTCATAGTCGGATTCGGGCTCTAATAATCCTATAATCACAGAGTCTACCTTACGGATATAGATGTTGTAGATATTGATATACATTTTCCTTTAAAAAAAACAGTAAAAATGTTGAACAAAATCAATGAAAATTTTAAATATGTAAAAGAAATAAATAATACAGGGTGTCTGGAAAAACGAGGCCAATCTGGTAACTATGGATTGTGCAAAATAATAGGACTTTCATAATGCCATTTTTCATTTCAAATCCCCCCATGTTCGGTGTACAGGGTGTCAAAATTTGAAGTTTAAAAATATTTTTTTAAAATAATTCGAGTATTTCGTAAGATATTTATTTAAAATTTTGCACCATGCTTTAACTTAAAGAATCACATCTTTTGAGGAAAAAAATTAATTGTTAAATATTCAAAATAGAGGGGTTCAAGTACCCACTGACCCCCCAGTTCTTTAGTACCTGCGCCAATAACTCCCAAACTATCTTTTTTAAGTTAACTATCTATTTTGGATTATTTTATGTCTCTTAACAAATTTCGAGAAAATGCTTCGTTTTAGAGATAAGCTGAAAAATATTGGTAAACAATTTATTCAAATTTTGCAACAGCTATAAAAATATCAATAACAAAGGACAAGCAAAAAATAACTATTTCTAAAAAATAGCCAGTCTAAAGAAATTGTTCGATATGACCATGTTTTTATAGATATGTGTCTATAAGCTCCATTTATTAAAGAAAATCTTAGACTTTGAAAAATATTTGGCCTCAACCTGAACTACCCTCCAGCGTAGGATTCTCGCTAAAAATCGGAACCATATACACAAAATCTTTCATAAATCTCCACTGAATAGTTCAAGGGAGTAAGGTCTGGGAAACGTGGTGGCCACTGAACAGGCACATGTCGACCCCGACCGATCCAGGGATCAGGGAAGATTTGATTCAAATAGTTTCTAACATTTCTAGCAAAATGAGGAGGAGCATCGTCTAGTTGAAACCAAATAGTTTGTGTTACATGTAAAGGCAGTTTATTTAGTAAATCAGGCAGTATGTTTTGAAGAAATTGAAAAAATGAATGACCAGTCAAGTTTCCTGGTAAAAATATAGGACCCAAAAAAAATTATCTACGACACCTGCCAAAACATTGACTTTAAAATTTACTTGATGATGCGGCTTTACTATGACTTTAGGATTTTCTTCAGCCTATATATGTGTGTTATGAATAGTTGTCGTTCCGTTTTTCGTAAATGTGGCTTCATCAGTAAACAAAATGTTTCTGATAAAACGTAGATCTCGGTTAATGGGTGCAGTTGCTGACTTCGTAAAATAATGTTTACCTGAGTTTTTCCTATGTTTTCAACCTGCTTAGTCAACACCTTGGTACTAATTTTCAGAAAAGGGTACAATTCCTTGTCTATACGCCATGTTGGTTTTTCTTATTTACAAGAACACTTCTAGCTTATAAAAAACTTTTAACTTAAAAAATAAGGATTCATTTTGACAATAAACAAATAATTCTATCGTATCCAGGGTATTGCCATTTGTTTACGAAAGTGGCTAACTTGATTTAGAGATATTTTAAAATTATGAGATAACCGTAAGCCGCGTAGGCACCAATATTTTTCAACTTATCTCTAAAATGAAGCATTTCCTCGAAATTTGTTAAGTGACAAAATAATTCAAAATGGATGGTTAACTTAATTAAGATAGTTTGGGAGTCCTTGGCGCAGGTGTTAAAAACTGGGGGGGTCAGTGGATGGATACTGGACCCCTCTATTTTGAATATTTGACAATTAATTTCTCTTTTTTCTTTTAAAAGATGTGCCTCTTTAAGTTCAAGCACTGGTGAAAATTTTAAATAAATATCTTACGAAATACTCGAGTTATTTAGAAAAATATTTTTAAACTTCAAACTTTGACACCCTATATATTGAACATGGGGGTCTAAAATGAAAAATGGCATTGTAAAAGTCCTATTATTTTTGCTCAAGGAATCCATGGTTATTAGATAGGCGTCATTTTTCCGTATTTTAAAATTTCTGAATATTCGCGATTTTATAAATATGCAATGTTTCATTTCTTATAACAATAATTAAATATGTACATCTTCCTTTCTAAGGTTTGGCTTCCTCTCTATTTATTTTTTGTTCATATGGCGATAAAACAAAGTTTTATACCGAATCCTTAAAGATAATTACCAAATTTACAATTTTCGCTTGAGAAACATCTTATCATCTCAACATTGTAACTACGGACAATAGGATGAGGGTACATTTTCTGTAATAAAAACGCTCGTATGCTGACAGTTGATAGAGCGAATGACACGGCGAGCATGCCGCAGTGTGACCAATTTAATATATTTAAACATAGGATGACTTACTGACACGGCAAAAACCGCTTCGCCTGTTTACTGATAATAAACCGAAAGGATGGTGGAATATTGTTAATACAAACTTTGTAGAAACACTAAAAAGCTTAAAATATATTTTTTATTCACAATTGTAGAGTAATCGTACCCTAGAAGTTTTTTTATGTTTTAAGGATTTTATCTTCTAGCATAAATTAATGAAGAAAATAAAAATAACCTATTTTGAATTAAGAACATTTAAAGTTAAAACGCCAAGTTTTCTTTTAGGCGCTTGCTTAGCAACGAATTATTTAATTACAAAATGTTCGAAAGTTTGTTTTCTCTAATTTCTATCATTTTATAATTTCATTAGTTTTGCAAGGTAATTTGACCAAAACATGAGCAATTCGGAGATAAGTTTGCCTTCTGATATAGAATAAATAGCTGAAAATGTGATTTTGTCACTTTTACCGGAAAAATTACGATCATTGTATGAGATTACGTTTAATCTTTTTGAAGAATAATGCATTCACAAGAATGTGAAGAGTATTACGAACGAGAGTATTGGTGCTGTCATATTTTCAGAAATTAGCCAAAAAAATCTTCTCTCGGGTCGTATTGCTTCATTTTGCAAAGCATTTTGTCCGTAAAAAAATTTGCATTAGCAAATTCATACATCTGATTGCCTTTTTGAAAGCGTAAGTCCGAAGGACACAGAGCTAAGAAATCCATAATTTTCAACAAGAAAAGGATTTATGTTTAGAAAATGTAAAAGATAAAGACCAGATTTCTCGATTTGTTTTGCCCAACACGAAAACTAAAATTACACGCGAATTTCTTGTTACACCTGGACATTATGAAGGAGTATTGTTCGGAAATATGCTGCGATACGTCCAAATCACACAGATCATTGTCGTTTTTTTGTCTAATATAGAACTAATAGATGTAGAAACAATCAGTGGGATTTAACAAATTTGGAAATGTTCGAGAAATTATCACTACTTTCTTGAAACTTGTTAATCCAGAGGAATATACTGGCCATTGCTTCAGGAGGTCTTCCGCATCCTTGTTAGTAGATTCCGAAGCTAAAACGCCATGGAGGTTGGACCAGCCATAGTATTGCAGAGGGATATTGAAAAAAATATCAGCAGCAGTTATTGGTGAAAAGAATAATCCTCATTAGCAGAATGTACATTTTAATTATTATTTTCCATATTTTTAATATGGAAAATAATAATTAAAATAATGCAACATTTTTGATACTACTATTCGGTATTATTGGTTTATCAAATTGTAATAATAGTATTGTTAATGTTTATTGTTAAATTCTGTGATTAATTGGAATATATTTTTCCAACATTTAGCAATAACCTCTACTTCTAATTAATGAATTCCATTATGTATGCTATTTTGATATTCAAATTGATGTTCATAATGTTTCAATACGGCACGTTAACAGATAATAGTGTATTATTCAACGAGCATGTAATGATGGCTATTATTCACGAGAATGAAGTTTACGACATGAGCAGTAGGCAACTATCGTAAATCAACCTAGAGAATAATAGCCATTACATGTAAGTAGAATAATATAGTTTATCCAAGCCTATTATATAATAACAATTTTTGGTAAAAAATCGCGATACAAATTCTGATAAATTTTGACGTTTCAAATCGAACAGCAATTTTGCGCTTTGATTAACACGCATACTAGATAAAATTTTAATAAAAAATTTCAGAACCAGTGAATAATGAAGAGCATTATCCTTGAGGAAACACATACATATTGGATACATTACACAGCCACACATTTTTTTTTCTGATCTGGGGTCTGACCATGTTTACTATATGTTTTTGGGGTCGCTGATTCCAAATATTTAACCCCATCACATCAGGATTTTGTCATAACCTCAAAAAACCCATAATTTCAGCAATTAAATGCATATAACCCTAACAATGAAGCTATAATCTGAAAACCCAAGCTCTTAAACCCCATAACCCCATAACCTACTTAATCAAAAATCTATCAACTTCAATAACCACGTATGTCAGACATTTTACTTGATATGTACGCGTATCTGTCAGGTCTTCAAAATTGCTCTAATTCTATGCACATTAATTTATGACTTTGTATATCAATGAAAAATATCAGTGATAAATCTACTTAATTTGGTACGTGATACTAGAACATATTTTCTTTGAAAGAATTCAAAGCACAGGTTCTATTCAGAGCGATTATATCTTGCGTGCGTCTGCATTCAGGGAACTTCCACGTGGTGACGGTGGGCAACCTACATGTGTACATCGGATAACGCCAATGCCGACGCGACGGTATAATGATTTGAAAAACTAACATTAGTTGAATAAACGTAAAAATTATGTTTTTTTTTAGGTTATGGCAAAATGCTGATGTGATGGGGTTAAATAGATCTCGGATTCGGATTCAGCGACCCCATAAATATATAGTAAACATGGTCAGACCTCCAGATCAGAAAAACATGTTTTTTTGTGTGGCTGTGTTATTCAATGGCCATGGATTAAATAAGCATACTACGTATTTTAGAAAAGCGATTTTTTCCTTATAAAAATTCATGTGCGTTATAACATTTTGCAACTCTTAAAGGATATAATTCATTTGATGGATCCACTGGTCTCAAAATAAAAGCAAATACACATGTTCGCCTTTTCAACTGCATGTTCCTCGTTTTTACATTTATCGATGTGTTGTAGTCCTATAACATGGGATTTCATATCCTCCTTGACTTTCTGGAGTGATCTGTGTCTTTGAATCCCGAGGCAACTGTGTTGATTTTCCTCTTGCATTTAAATGTTGTACCTATTTTATATTTACGTAGAAGTTTGTTTTATCTTGTCTGTCTCTTTCACATATGGCAGATCAGATTTTATTACTGATTTCTTGTAGATCTCTTGGGTTTTGGGTCTAGTTGGTTTTAATGACTGTTATATCCTGTGTAAATCCATTTTTCTGCAGAGCTTTCTGAAGTGTTGATATTTCCTCGTCGATATTATCGGTATCTGCTGGTTTTGGAAGCTTGCGAATATGTCTTCACCACTGAATTTAGTTGTGTTAGACTGTGCTTTAAATAAGTTTCATAAATAGGAGGAAATCTGAGAAAAATCTATCGGCTCTAATGTTCTAAAAGTATAAATAATAAGAATCAAAACTTCTCTTATTATAAATTCATTACATTACTTCATTAATTTGTCCTGATATAACTTTCAACGACACGAACAATGAAGTGTTTTCTTCAACGCGTGCCTTTTCATCCAAATTGGCATTATCTGGAGATGATTAAAACTCACCAGATGATGCCAACTGAGTTAACGAAACTCTCGCTGAGTACAGTACCCAGTGTCTTGTGTTTGTGCAAACTACTTCAAATTAGTGTCTCCTAGTTTGTGTTTAGTTCAAACCTCCTTTGCAGATTTCTTAGAAATTGATTGCCATTCCTATTTTTAAAAAGGTACTTCTGAGTGGTTCATGATTGAATTTCAGCTTATGATGATATAAATGGGATGGTCATAAAATTCCAATAGGTCCCCAGAAGGTCAGTTCTGGAAGATGCCATGATAGGAATTATTTTCATTAAAGGAAACTTGCATGGAGTATCTTAACCTCCTAGAGAATCTGATTACCTAGTCCTTGGAAATTCAGGTTGACGAAGATGGGAATATGATGTTTGGTGAACACAATTTGCGTTGGCAACAAAACGGAACACTCTCATGATTCTGTCTGAGGTAGGACTAAAGGTTTCCTAGGAAATGCTTTGGTAGAAGGATATTGTCTGGTAAAATTTCCAGGATTAACACCACTTTAGGGCAATTTTAAATACAAGTTTCCAGAAACTAATCTGGAATTATTCAAGCACTCAGGGTCAGAATTGCCCAGAAATACAAGCGGATTACCCATAAAACATACCAAAAAGTCTGACAAGGGTTGTATTATTCCCTTATTGAGGGAAATAATGAAGGACTTTTTGAACATTTGGAATGGCTGAGAAAAATATGTAATATTAATTTTTAGTTCTGTCTCGTGAACATTTGTACCAATTTCATTTCTCTTAGAGTTAAAAGCTTATTAATTTTATATCCTTCAAAATAATGTGCCACAAGGTAGGGAGTTCTACTTGAAATTTTCAAGAATTTTCAGGTATTAGGGTGTCATAAATTCTATAGGTTTTGAAATAGTTGTGTTATATACTCAATAATAATAATAATAATTTATTATCCACAGACCACATTACAATAAATGATATCGGACTCGTCAGATACAATAATTACAAAAAATAAAATAGTTATAATTAAAAGAAACATAAGAGACATAAATAAAATATAAAAATAAAATATACATAAAATATAAATAAAATATATAGACATAAATAAAATATAATATATGGAGAATAATGCTGCATAGTGCGGTCATAACTACTGACAATACTAAATAGATACGTGCATATGTTGCATAAAAACTTAAAATTGCGTTTCCAAGTATTCCCTTACGTTATAGTACACATTATCTAAGAGTAATTTTTTAACCTCATTTTTAAATAATTTTATATTATTTAGCTCTTTTATCTTAGGTGGAAGTTTGTTATATAGTTTAATGCCCATATATCGCGGACTTCTTTCGAAAGTAGACAGTGTATGGATTGGAATTAATAAATCGTTTCTCCCCCTAGTTTCATAGACGTGGTTAAAACTGTTACATAAAAATTCATGCAAATTCTGTTTAACAAATATGACAATTTCATAAATAAATATATTTGGTATTGTTAGAATATGCAGTTCCCTGAAAACATTTCTACAAGATACAGTTTTGTTCAATCCCTTTATATTTCTTACTGCCATTTTTTGTATTTTAAAAATTCTGTCTAAGAAATGTGATGAACCCCAAAATACTATGCCATATTTGACCCGGGAGTAAAATTGCGCATAGTAATAGGAAAGAACAACTGCTATGCTAGTAAGTTTGCTCAATCTATGTAAGGCAAAACAAGTTGATGAAAGCTTTTTGGATAAATGTTCAATGTGTATTTCCCAGTTCAAGGCATTATCAATATAAATACCTAAGAATCGCGTATATTGAACTTGCTCAAGTGATTTCCCATTAATTTTTATTAAGCTGCTTACACTATAGTTTGATAATCTAGGTGTAAAATGAATAAAAACAGTTTTAGATGTATTTAGAAGTAATTTGTTGCCATCAAACCATGACATAAAATCTTTCATTTTGTTTTGCGTAATATCTATTAAGTTAGTCATATTCGAACTAGTACTCAAATATGAATTGTCATCCGCAAACATTACCAGATTTCCACTATCAATAGTACTCGGTAAATCATTAATAAATAATAAAAAGAGTAGTGGTCCAAGAACGGAACCCTGTGGAACATCACAGGTTACTTTCAATTCGCCTGATTTTATGCTATTTAACTCAACAACTTGATTTCGGTTTGAGAGATAGGACTTCAGCCAGCTATTTATTTTACCTCTAAATCCGTATTTGGACAATTTCTCAATAAGTAAATTATGATCCACCAGATCAAATGCCTTGCTTAAATCCATAAAAATTCCAAAACATTTATCATTTTTATTTATAGCATCATACAACTTATCAAGAAATTGCAAAACAGCTGTATGAGTGGACTTTTTTTCTCGAAATCCATGCTGAGCACCAGACATAATGTTGAACGTGTTGATAAATTTTATCATTCGAGAATACACCACCCTCTCTATTATCTTTGAAATTATTGATAATAAAGAAATTGGACGATAGTTATCTATTAATATTGTGGACCCTATTTTGTGTAACGGTATTACTTTAGCTAATTTTAGGTTATTGGGAAAAACACTCTCAAGTAAAGATTGATTTATTAGAAAAGTCAAAGGTTCCATAACATAGTTGACAACTGCCTTCAACATCCTTGAACTTATATTATCCACTCCGGAAGAATTCGACTGTTTAAGTTCCATTATAATATTAAAAATTTCAGGTTCTGTAACAGGAGTAACAAACATTGTAGGATATTGCAGTTTTATGGAAAAAGATGTAAGGTTTGAAACATCAAATTTCTGTCTTAAATTCGCTGGTAAATTTATGAAGTATCGATTAAATGAATCAACTATCTTGTTTACATCACTTTCCCTATCATCATCAATCTCAATCTTCTTTATAGAGTTGTCCTTCCTTTTTTTCCCCAGATCTTCATTTATGATTGACCAAGCCGCTTTCGATTTGTTACTAGTCCGATTATTAAATTGATCATTACAAAGACGCTTAGCTGCTGAGACTACTTTCTTATAAATTTTTTTTATAAGTTTTATAATAATTTATATGGACTGCATTGTCAGATTGTCTCATAGTTTTATCTAATAATTTTAATTGCTTTGATGAAGTAATAATTCCTTGTGTAACCCATATCTTCCTGTTTTTATTCAGATTAACTTCTTTAAGGATTTAAATGAGTTTTAAGATAAGCCTACAAAGTTTTAAGAATCATAACAAGGCCAATTAGACCTAAATATACTTCTACAAGAACAAATCGACATACTTAAGAACAATTGGTAATTTAATAGACATTTTAAGACAAAATGTGCTTAAACTAGAGTTGTTCAAAACTAAAAAGAGTTTATACGTACAGCCGCCATTATTTCTAGCGGTCAAGCAATGTATAACGGTCAGCCACATTGGGAATGTTCCGATTGAATAAAAAATGTAATTTATATCTAACAAAAATGTTTTCCAAAAACAATTTACTAACACTGAACCATATAATGGGTGGATGCTACAGATTTATTTATCTTTGCCAACAAAAAAAAACATAAACTGTTTATATATTTTTTTAAAATTTGTGTTTTCAGGAGCGCACGAATTATTAAGTACTATAACCCATATACTGAATAATATTTAAAAAAAAAATTCTCAGCGGATAAAAGCCCCGGCTTGCATTGCATTAAATCTGCAAATCTTGTTTGGTAGCTAAGATCATTTGTCAATTCTTCACTAGACATAGACAAAGACGAACAATAATAGCAAACCAGGTTAGCCTAAAGCAGACTAAGCAAGACAGACATAGTGAGTGATAAGTGTATCCCTCTGATGGTCAGTATAACTACCCGTCAGATATCACTGACATTTTAGTACCCAGGTAACACTAATGCTCTTATTAAGATCTCCAAGGTCGTTTTAAAATTATGCAATAAAACTTCGAATAAATCCAAATGATCTTCAAGACAAGCTTAGGATCACCATAAAGCAGCTTCTAGCCAAAAGGGCCCATCCTAAAAGGGTCTTGAAGATTAAATTTTAAAACTATATTAAAAACCATTTAGTTTTAATTTCATATTCTTAAAGAGTTCTTCAAGGCAACCTTAAATTTATGTATTAAAACGTTTTGCATTTAAAATAAAATTGCAGCAGACTAAATTGCCTTGAGAATCATTATAATTAATCCTAAAAGGGTTTTATTTTGTTGTAAAGTCTGATAACTTTTTCGTGAAATAGTTTAAACATCGGCAAGTCTCTAATGGAGCAGAGTGGTAATATTTTAAACGTAACGCATACAAAGCTGATCAAAAATAATATTCAAGTGCAAAATATTCTGGTAAAAATTACCAACGGATGGCACTTTTCTGACAAAATATAATAAAATACTTCTACATAACTCGAGCGCCACCAATATAATGTTTTTTTTATTATCTAAAAATTTTTTAAAAAAATATCGTCAATTTTTATTTTGCATCTAAACATCCAAATGCATTTTTTTTATTAAATTGCATGTTTGGACACACCGTCCTTCAGTTATTTAAGAGGATGTAAAGCGCATATATTTCAATAATATTTTTTTCTTTGGCTATTGAAAATATTCATCATGGCGGGTCTGTATCTTATATAAAAAATGGCGTGGTCTAGATAAAAACTGATTGCAGGTTAATAGAACATTTTAAATCTTACAAGACTTAAAATAGAATTTTATTTACCACTTTAAGTACAATTACTCTCCCAGACATTTATTTACTCTTCCTTTTAAAACTGAGTTGCTTTAATATGTTCAAACTCGTGGCCTTATTGATTTAAAGGGATCTGGCGCGCGTATGAAATCCTAACCTTAAAATTGTGCCGGTTTTGTTATTGCTGGATTTAGTGACTTCGTTTTAATTTAAAATACTTGTCACTAATATTTTCCATTTTAAATATGTCTTCTAGTTTTCATTCATGCATAAAGTAGGTACACGGACTGCACTGGTTCACTAAATCAGCAATCAGTTTATTGAGCAGATGGCGTGTTTTCTCCGATTATGGAGGGGGTAGAATTAGTTTTAATAAAATCATCAAAAATCCAACAGGCATTTCTTTTAATCAAATTGACTAAATTAAAACCTTTGAACTTTAAAATATTCTTAATTTACTCTTAAAAGTAAAAACTATGTTTTAGGATTTAATGTGGAATTTCATTGAGCATATAAGCTTAAGATAAAATAGTTTTCTTAATGGGTTTTAATGACTACATCAAGGATACTCCATAAAACTACATTAAAACCATTTGTTCCAAAATGGATTGTTTTAAAACCAACTTGCTATTTAATTCTTTAAAAAGGCAAATTAGTTTTAAAATAGCCAATGTCAAGAGTATTATAAAACTAGTATAAGATCAATAGGACATTAGGAGCAAACAGTTTTTTTATTTTAATTTAAAGAGTGCATTAAATCCTTTGCATAAGAATCAGTGGTCTTTAAGAACTTTTAGTTTATCTTAAGGTAATTTTAAAACCACTATCATTTTATTGAACATATTAAAGCACTTTTAAAACCTAAATAAATCAAAAGTATCTTAGAGTTGTTACTTGGGTGACTAGTACCTGCAAAGCAGGTATCAAGAACTGCGACCTCTAACCCTGGTGGGCTAAACTATATACTGAATAAGATTTACAGGACGCAACTACTCAGCGGACAAAAGCCCAAGTTCGAAATTGGTCCATGTCTAATGAGGAATTGACAAGTGATCTTAGCTACAAACAAGACTTGCAAGTTTTATTCAACGCAGGTCGAGACTTTCGTCCGCTGAGTAGTTGTTTCTTGTAAAAACTTATTTAGTGTATAGTTTAGCACACCAGGGTTAGAGGCCGTAGCTCTTGGTACCTGCTTTGTAGATCGCTATCAGTCACCAAGACATCAGTGATTTATGACAGGTGCTACTGACTATCAGCGGGATACACTTATCACTCACTTTGTCTTCTAATTCATGTTTTACAGTAAACATAGCGTTGCATCGTTGAAAATTTTAGTTCACTATAAGGAGTCCCAATACTTCATTAGTCAATCTCTATGTGAATTGTTCTCAGTAGTCGCCATATGCCCATTTCATGACTATATGTGCGGCCTATCAACATATATCGTGCGTAGATCAAGAGAGCGTAACACTAGTTTTATCTGCATTTCTATTTACTTCGTTAAATACAAAACGTCTGCTCGAAGTAGAGATGAGCTGAGTGGAACACTTTACTGATTCGAATCATTTGGATCGGTCAGATTATAGATCCATTCAAACTGATTCGGTCAATTGTTCCGTTTAACTAATGCCCTGATGTAAGACGGGTCCCGTCCCAAGTCTTAGCGGCAGATCTGCGACACTACAACTCATAATCGTAATACGCATCACTGTTCTGTGATTGACACATTTCACACCCAGTACCCACCCATAGTCTCAGTCTAGTTTATCGTTTGACTGCATGACTTGCGTACCTGCCGTACATTGTTTAATTCTGTAACAATTCCATTTGTATGCATTTTATTTTATTTTAAAATGGGGAACGATAAGAAATGGTAATGGTAATGGATCATGTAAAGGGTGTACAAATAAAAGATATTGTAGTAATTAAAAGTTTTATTCATTTCTCTTCTTTTCTCATTCTTTAGTTTTATATTTACAATTAGACGAATACTCTTCTGCATCTATTTTGAATAATTTTTAAAGATATTACAGAATAAATTTTAAAATGTGTGCATGTTGTAGACAAATTATAAATTAGTCAATTTATGAAAAGTTTAGTAAGTTTTTAAATAATTATTGGTGCTTTCGTTTTGTAAATCTATGTTTTTTAATTCGACATTGATAATTTCAGGCGACGACTGGTTGTTATTAGATTTATATAAAGCAATATATAGGCGATTATTTTCAACACAACGCAACGTATCTTGGGGTTCTATTAATTGCGGGCCATTTACAGAGTGAAAGAGTTAAATAGAGTTAAAGCATGCACAGGGTGTCCCATAATTAAATACCTCCTTTCAAGGGGGTAATAGGACTATTAAAAAATAAGTTGAGTTTCTTATATAAACAGTTGCCTTAAGTCAGTTCATAAGAAAGTTACAATCCCTTAAAGGGGATAATAACATAGTTATTTGCTAATAAATTCGAAACGTCTTAAGTTGCAAAGATTAAATTTGGACCATGATTCATTTTATAATGTTACATGTTTTGTTATATTTTTATCTACATATCATGATTTGTTGGAGTAATTACAAAGGGGGTGGGGGTGAATTTTTGCCATAACTCTTTGTCTTTTTTTTACACATTTATAGCGGAAAGAAACGCTAGTGTTAAAAACTAAATAAAGAAGGTTATCTTATTAAATGTCGATACAAGCTAATGTTTTGAAGTTATTCGTACTTAAATATTGCAATGCAGGATGGGGGTATACAATAATCGATAGGTAACTACATACCTCTACAAAAATAATTCCGCACTTTTATTTATAAACTGATTTAAGGCAAATGTTTATACGTATATACAAAACTCAACTTATTTTTTATAGTTCTATTACCCTCTTCAATAGAGCCACATAATTATGGGATACCCTGTATATAAATTGTTTGGAATCCTTAAATTTATTTTGAGCATCCGTTAAGTGATTTGCATTTTTAATAAGGGCTATTCTCTTCCATTACAATTATTTCTTCTTGAAGAGTAAATTACCTATTTAGAATGCCATTTATGTTAGAACACTCTGTATACATCCCATAATACGTATAGAATGATAAACTACACAAACATTGGTTTCTTTTATGTCCTCACAAGAAAAGTCTAGGGACACTTTTAGAAGTATACGTATTTTTTTAATTGATTTAGAAAAAAAAACAAGCAAATGTGTTTTTTATGTCTTATACAATTTTGTAAAAATATTCCTATACTTTTCTTGTGTGAAATAATAAATAAATGTAAAATTAACATTTATTGCAGTAGTTACGGAAAGTTTTATTCACATTTCCTCATGAAAAAACAGTTACATTAGTCTAGTGTATTTTAGTATAGGAGTTATTGTTTTACAAAAGCAAGAACCGTTAATGAAGTAATTTTAAGAATGTAAATTGAAAGTATAATAATTTACTTCCACATCACATCATGTGAGTGGAGGCGCTGTGTATCGGCAGTTTTTCTAGATTATTGGAAATAAGTGCTTTAAGAAAAAAATATGAACATATTTTGCAGTCTTAAATTTATTAATAGAAATTTTAAAACTGGCAAACAAAACACAAAATTAATAATTTGGAAATATCAATAATTCATTTGTTTTTTTATACCTAGCTATTTTATTTTGTAACCTAAGAAATGTTTAGCATTCATTATTCAATTATTAATAATAAAATATTATGCCTATTGTATATTTTATTTCATTTATGTAGAATCTACAGATTTTTATTTTAACCATATTCTGATTGACAGAGAAATAGAAATTATAATTCTAAACTCTCTGAACAGTGAACAGTCGGTTCCGATGCCGACTGCGCGGCGGCGAACAGTACATTTAGAACGAAACAATTACATTACATGACTACATAACTCATAGTTTCGTAGTAGGTGTACCGTACACCTACAATAAGAATGAATTGAAAAACATTTTTTCACCGAATCAAAAACATAACTACAGATCATTCATATCCCGATTCACAAAACACAAATATTAGTTACGGTTCATGTGTAAATAGTCGGTCGGTCCTCGCTATGATATCTTCAAGTGCGAGTGCGAAACAGTAAGATCCGTTCATATTAGATGTAATTCAGATCTTTCGGTTACTTAAATGATTCATTCAAACTGAACGGAACGTTCCTGAACGACATATCTCTAGCTCGAAGCATTTGCGTGTGCCTCTTAAGTTTTAATATGGTGCTTATCTTAAACCAAGTATGGTTTTATAATACTTTCAGAAACTCTACGAGTAAAGATCTGGATAATTCATTAAAATCTGAAAGTTTAAATAGCAGTTTTAAGAAAGGCATGTAGGCCTTTTTCTTAAACCAAGTATGGTTTTATAATACTTTCAGAAACTCTACGAGTAAAGATATGGATAAATTCATTAAAATCTGAAAGTTTAAATAGCAGTTTTAAGACAGGCATGTAGGCCTCTTTCTAGCCCCTATACTCGTATAAAGGTTCTAAATCAGTTTCATGGAGTTCCTCCAGACCATATACGTTTATAAGTAGTCTTACATAAACAAAGATGATATCTTATAGAGCATTTTACAACTAAAATTATTACCTGGGTAGCTAAATCAACATGTTTTTACTTAAAATTGTATAACTATAGATTGAGATGTATTCAGGGGAGCAAGCTTCAGTGATTGAAAAATACAAAAGAAATCCTTAATAATTTCTGTTCTTTCCTAGATGTTTTTACTTAGATGTAACTGTAATTAATATTAGATTTAAATGGCAAATCAGTAAAATCAATGTAATGTACATATGAAGTTTGTCTTTTTTCACTCCCCAAAACAAAATAAATATATCCCACGCTTTACCGATACACAAATATAATCGACAAAGCCATTGTTAAATAAATTACAAGCATAACGACAGAGAATATTAGACTGATAAAGAATATTAAATAATAAAGTTGAAATGTCATGTATTACCTTAAATCTTATAATATTAATTCCTTTTAAGTTCCAGTCTAATTAACTTAGAGATTTTTGCAACAAGATTGTTTTTGGATAATTAGGAATTTTCCCTGTTAAGTACAAGAAAAACCAAATATTTACATTATATGGGGCCAATCACGTTCTTATCTGAAAACAAGGGAAACTTTTATAATGTGTATATCATTAACTGAACACAGAATATTTAAAATATTTTTTCAAATTTATTTAACAATAGAAGTAACGTTGACAGGCCACAATGCCGTGCACATTTCTTTTTGGTAAAAAATTATTAAGGTATATTGAAAATGAATTAAAAGTAATATTACAAATAATTATGTGAGAAATATCAAGTGACGCCAACTACAATAAAATTAAAGTTTGTATGTTGTGTAAATATTACCTATACATACAGTGTATCCCAGGATTGATTTTACAAAAGGCGAAAGTGCTCCGCTTGAAACTAATTTTAAAACAAATTAGATATCCTCTTCTTGATAAAAATTTAAATTACACAGGCCTACAAAATAAACTTACGGTGGGGGGTTTCTATATTTTAATGTAATTCTGTATGACTGTTTCATGCCGAATCCAAAAATGACTTGCATTTTGCTCTATCACGCAAGGTTTTTTCACAAAGTAAAAATACATGAACGGTTTTCTAATAAAATGTATTAAAATAATGCATTACTGTAAAATACTTCTCATTTTTAATTACAAAATTTAAATCAAAATTTACAAGTACCTACAAGAAAATAATATTACAAAAAAGTTGTTAACATTTTTACATGTCTCTTTGCGAATGAAAACGCTTTCTTTTACTTTCAAATGAACACTTAGTTGAAGCCCGTTTATGTGAAGTTTCACCTTCAGAAGATTCTCTCTTTAAACACCAACAATAGTCAGTCATCATGGCGACGTTCCATCTTCCTTGATATCTCATCTCCATCTGTTTAATGTCCTGGTGAAACTTTTCACCTTGTTCTTCACTCACCGCCCCGAGATTTTCTGGAAAATACTCAAGATGGGAATGAAGAACATGAAGTTTCAAACTCATATTGCACCCCAATGTTTTATAATTTTCTAACATATCGTTGACTATATTCTTGAAATCAGGATCTCTGTTATTACCTAAGAATTTTTAAACTACATTTTTGAAGCCAACCCATGCAGCCTTTTCTTTATCATTCATTGTTGAGTCAAACACTCTGTCTTGCATTAACTCTCTAATTTATGGCCCAACAAAAATACCTTCCTTAAGCTTGGCTTCTGATAAACTAGGAAACTTTGAACATAAATACTCGAAGCAGGTACAGTTTTTGTCGAGTGCTTTAACAAATTGCTTCATTAGCCCCAACTTAATGTGTAACGGAGGCAGAAGAACTTTTCGGATCGACTAAACTTTCTTGTACAATATTTTTTGAACCAGGTACTAAATTAATTCTACGTGGCCATTCTTTCTTTTGCCAATGTTCACCTCGTGCTCTACTGTCCCATTCGCATAAGAAACAGGGCATTTTAGTATAGCCAGACTGGTGGCCTAAGAGCATACCTAAGATTTTAAAATCTCCAGATAACATCCAGTTGTGGTCTGGATATTTCACCTTTTCAAGTAGGAGTTTCAAATCTTCATATCTTTCTTTTAAATGAACAGTGTGCAACCAGGACTGATGCGTATATATTACCATTATGCAACAATAAACCATTTAAACTCCTTTTAGATGAGTCTATGAACAACCTTCAGTCATTTGGTTGATAAATGGATGCTGCTAACTTGCCAACCAATCCTGGAACATCATGGCAGTAAACAAGGGATCCCTCTTGATCAAAGTATTCTAAAAATTCAGTTTCACGTTTTCTATACCATGAGAATGTCGTTCCTGGAAGAAGTGAATTCTTTTCACTCAGTCTAGATCCCAAAAGTTCAGCAGACTCTTTTGAAAGTCCTAAGTCACGAATTAAATCGTTTAGTTCATTCTGAGTAAAAAGCTGAGGCTGAGTACTTTGTAATGAAAAGTTTTCATCCGAATCTTCAATTTCTAATTGCGAATCAGAATCCAGACGACAAAAGAGTATAATTCTCTGGTACAGCAGGTACAGGTACATCTGGCCCATGCGCTACTTGCCTTATTGCTGATGGAAGGTTCGGATAAAATATTTTTTCCTTATTTTTAGTATTAAAGCCACTTACGTCACACAAGTAAAAGTAACAATCTTCTGCATGACTGATGGGTTCCCGCCTCACCATTGGTATGCCGAAAGGTAAGGATTTCTTTTTATTTTGAGTCCACTTCCGTAACGATTCAACACATGTATGACAAGCTCTGTGTGGCGCCCATGTTTTGTCTTGGTCTCCAAGCTTTACACCAAAGTACGTATGATAACTCCTTTTCACGAATTCCGTAATATTTCTTGGTCTTTTTTTAACTGTATATGAACCACAAATGTAACAAAACACATCGGCGCTGTTTTTACAATGTCTTGAGGACATGACGAATTTTTAATAACTTTATCACGCTATTATATACTGTAAGCACACGTTCAACCACAGTTAACTTACTACTGATTGCCGTATGTGCTTTTCGAATACTATGTGTATATTCTAGAAATGTCTAGATTAAAAGGCAGTGGTTTTTAACAATTTAATTTTAAAAAGATGTGTATTAATTACTAATAATGTCGTTATGTATGTTTAGAGTAAACAGTGCGTGATACACGAAAACTAATAATACTGTAGAGTTCAGAACGACTTACTTACTCTAAAAATGTAAAAAAATTGTAGACCCTTAAAACCATGCAGGCCTGTGTTATAGAATGAAATAAAATATGAGAACACTAAAAATTTTTGACTAATTATTACTTTCTAACTTTTACAAAACTTATCACAGATAAGAGTAACATATATTTTTTTAAACAATTATTTTCCCGGCTATTTGCCAGAACGCTGAAACTTAGATTACAAAAAAGATAATATGCACATTATGTTCAGTATAACTGACTCTATAATGTTATTTTTATTTCCAACTATTCTGTGCAGTGAAACCAAAAATAAATAAAAAAGTACTCATCAGTTGAACAATCACTCTAAAACTTTAAAACATCTACCCACATATGTTTCTGCATTTTCAGTTATCAAGATTGCTCTTAGAAAGCCTTCAAAGTAACTATGAAACTTATTAAACTCTAATGTAATAAACATTAATGGCCTCAGAGAACAGGATAATTGAAATTATATAGTGGAAATTCTCAATAGGTTAGAATAATTTGAAACAAATTAGGCATCCTCTTCTTGGTAAAAGTTTAAAATATAGAATGAAATGAAATATAATAACGATAAGAATTTTTTGCTTATCTGTGATAAGTTTTGTAAAAGTTAGAAAATAGTAATTAGCAAAAAACTTTTAGAGTCATTATTTTTCATTCCATTCTATATTTTAAACTTTTACCAAGAAGAGGATAACTAATTTGTTCCAAATTATTCTAACCTACGGGGAATTTCTATTACATAATTTCAATTATCCTTTCCAATTCTAATTTAACAGACTTTATTTCTTATTATTTAGGTTTAAATTATTTTATTTATTTTATTTAGTACATAAATAAATAAACAAACAAACATGGTATTAAGAGCATATAATAATTTATTAATACAAAACATTTTCAGCGAGGCAACCAATTCCGCCAGGCGTCGAACAGGCGTCCCGTGTGTAAAAATTAATGTAGGTTGTGGACAATGGATAGGGGAATGTGTCTGTCGTTATGCGTGGTGTGTTAATGTTATTTAATGTCGTAATGTAACGGAAGATTTTCATGTAACAGTCTGTGCGTGTATATGTAATTGTGGTGTGCACGTATGTCTGTTATGTGTCTTGTTAGGTCCGATGCGTGAATAGTTGACTTTCGAAATTTTTAAGCCGTATCAATAATATATTCACGCATCGGTTGTATGTTATCGTGCTCGTGTAGGTCGTCGATTCTTGTGTATCTATTAGCATTAGTTATGTCTCAGTAATTTGTTCTACGTCACCCGGAGGCGGTGATATTGAGTGTCTGACACGCGGCTCCAGGTAACGCAGACGGATGTCATTATCGGTTTTAGTGGTCAGCGGACCGTCGGTTAAGGAGGGAATATATTTTTTGTAAAATCATGTATGCCTTGTTGATTGATTTAGTGATATATGTTTAAAAAAAAGTCGCTGGTCTAATGTCACTCCGAGGTATTTGACTCTTTTGTTTTCCGTAATAGTCTTGTTGTTTATTTTAAGAGGAGTAAAAGGTTTTATATTGGTAAATTTTTTTGTAAATGTAATAGTCTCTGTTCTTGTTTCGTTTATTGTTATCTTCAATTCAATTCAATAAGTATAACTTAAATAACGTGGGTGAGAGTACAGGACCCTGCGGTGTGGCCACTCTTATGTCATAAATATCGGAAATTGTATTGTTAATTTTAACTCCAAATTGTCTGTTAGACAAATATGATTTAATGAAAATTACATAATAATCTGGTAGATTGTGTAAGTTTAGAGGTTTACGGAGGAGACCCCGATGCCAAACAGTGTCAAATGCTTTCTCTATGCCCAATATCAACATGTTTGTGTTGTATTTTAAATTGAAACCGCTGATGATGTGCATGACTCTGCACAGCGACAGCGTGGTGTTGTGTCCTCCCTTGAAATCGAATTGGATATTTTTGCTAATAATTTTATTGAGATTAATTAGCACGATTTCAATATTCACTTGTAGATAATATAATAAAAATACCAGACCAGCTACCTCGGTAAAGTACCTAGGATTTGTACCAGATTGTCATCTAATGTAAGATGCAATTTCTAAGTAATTTCAATAGAAAGTAACATGTTTATTAGCTGAATTTAAATTCCTAAAAACTGACCTAGACATTACATAGTTAAAGATAATTTAATATGCTAATTAGATCAATCCTCACTATCATAATATGATACTGTTGAATGAGAAGGGATAGGTAAATCGTACATAAAACAATTAAATACTGTACAAAATGGATATTAGGAATTATATTTCACAATTAAATACTATTAAATTAATTAGAGAAGGGATTAAGCCGCCTTCCAACTGCACTGATGAGCTTTTGACACAGTCGAATTAGTACATTAATTTTATCGATGATATTTGGAAGGGACTTTGTTTCATTTCATCAGGGATTTCTAATTCTTCAGCTTACTGGTCCTCTTGTTGATATTGGCGTGTATACTTTTCCTTCAGATATTTCTAAACATAATTTTTTTAGGATACTTTATTTGTTCATTGTATTTTTTGCAAAAATACAACATTCTAAAAAAATCCAAATAAAATTATGATTTCTTATCATGTAATATTTCCAAGAAAATTTTTCAAATAAGGAAATATGTAGAGAATTTAACAAATTATTTTTTCTTTATAGATATTTATTCACTTTATAACAAGTATTGGCAAAAATATTAATAAAGGATATCATATTTGTGGCAATGGAGGAAAATAAAATTTTCATACATGTTCTGAAATGTGCATTGAAAACAAATAACAAAGTTTATTTCCTAGTTTTTTACAATTTTTAAAAAATATTTTAATAGGTGTACTTACGTGTATTTACTTAGCAATGGGTCTTAGGGTATAGGCTTATACAAGCTTCGGTATAAAGTGCCAACTATTTATTTGGCCAATAATTTCAAATTGTGATAAGTGTAATGCATTTTAATATAATGATTATAGCCAGTTTGTTGTAATGCAATATATCATGCCTCGGTGAGGGCATGGTGTAACTTACAAAGAATTAACTCTTATGTCATGTCCATTAACAGTTGCTAATAGTTATCAGCATACACTTACATCATTGATAAACCTTCTGTAGTATTTTCTAGATAAACGACACAAAATACACAATGACGAAATATTTTATTATTATAATTGAATAATGTTGCCATTTTTTAGATTACGAAATGAAACAGCCAGGTATAAAAAAAAACAAATGTTTTATTGATGTCTCCAAATTATTAATTTTGTATTTTGTTTGCCAGTTCTCTTAACATTCCTACTAAAAACAATTTGTGCATTATTCTGCAATTTCAGAAAAAAATCTCAGAAAATGCAAAAACATGACGTATATTTTTCTTAAATCGAGTAACCCTGTTAATTTAACAATAATTAAGATTAGTGAAATGACAAATACATATTTTATATTTTGTACAGATAAAGTTATTTACCCTTCAACACCACGAGGAAAAGAAAAAGGAATGACCCAATGTTCCAGTGTACATTTTATTTCTGTAGCTTTTGTAACAAGAAACGTGACCTGCTTTTCACTTTGTCGCGTCCATCACACCACATCAAAAAACAAACCAAAAATATATAAATCATGTAAATACGCAGTAATAGAAGCACGGTAAAACTAATAAAAGTGTATATAACCTAAAATGTAGTAAACGCACTTAAAGGCCACTGATTAACCATGCCTAGCGACAAGCTGAGATAATCTACTGGTCGCTGGGAACTTGCTGAATGCATAGTTCTGGGTGCATTTCCTACGTTAACACTGACGTAGTTTTCCACGAAACACCAAAACACTATATACTGCACTCGACGCGCGTTTTGACAACCAAGTTAGCATCATCTGGAGATGATTAAAATTAAACTTATGCTAACAATCTATCCTAATTATACGTAAACTATTATCATGGTTCACCGAACCGTCACGATTTGGTAAACCGTGACCCCACTAACCAATAAAGCGGGCTGTTTGGGATAGGCCCTCTGTCACTATTCATACTATTTTTACACTTTATATAATTTTCAAGCTTTCAAATACATCCAGCTGTCTAGTATTTGTTACATTCCCCATTAATTTTAAATTGCTAATATCTATTTTATGGTTGTTCTCAAACGCATGTTGGGCTACACTAGACTGATCTGATATACCATATTTGATATGTGCCATATGCTCTTTGAATCTAGTTTGAATTGATCGTCTAGTCTCTCCAACGTATTTTTGATTACAGTCCTTACAGCTAATTTCGTAAATCTCCGACTTTTCGTTTTTGTTTCAATTTTATCTTTTGGATTGCCTAAAAGTTGTTGTAGTTTGTTTCTCGGCAATCCAAAAGATAAAATTGTAACAAACGAAAAGTCGGAGATTTACGAAATTAGCTGTAAGGACTGTAATCAAAAATATGTTGGACAGACTAGACGATCAATTCAAAGTAGATTCAAAGAGCATATGGGCCATATCAAATATGGTAGAACAGATAAGTCTAGTGTAGCCCAACATGCGTTTGAGAACAACAATAAAATAGATATTAGCAATTTAAGATTAATTAGGAATTTAACAAATAGCCCGTTTTATTGGTTAGTGGGGCCACGGTTCACCGAATCATGACAGTTCGGTGACCCATGACAATAGTTTAGGTATAAATAGGGTAGATTGTTAGTATAAGTTAAGTTTTAATCATCTCCAGATGATGCCAACTTAGTTGGCGAAACGCGCGTCGAGTGCACTGTTTTGGTGTTTGGTGGAAAACTACTTCAGTGTTATCTTCTCACAATAGATTGGATTACAACGGGCCTGCTTTAATAGAATAGAACAGAGGTTTTATTTGACTACTTTACATACAATGTATATATTTGTAGCAGGCCATTACAATTTACTAAATCGAGATTGGATATAAATGTATAAAGTGTGTAAGATATGTATAAATAAAAAATAAGAAAAAATAATGTATAATAGTGTAAAATGATAAATAAAATATAAAAATATATTTAGTCGTACAGTCTACGCGCACAATATTATGATTTAGAGATTTAATATGACAGGGTAAAACATTATAAAGTTTTAAGTTTAATGAGTTCTTTTGAGACTTAGTCAACCTAAAACAGGCAGTTTTCAAAAGATTTGCCTTTCTTGAATTATAAGTGTGAAAATTAGAGTGTGTAGAATAAACATTAACGTTCTTGAGTATTTTTAATAGGACAAGAAAAATATAAGGACATGGTAGAGACATAATTCCAAGAATAATAAACAGAGGTCGACCGTGACCGATTAGAATATTAGCCAAGACTGGTTAGTCTTGGCTAATATTCTAATCGTTTTCTTTTGTTGACTAAAATTTTTGTTAAAATAGCTAGAGTTTCCCCATAAAATAATATCATAACTTATTTGAAAATGGAATTTAATTTTTGTTTGTAAAAGAGATTCACATTCTGTTAAAATTTGGACAATTTTTACAGCTAGTTCACTTTTATCATTATAATACAGGAAACTTTGCACATCTCTTAGTTTTTCACACACTTCACTTATATCTTTAATGTTTGACGTTCCAGATTCTTCCACATCACTTTCATTATCTAAATCACAATCTTAATCATCAATTAATTCATTGATTACTTCTTGAACTTCAAAATTAGGATTTTCGGTCAAAACATTTCTATCAGTACATGCATAATTTTATAGTAATTCAGGAAAAAGCTGAGCCAGTGGAATTTCATCTTCTTCATCGAAATCTTCGTCTTGTTGGACATTTTCCAAGAACTCTTCTCTTGCAAAACATTTTGAAATTGTAGCTGATGAAACGTTTTTCCAGGCTGCTGATATCCAAAATAAAGCGCTGGTTAAATTAATACATTTTCTGTGTGAAATTTTCTATAAACCAACTTAAAGTTATGAATAATCCCTTGATCCAATGGCTGACAGTAGGAAGTGGTGTTTGGAGGCTGAAAAACAATGTTCACGTTGTCTAGTGTCACTTTAGGATGGAACGTGGCATTATCCAGAAATAATATGACTTTTCTATTTTTTTCCCTCATTTTTTCGTCAAATTTTTTTAGCCACAAAGTCATAATTTCTGTTGTCATCCCAGCTTTTTTATTAGATACCCATTCTAAAGACAGTTTGTTGATATGAGATCCTTTAAAGCATCGAGGGTTTTTACTCTGCCCTATAATTCATGGGTTTTCCTTGTCACCATCCATATTTGCGCAAAATGAAATGGTCAATCATTGTTTTACAGTTTTTTACCGGCACACATCACTTTTTAGATGAAACGTTTTGTTAGGCATTGCAAGGTAAAGAAGTTCGGTTTCGTCAGCATTGTACACATTTTTTGGTGAATAGTCTTTTAATATTACTTGTAACTTTGTTTTCCAGGCTTCAACATTATCCAGGTCAACATCAGCTTACTCACCGTAAATTGTTTTAAAGCCAATGCTATGTCTTCGACAAAATTTTTGTAGCCATCCTTTTGAGGCTTTAAAACTTGTCATTTTCAAAGTTTCGGCTGGTTCTAACACTTTGTCTTTTATTAGAGGTCCAGATATGGAAAGGTTTTTATTTCTAGCTTTACAGAACCAGTTGTAAACTACTTGGTTAATAGCCAATCTTTCATTTTGGGAAATTTTCTCTTCTGTTCTGGATTGGAACCTTCTTCAAAGAGCTTCTTTAAGTCGGATTTGATTTTTATAATTTCGTTAACTTGTGTCCTTCCAATACCATACTTTTCAGCTAACTTTCGAGCACTGGTACTGAATTTTTCCCTTTCCACAATAATATCAATTTTGTCTTTCAGAGATAAACGTTTTCTTTTTTACCGACATGATGATTGTAACAAAATCACAGCTCAAAATCTATTAAACTACAGCCTCTTTATCGCTTAGGGTTTTGAAATTATTATGGGAAATATCAATACTTGTTGCATTTATAAAATTCTACCCACGGAGGGGCGAAAAATTTTAGGTACATATTTGCCAATAAAATTTATGACCGGTAATGTAAGGTACAATTGCAGGTATTTTATGAAGAAAATTATCTTTGAAGTGGCCGTGACCGTTTCATGGGGATGCCGCTATTAGGGAGGTCATTAGTACGGGTATTTCCATATAATTGGTTTCAGAAATTTGGAAACTGGCCGTGTTTAGAGGTGGCATCTTTTAAAAGGTGGCCGAATATAGAGGTTTTACTGTATATGGTTAGTTTTAATCATCCCCAGATGATGCTAACTTGGTTGGCGAAACGCACGTCGAGTGCATTATATAGCGTTTTGGTGTTTCGTGGATAACTACGTCATTGTCTTCATACTTAGTGTCAACAAATCTTCCATACTTTGTCTAAACATTTTTACAAATATTATTTTATTTAATATCGTGCAATAAAAGTTATTCCCAAAACAAAATACGTCATACTTTATACCGAACCCTGTGTAAACCTTTTAATTTATTTACATTCTTGAATCCATTCTGGAAGTTAGTCTATCAAAATCTGATTTACCCTGTATAAATAAAGATTATGAAAATGGTATTTTTATGTACGAGACCCTGACCCAGAGGTGTACTGATGACTAAATATTGTATGCAAAACTTCTCAATTTGTTGAAAACTTCTTTAACTTCCCTTATCCTTCAATTTTCCGATTAACTTTCCCGGATGTCCTCAAAGTTTTGTTGTAACTTTCTCATAGATTGTACGCAAAACACATCCTGCGATCAGCTCCTCGCCTCGCTCCTAACTTTGCAACATACATTTTTAAAATAATCTCGCATTAGAATCTGTGCCAAAAATAGCTTGCTCAAAAGATCCACCTGTTCATATCTGTTCCGCCCATATATATTTAGTCGGGAAAATAAACTAATATGTTTCGAATTACTTGGTTGGGCTGTTCAACTGGAATACTCTTGATAAATTACAAAGTATCTTTGAGTTGTAAGCTATAGCAGCCCTATAAATTAAATCAACCTTATCGTACAGTTCTGTCAACCTTACTAAAAATATTCTAGCTACAGAATGTGCGATTTTCAGTTTTTTTTTATCATTTAGGCCTGTTTAAACACAAATAATCTTTTGCACTGAGTTAGACGTCCTATCTCTTCAAAAGTATTTCAAAATACCCTAAATTGTTTGCCCAATCTGGAAATTGCTCAGGCCTTACTACACATATATGCCCTAAATGTGGATTCATAATTAAAATGGTCTAATGTAGATCTGATTATCTTACTAATAGCCGGAGAACGAGACCCTCGAAATATGCAAAATAAACGTGGCCTATGCAACTCGCGAACTAACAAAAACTGAAGTCATATTCTTATGTAAAACTACCTGCCGTTTCGATTTGGAATTGCGAAATGGGAGATGATCCCATTTTTCCATTTTTTTATGAAATTTCTCAGAAATACAGTATTTTACATTTCTCATCCTAATTAAGTATATGATTGAAATCAAACACTGATTTTGAACTGATAACTTTATTTTCACAAATAAATATACAACTAGCTATATTAGTTGGTTTCACAAAGATCGGTTTATAACTAATTGTCTCTAAACATTTGCTAGTATTTATATTGTCTTGTGTATTATTTATTTTTGAATTTGGTCAATCGACCTTCATAACATCTATCATTAAAGAAAATATGTTTGCAAAAATAATATGAATAATAAAGATAAGTCTAAGGGTACACATGGTGTAACTCCTCCCCTTCTTCTCTTTAAAAATTTCTGTATGGTAGTTCTGTTGATTGATGATGTTTCCATGTGTGTTGGTCGTGGAAAGTTTCTGAATGGTTGTTGTATGTTTTTGTTTACTGTTGATGTTCTCATAGGTGTGGGACGAGTGTTAATTGGTGTGCTTTTTGTGTTCCATACATTCTGGTTTTCGAATGTATGTCTATTTGGGGTGAAGTTTTGTCGAAAATTTGGCATTGATTGAATTGGAGTTATAAGTTTGCGAATTAGTTTTTGTTGTTGGGCTTAAAAGTACGAGTGTGAGTTTCTGAATTGAGGTTGAAAGAATGAATTAGAATTTCTGAATGATTGTTGTTGAGGTTGAAAGAATGAATTCTTGAATCGATATGACTGTATGTGTGATGAATTAATAATGCTACTGTATAGTGCTGAGAGGTATGAAACTTCTCGTATGGTCTAAACGCTACTATCCGACCGACATCATAGATATTTCTGTGGCGGATAGCGACTTACGAAGCAAGTACCGAGAGCGGCGACCTCTAGCCCAGGTGGACTAAACTACTGTTATTAAATATACAATAGAATATTTAATATTCTACTGTAATTTTGAAATTGTTCTTCTTTGCATCTAATAAATTCAAAATTTCTTTGGTTCTCACCATTTGCTTGAAATTTAATAGTAAATTTCTGACATAGGTATTCAAGCTTAGTCTTTGATTTGGCTCATGGCATCTTTTACCGAAAAAGGTTCATGAGTCTGTTTCAATTTCGATATTAAGAGTGACTAGTATTCCATTATTTTGTTTCCAAAAGAAGTTAAATTTTCTTTTCTAGGATCTAAATTTAGATGAATTAATTCCGTCTGCAAAGTTGATAGATCTCTGGGATTTCCAAGTGTTTATCAAGACTGATTTAATTTCTACCCAGTTGTTTAGTTCCAAGGCAATATTAATTTACTCTTAATTGCTTGTAATATGAATTTATCTTGAACTTACTACTACTACGCTTTCTCTAGTCGCATACTGTATTAATATGTTCATCACAAGCAGAAATGAAATCATTTAATACTGATGGGGTACCATTAAAGCGCGGTATTACCTCGACAAACATTCTGAATAGTTGAAAATGTGGTGCTGAATTTGATTGCATTTACATTTGGTAGAGTCATTTTGAGATTTGATTCAAATTACTGAATAATTTTACAGTACTTATTCTACAATTATATATATTTTGATTGTTATTCTAAATTTATTGAAATTAATCTGTAAATCCTGATGTCCGTTCTAAATTTAAAAAAAAATTGATATGCAATCAAAATGAGTTATAGTGACTAATCTTAAACCTCAAAAAAAAGAAAGGAGTTAGCTATGACACTTACTGAAGGCTTGATTATCTTGTTCTATTCTGGAGTCCAAATGGTTGTAACCAAGGGTTTGACGGAAGGTTTTTCTTAGTGGTTGACCTTATGCAGAGGTTCTATTGTCCAGGTAAATTGAGGTACCTTATGCAGAGGTATTTCTTCCTTTTTGTTCTGCCTGACTCACTTAACCTACCGACTGCGCCAATTAACTATATTATTGAAATCAAATACTGATTTTGAACTGATAACTATATTTTCATAAATAAGTATACAACTAGCTATATTAGTTGCTTTTGCAAAGATCGGTTTATAACTGATTGTCTCTACACATTTGCTAGTATTTATCTTAAGTCTTATCTATTATTTATTTTCGAATTTGGCTAATCAACCTTTATAACATGATTATGCTTAAAGGAAACATGTTTGAAAAAAACAATATGAATAATAAAAATAAGTTTAAAGGGTACATATGGTGTAACTTTTAATAACAATTCAAATAATTGACTCGACTTGAAAATTTAGGCACATATATTCTGAACATGGATTTTTCAGTAGCGACATTGAAAAAGTGTAAGTCGAGGTAACTTTCTTATTTTTCGAAATAACAGCATAATGTAAGCGAGTAAGTTGTAATTAATAGAATGAGGAAATTTTATATTTGGAGCATTTTTTTATAGAATGCATAGTAAGTGATAAAAACAGACAGATTTCATTTTATTACGTTTTATATGTGTATGGAGTGTTTAGTTCACTGCTGGTAGTTTTCTTAGGATATATTATTGCAAATATTATTATAATTAAAAAAAATACGGTTTTATTTTCAACTGGTTTATATTTGTCACAGACTTTAAATTGTGTCCAAACGAGTTTGTTAATAATCTCTTAGCAGTTTATTGTTTATCTGAATGTCAATCGGTAAACTTTCCATAATTTAGAAAAGAACAAGGAGAACGTAATAGTTATTGTTATTAACGATACAAGTTTGATTATAGCATTTTTAACGAAACGAGTTTGACTGCCAGAAAGAGGCGATAAGCTGAGTTCTACGGCAATCAAGCAAATTTCATAATACCATAAGCAAACGTGTATTGTTCAATATTTTATCTTCGTCGGTGAAAATAAAAAAGTTTCCATTTTATTATTTGTAAGATAAATAAAAATTACACATGTCAGAAAATTTGTCGTAAATTCAAAATAAAACAAATTATTTTCAGCTTTAACGAAGTTAAGCTATCCTAGCTTGGCACCTGAGCTTGATTGCGCAAAGGTCTAAACCCCACCCTTTCAATGTAAAGCTGTTAGGCTCGTCTTTGTCTACACTAATGATATTGCTTCTCTCTCTGCGCCGCCAAAGTGACAAGTTAGGATTGTTGAGTAGTACGTAGTCTCATGATACAAATACACAGATATGCCAATGCGCATGGAGGCGTGGCTTTCGATCTTAAACGTGATGTCAGTGGCTAGAAAATACCGAGGTTTCGTAATCGCTTTAAAACGTTCTACATTTAATTAATAATAATTTAAAATAATATAGGAAATTGAATAGATACATTTTTATTTTAAATGTATTGTACAAATATCAAAATATTTCAACTGAAATTTCTTTCGAATATAACCTCATAATTTATCTACGTTTAGCGGAAGAGATCTTTTAGTCGTTTTCGCTGTGATTTTTACAGTAAATTATGCTGTAGTGAGGAAATTTAAAAATATGTAACTTTTTGCATAATGCTGATAGGATATATGTAAATATTCCTGGTCTCGTAAAATGGGGTCGATAGTTTTTAAAAATCAGTGTTGTATTTAGAAAACATAATTACACACACTAATATAACAAATAGTGTAAATTACTTATCTTGTCAATGACATTAAATGATCATATTTTTAGAACGATTGGAAATTGCGAATATGTATCTTTGACCCTTCGATTGAAGTCAATGGTGATAGCAATTTGTTTGTCACTATAAATTCTATTTGATCAATATAAAGGTGAATTGAGACATTTAAAATTAAAGAATACAAGGCCTATTTCTCACGTACTATGCATTTTATAAAAAACGCTCCAAATAAGAAAATGTCCTCATTCCATTAGCTACAACTTACTCGGTTACAGTTAGTTTGACAAATAAGACACTTTTCACTGTATATTACACAAGTGGCAAATTTTCCATTAATACATATTTATTTTTCAGTCATATCAAAACAAATATGATTTTTGCACACACGATTGGAGAAAGAAATATTTGAATAATATAATACTACAATATCAAGTTTTTGCGACAACGAATGATAGATATAGAGGGGTGAGAACGTAAAAAAATGCGAACATTTTCCAATTTCGCAATTCCAAGTCAATTCGCAACCTCAAAAATATGTTTTGTGAGGTGTTTTTACACAAGAATTAACTGTCTGTTTTTGTATGTACCAGAGTTGCATAGCATGTGCCGAGTTCAGGGGACTCGATCTTCGACTATAAGTAAAATTGATTTGTAAGAGAACAATGTTAGTAGATATGACGTTTTAAGAATTTAGGTTTATTTAAAACTTGTTTGCTAGCGTTTATAGATATGCAGAATAAGTCATAAAGAAAGGGATATAGAGTAAATGGAGATTTATTGGCACAAAATATACCGAGTAGTTGCTTTAATAGTTTCTATGATAAAAAGTATTGTAAGTGTTGTTTTGATTCATTATATGCCTAAAACTTTTATACTAGCACATTCAGATACGAATGTCAGTATAAAATATAAAAATATACCGGGTGGCCACGAGTCAATGTACGCCCCCAATATTTTAGTTGTTTTTGAATTTAAAAATTTGGTTTTTGGTGCACATAAATTAGACAATAATGAGCTACTTTTAGACTAACAGGAATGAAAACATCACTTCCGGTTGAACCGGAAGTAACTCAACTTTTCTTTCTTAAATGGAATGACTATATTTTTTTGATAGTTTCCCATTAAGCATAAATTTCTAAGTGCAACAGTTTTTTCAGATTTTAAAAATTCCAAAAAAATAAGTGAGATACGAACAATTTTTTAATTTTTTTCAAAATGGCCGCGTCAGATGAATGCGATGTAAGAAAGTTACTAAGTAGGCTATGGAAATTATTAGTAAGGTTGTAGACTTGTCTGTGAAGAAGAAAATTGTTGTTTGAATTACTGATAGGTACCAGTATTTTTAGGTTTTTTTTCAAAAAAACGGAATTTAATTTTCATTTTCATTTCCGTAGGGGTCCTATGGAAATTTTTTTAATGGAACTGTGCTATTTTTTTTTATTAATCAGAAATAATGTTTCATAAACTATAATTTTTTCGCCAGTAATCATTTCTTAACGATATCCTTCGTAATAATAAAAGTATTTTTAAAAGGTAAACACAAATTAAACAAGAAATAATTTTAATTACAACCATGAATAAATAGAATAACAAAACTATTTAAAACCTAAATTATAACAAACCATTATAAAAATTGTTCAAACTGTTCACCGTTTTGATTAATACACAGAGTAAGTCGCGCACTTATTTTGGACGTCTAACATTCTGTAATTGTTGAGGTGTTATTTGTGCAATTTCGTGTCGAACTCTTTCTTCCAGATCTTGCCTTGTGGTTTTTTAATTGATGCTCGTCATTATTTAGTTTATTAATACAATCCGTATCTTGACCGTCTTCAGCGTTTAAATTTCCAGTAATTCCTCGTTTATATCGTTTTGTATCGAGGTAAACTTCGTCAAATTTAGATTGAATAGATTTAAAAATTTGTTTTAGAAGGCTAAGATGAGTCTGAACCTCGCTTATGAAAGTATTCATGTTATGATACGCAGGGTCAAGGGTGTTTAGGATGATGTCTACGATTTTGTCGTTTTGGTCAAAAACCGCTTTTAGTGAGGATATATTCTTTTAAACTAATAGTGTCCATTTCTCGTTAGTCACAATTATTTCAGATTTTTCATGGTAGTAAATTCCAATGGTGTTATTTATTGATGTAATATGATATTGGGAAACGGCTGGGGCTACTGATCCGAACAGCAGGAGTAACTCAATGGTTTTCTTCATAGAGTAGGTTCTTCCGTCTACGGATTAGAATCCGCTACCATAGTGAGGAAGTGCTCTTCCAGAAGTTAACTTGCACTAGTTAGGCAGCTTGCGATGTTCTCCTTATTCTAATGAGTTTCGCTACTGGTTAGGCTTCTTGTTCTGGAGTGTTTACGGATCCTACCGACTGCGCCAATTATTATATTACGGTTTACAATAACTTGTTTTTAAAAGATATTTGTTTACTTAAATAGACTCAACGTCTTAATGAAAATGCAGAAGTTAGTTTATATGTTTAATATGACATGACAAAAGTGAGTATTATAACTGAGCTGATACGCGACATGATTTAATTTATAAGCTTGTAAGACTCTACTTAGTCAGCATAAACAATGATTTCCAAGCTTGTAACAAAGAACATGCAAAATAGGCAGTTAGCAATAAATAAGTAGGAATTTGTTATCAGTCCCGTAGTGAAATATGATGTCCTGAGATAGTTTAGAATATAATCTAAGTTAATGTACGGTGTCTGAAATATTATATAACATATATTTTCACAACTATTCTTATTTAATTTATTGCTTATTCTTAGTCATTTGACAATTATAATCAATATTTCATAGAAGTACTAACTAACGTATATGTTTTCCAGCAGCATTTACCTTATTAACTAGCTCGGTGGCGTAGTGTGTAGAGCGCACGATGGCAAGAGTGATTAGAAATATTTCTATCGTAGCTGCGGGTTTGAATCTCGTCACCGGCACTGGGTTGTGAACCTGATGTTATGGTGAATCGGGTCTTCTAGAGTGGCAGCAGTGTTCTATGCATCTCACTAGTGGTGCTGGTACCGCAAGACATTCGAGCAAGCGCAACAATAACTCGTGCGATGTTGTATCAAATACCTTGCGATAATCAATCCAGGCTATTGATAGATTATGTTTGTATTGCACAGAATCCTGTGTAATACAGCGGTCTATCAGCAAGCTCTCTTTGCAACCTGCCATTCTCTTCTTGGCGCCCCGCTGTTCGTGTATCTGCTGGAAGACCGGATCAAAAGACCTCAGTGTCCTAGCATACAAGATACGTGTAAATATCTTGTAGCAGGAGTTGAGGCAAGTGATCGGTCTATAATTCTTCGGGTCGGAGAGATCTTCCTTTTTGGGGATAAGCACAGTACGTCCTTCGACGAACTAGTCTGGAATCTACTGCCCCTCATTCAACCATGAGTTGAAAACTCGCGCCAGACGGCGGTGAGTGGAAGGAAATTTCTTCCACCACCACTTTTTAATGCCAACTAGATTCGGGGCAGCGAAGTTCTTGGTACCAACAAGTGCTTGTTGGACTTCCTCCGTACTGATTGCCGTGCACACTTCTCCTGGCTTTTCAAGATGTCTGTGGCACAGAGCCTCGAGGTGTGCAATTGCTGGAGTGTCGCTATTGAATGGACGCGTCGTTTCGTAAATTCCCTTCCACAAGGTTTCGACATCTTCTTCAGTCGGCGGATTATGGACAACACGCTATGGCTCTTGAAAGAGGCGGGAAGAGTTCGTATGAAACAAATTGTTTTGCTTCATACTCCTCACCCTATTCTTCAATATTTTCTTTATAACCATGAGCGCTCGGATCCTATCTAGACAATGCTGCTTGATGGTAAACCTCACTGTCAGATTTAGAGTATGGTGCTGACGTCTTAATCCGGCTGCTGTGCGCCGGATTGTGGGAGTAAATGCTCTACTGCTTGTTGTGTATTCCACCACACTCTGGATCCGAAAATTTTCTTTATAACCATGAGCGCTCGGATTCTATCTAGACAATGCTGCTTGATGGTAAACCTCACTGTCAGATTTAGAGTATGGTGCTGACATCTTAATCCGGCTGCTATGCGCCGGATTTTGGGAGTAAATGCTCTACTGCTTGTTGTGTATTCCACCATACTCTGGATCCGAAAAACGTGTTGTCTGGCCGACTGCATCATTTCACGATTTCTCACATATATTTTGGTAAGTTCAGGTGTACGTTTCTTTCTCCGACCATTATCGTCTTTTCATTTCACACCGACTAACTTACGGAAGAGTTTAGCAGAACAGTCCAGAATACATGTATTGTAATCAAAAACATTAAGAAATTCATTCCTAAATTCTTCTAAACAGTCTTCCATGAAATATTGCCATTGTCTATCAACCTTTCGCCCTTTGCGAAAGTACGACTCGAGTATGAAAATTTTGTGCTCTTATGAAAATACCATTATAAAATTCTAAACGCTCTCTTTGACTTTAAGTTTGCGTTTACACCAGGTATTCAATTTAAATCTATAAATCACTGTTAAAATTTCTCTATTAGTAATATCGAAAAACGAATACAAATAATTCATCTTAAATACCATCTCGACTTAATATACCGTGTTTCATCTCACTACATAGTGAACAGTTCGGTCAAGCTCGTGCATTCCACTAGATACAAATTGTGACTAGAATTTGCCACAACGATATATTGCATGCTCTCCCTCTGCGTTCTTGATGCTGCGCTCTTTATCTGGCTGTGCCTCTACTCCAAATGTACGAGTACGAAATTCAGGTGTAGAATGCCTCAATTTATTATATTGACTTAAAGTAATGTCTATGGTCAAGAGTGTTGATTTTTAAATGATATATTTATATAGTTCACGACAATAATATTATTAGTTTACAACATGTATTTCATTAATTTCACTGTGTTCCTTGCCTTACAATAAATCATTAAAATTTATGTCATTCCCAAAAATTTCTTTCGATCAACGATAATTTCTTCGAACATGAAGGAACACTATATGTGAATGATATTTTTGCGTAGTTTGATAAAATAGTTGCTGATATTGACAATTTTGTTTCTAAATTAAACAGTCGTTTCATGTCAGTTAAATCCATATAATTATATGAAATTGAAAACTCTGATCAACTACAATTTTTTGATGTATTAGTAATTAGAAGGAGTGAAAAGTTAGAATTTGTCATATACAGAAAAGATACTAGTACTCTAAGATATATCCCTAAGGACTCTCACCATTGTGCTTAACACAAAATGGCGTTTTAATATTCTAGTCCATCGCCTATTAAGTTTTTCTCTCAATATAGGGAATTTGAAAAAAACGGCATTGATTAAGGATATAGCTGCGAGTAATGGATATTCTGTAAGTTTAATTGAAAAAATAATTAGGAAACACAAATTTAAAGAGACACTTCGAAATTCCTCGACCGAAATGAAAGAGAAAATCCAAAATTCGTATCAATTCCATTCGATCCTCGACTCACCCGTGGTAATGATAAGACAGTGGTTTATTAATCGGGAAATAAACTACAACAACTTTTAGGCAATCCAAAATTAAAACAAACGAAAAGTCGGGGATTTACGAAACTAGCTGTAAGGACTATAATCAAAAATATGTTGGACAAACTAGGCGATCAATTCAAACTAGATTCAAAGAGCATATGGCCCATCTCAAATATGGTGGAACAGATAAGTCCAGTGTTGCCCAACATGCGTTTGAGAACAACAATAAAATAGATAATTAGCAATTTAAGATTAATTAGGAATGTAACAAATACTAGACAGCTGGATGCACTTGAAAGTTTGTAAATCAAAAATGTAAAAATAGTATGACTAGTGACAGAGGGTTAATTAGCGGGTCCCGGTTCACAGAACCTTGACCATGGTTTAGGTATAAATATGATACGTTGTTTAAATAAGGTTAGTTTTAATCATCCTCAGATGATGCCAACTTGGTTCGCGAAACGCGTGTCGAGTGCAGTATATGGTATTTTATTGTTTCGTAGAAAACTACGTCAATGTTGTCAGTGTTGAATAGATTTTGCACTACTATACATTCTGTACGCGCATTTAGCACTGATTGGATGAAAGTTTGAGTCTGACAAATAAGAAAACTCTAGGTGCCAAATTAATATGCGGAATGCCTAAATGCTTACCCCATTATTAAAAAAGATTGAAGAATATCAAAACTATGTTCCCGTCACTGTAAGATTTATTGTTCAGAAATTTACAGCGGTAGGTCGGTGCATATCAAAGTTGGAAAACATTTTCGGAATCTGGATGGGCAAAGAAATTTTTTTTATAAAAACAGAACAAAGGCAGCGTTTTTATTTTAACCTATTTTCCTGTTTTCGGACAATTTTAATCTGTAGAAGATTTTTTCAAGGACACAAATTTCATATATTAATTTCATTATAACATAAATTTGTTGTTTTAGTTCAGTAAAAATAGCATTCAGAAATTGCAAATATTTTTGCACGAAAATCCATAAAAATATATCCAGAAACACTTACTAAAAAGTCCAATCAATTCGACCTATGTTTTTATTCCTGTGCAGGGAATAGAAATAAAAATTACTTCCTTGCAATTTCCGCAACACATTGAGGTTGACCCATTTCTTCTACAATTTTATTGGTCTATTCCTTAACTAGTAAATACAAACTATCAACAAAATGTTAGTTTCATAAAATAATTTATTTTAGTTAATAATCAGAGTATTATAAAAACAAATTACTTTTTGTTTACAAAAAATATTTTAGCAATATTTTACGAGAAATAGTTAACTCTCCCTTCCCCTTATCATCAAAATTATACACCTACAATACCATTACCCAAATATCAAATAATCTGAAACCACACTCTACAAACCGATAAGTAGACATTTTTGTTTCGTTTCAATTATCATCTTTCGAGTAAAATATACACCACATACATTAGAAATATCAAACAAGATATTTTAATACTCAAATTTCATTCAATTTTACCATAGTGTAATAAAATATTTCATGTTTGTTTTTGAAAAGTAAAAATACTTTTGATTAAAATGAAGTCAATATAAATTGAATTTCCTTTTATTTCTTATTGCGGATATTCTGCTGCAAATTAACTTTTTATGAACTTTCAACTTTATTACGATTATTTTTCAGTACAATTTCCATGATGTAATCAGTTAGGAACTAATCTACAATAAATCTGTCGGTTTTATGAAATTTTGTAATTTATGTTTCTTAACTAGGAATTCTAAAGACGCATGTGTAATCACTTAATTAAAACGATTTTAATTGTCCTGTTTTTAGTACACTCCTCTAAACATATTATTTTCCTCAATATAAATTTTCTGCAGTTTGTCTCTTTAAAAATAATAATAATAAAATGCTCGATTACAAAGAAATTCATTTATGCAATTGCACTAAAATTTATATTTAAGTAACTTATGTACAGGATGAGAATTAAAAAAGAACATAAAGTCAACTAAGAAAAGTAAATACTTTAATAAAATTAAATCGATCAAAGATTTAACATACAGGTATTACAAATGTTTACAAAAGTGATTTTTAAAAGACGGTCTTGAAAATAGCGTTGGTATGGAATTCGGGTATGACAAATATACAGTCGTCCACTTAAAGAGAGAACGATGCAGAGAATTATCTGGCGATCAGCAGATTTCGAACGTAAGCACTCTGGGAGATCTGGTTACCAGAGAGACATATGTATGTACAACAACGTCACATCCAGGAAGTAAAATAAATAAAGGAATCTCCTCGTGGTAAGTCAGACACCTACTCAAAAAATTCTGGTTATGCATGGCAGAGTAGTATTGAGTATGGCATCTAACATCAGGTGCTCGGAGACTTTTACGGTTGATAAAACATCATGAAACTTCCGGAATGGGCGCAGGATTGCTTAAGGCAGCAAATACGCGAGGTGCTGATGTTGTGGCAGTCAGTCATTGAGCTTTAGCCAAATCGCATGAAAGCCCGAATTAGAGCTGCGAAACAGGAAAATCTGTTTCGGCAGCACGTCCATAAACCCCAGCATGGTAGAAAAGTAAACAGAGGCACTGGATTTATCGTACAAGCTGATATTCGTCTTGCAGCCTGGCTTAAATTGAAGACCGAGGACTTCATTGTGGCCTGTTAAGATGGTGTTATCATCGGAGATATTCAGTCCGTTGTCGAGTACGGGAAATGCCATATTTACCTGAACTACTCATTCCCGACTGTCAGGCAAATTTATGTCAATAAGCTTGACATTCAGCCACTGAACCAATTCCAGTCGAGAACGAGAAATGTAGTATTTACGTGAACTACTCATTTTCGATTGTCAGTTAAATTTATGTCAATAAGCCTGACATTAAACCATTAAACCAAGGTGAATTATATAATCTATTCTCGGTACGCGTAAAAAAAATGACATTGAAGGAGGGGGAAAACGGATCAAATATCGCGATATCCTATAGAGAATCTGCGGCACATGATCTTATGGGTGTGGCTAACTTACTTGGAGGTAGACAAAATAAAGCAGATGCCATAACCTCAAGTGCTATATGTCATAATAATTTGGTGAATGGGTATATTTTATCGTGAGCATATTTATGTGAGTGCTGTGTAAGAAAATTTAGTTTTGATCATGTATAGTAATTATTATTACACCTAATAAGTGCTCCTAGATATAGTCAAAAATTTGCATTAATTGATGTACATCCGTACATTATAGGCATTAAGCAACATAGTAGTGATATCGAACATTTCCCCAAAACGATATGTCCAGATAATGTTCATTGTCTATTATTACATTTATTATTGCATATAAAACAATTTGGATTAACTTTCTTTGTATTAGCTGTTAATAGTGTGTTATACTATTTACCTGAAATAAAATAGTTGGAGCATATTCTACCATATTAAAATTTTTAGATCTTCATTTTTTAAAACATTAATCAGCCTCTCATCTATCACATGCCAAATAATTAATTATATTATTTATGATTATCAAAGACTGATGGAATTCTGTAAAACTGACCAATGTCAGTTTTATGGGGCAAGAGATAATTCTCTTGCCCCATTACTTCCACAAACCACCAACATACAAAAAGTCATTTTAATTACGAATGTAAGGAGATAAAAATTGAAAAAGTTATTAAATAAGTTCAATGGATTTTTTATTATAAGGAATTGAAGTGAGGTTATGATTTGTTATTTGTTTATCCACCAATCACCTTGAAAAACATGACGTCACATGCAGATGCCTTTTACAAGCTCTAGGCTACTCGGTCAAGATGGTCGCTAGCGGACACAATTCTTGTAACATAGTTCACACTACTGTTTTTATCTTGTTAATACCCCCTTAACAACTGAAAAAAATATCCAACAAACACTAATAAGTACCACTTTTGTGTGAACACAATAGACCCTGTTATACTGCCAGGTAATACATTTTATGATGGGTCGGCAATTTTATAAGAACAAGTTAACGTAAAGTCCCACCTTATTTTCAGTGTCATCCTTGTTTTGACCTTCCAAGTGTCCAATTGTGTCTGTTAGAGAGTGTTTTCTTTCATCTATATAACTATTACGACAAAAATATCCAGTCAAACGCTCCAAAGTTGCAAAACCTCACCTAACAAGTTTTGTTACATTTCTGGAGATTTCCTTCTGAAGTCACAAGCGAGGACATTGTCTGAACATGTGAAAAAAGCGTATTTTCTATATTTTGGAGCTTTAATCGGAAATCAACACCACGTCTGTTGTGTAAATTGTAGTGTGTACCTCACACTGATGAGAATGTGCCAACAGTCTTTCAAACGGCCCACGCACTACTTCTGTCGGCATATAGCAAAGAAACGAAAGGTTCACACTCCCAGGCTAAAGTGCCGCCTTACCTACTCCTTTTGCGGTTCCAATGGTATGTCGAGAACCCACCAAACATTTCGAAAATTGCTAGTTTTGTGTAACAAGAACTGAGGGATATTCCAAAAAAAAAAAAAACGAAAAATCAAATATCCTAATTTGCCATCAGCCCTAAGACCTGTTCCTCACAATGCATTAGATTTACCAGTGCCAATAGCGCCTTTAGATTGGCAAAATATTGTTTTGAGAGTTAATGGAAATATTAACTTCAGACAGCACAGACCAGTGTGCGACCCTTTATATATTCCAGAAAGTTTTAGTGTCCCACACTTAATTGCTCGAAATGAATTGAATGATTTGGTACGTGACTTGGGGCTGAGAGTGAAACTTACTGGCTAAAGAAACAAAGATTACGACTTTTAGAAAAAGAAATACAACATTGTCCGCATTTTATAATATGGAAAATTCACTATACGCGTGTATTGATATTGACAGTTTAATGCAGGAACTTAATATCTAGCATTCCCCTTCTGAGTGGCGTTTATTAATAGATTCCTTCAAATACAGCTTAAAAGTAGAATTACTACATAATGGAAATTTAAAACCGTCTATACCAATTCAGTAACAACGAAAGAGGATTATGACAGTATGAGCACCATTTCAAATAAAATTAATTACAACAAATACAAATGGCAAATATGTGGAGACTTGACAGTTATAGACATTTTGGTAGGGCTTCAGGAAGGCTTTATAAAATATTTGCTGTTTCCTTTGTTTGTGGGACAGTCGTGCAGTAAAAGAACATTTTGCGAAAAGAATTTGGCCGGACAGGAAATAATTTGAACCAGAAACTAGTAATATTAACTATGTGCCCTTTGTAGACCCTAGAAATGTTCTTTTGCCACTTCATCATCTTAAAATTGGGATAATGAAAAATGTTGTAAAGGCCATGAATAAAGAGGGTGAAGGATTTAAATATTTAAGAGAACTTCTTCACCAATTAAGTGACGCCAAACTTAAATAAAGCATTTTTATTGGTCCCCAAATTAGGAAATTGCTTGACGATGCAGATGTTAAAGGAATACTCAACAGATAGGAATTTGGAGCCTTGAACTCATTTGAGGGCATAGTCAGGGGATTTTTAGGGAATAAGAAGGATCAGAACAAGAAGCAACTAGTAAGTGAACTTTTAGATTCGTACCAAACGATTGGTTGCCATATGTTTTTAAAAAATCACTTTCTGCATTCTCATTTAAATTTTTTTCCTGAAAATTTGGGTGCGGTAAGCGACGTTGTTCGTCGAGAAAGATTTCACTAAGATATCAGGACAATGGAAATTCGTTATCACAGACAATGGGATCCAGCCATGATGAGTGATTACTGTTGGTTCTTAAGGCGAAACGATTTGACCCTCCATGAAAGAGAAAATTAACTGAGCATATGTTTTTCAAAAAATTATTCTCTATCTTTTTAGATATATCTATGTAAGCCTAATATATGACATATATATCATTGATAGATAGCAATAAATAGATTAGTAACATTAACAGTAATGTTATTCCTATCCATAAAGTTTTATTAATGTAACAAGAAAACGTTACGTGTTATGCCTTTTTGTTTGTTATTTCTGTAATCAGAAGTGGGATATTCTATTCAGGTATATGTTACAAAAAAAAATATTTTTTTGTAAACTAGTGTAAACAATGTACTTGGAGAGATAGCGGCTACGCTGCTAGCGGAATTGAAGACTAGCTTACCTAATTCATCCGAATTATTGGTAGGCCAAATATAAAAAGCGGTCATTCTAAGTCCCTTCCCTCTGCATAGTGTTACATCTAAACCACCTGGTAGCCAAATGTTACACCTGGTTACCACGTCGTCAAATATAACCGGGGAACCTCCGTGGTACCGTGATTTTAGTTTCGCCCTGTATTAGGATTACTCTTAATACAAGAGGAAACCAAATCAGGTATTTATGGAAAAGCCTTCACTTTACCTGTCAATAAGAACTATTCTTATTGGCAAGGAAAGCGAAGAAATTTCCTGTGCCTGCGGCTAGCTGATTTTTTTGGGAGGCAAGGGCCGTGCGTTTCTTGTTTCCTTGAGACCTTGGTTCACTATTATTCACTTCAAATAATTCTTTCAACGAGTAGTAGGCGAGGATGAATAAGCAATATAGAAAATATATGTTTATATTAAGGGCGCCATCTGCAGTTTTACCAGTGATTACTTTTTCATCCCCCCAACTCAGAACCTACAGATTTTCTGTCTAAGGTAGAGACAGAATAAAAAATTAATTAATAAAATTAAATATTTATTAAATCAACAGCAACACGAAATGGTAATTTAGAATTACCGACAAATATAATATATACAAAAATTTATTAAGAGTGGGTGAAACTCGTTCACCGAACACAATCTAAAAGAAAATAACTTGCCACACTCCAGCGAAGGCTGACCTGTGATGGAAGTGGTGGTGTGAGTCCTGACGTTAACGTTTTCTCGTCTGGTATGTACACCTAGTTTCTTAATACATAGTCTACCGATGAAATGAAACGTTACTCAAAATTGTGGAGCTCATATCACGTTACAGTTACAGATGAATTCTGGTCATCCAAATAAAACACCCACGGGACTAATCCTCTGGGTCCAAGAATCGTGACTTTTTAATTTGCCAATGTGCAAATATTAATGTCCGAATGAAATTGGAAGAGTGTGAAATATAACTTCACAAAAGAAATTCCAGATGAATTTTATTAACGATGAATAATTTAGGAATTTTATTCAAAATTTTAGCGATGAGTTATATTAGTTTTAACAGATTAATATTAGCGATCAATAATATTAGATTTTTAATAATTATAACAGATTTTTAAGCCGGCTTCAGACTATGTATTTAAGAAAGGAATAAATAGAAACATATTATTAGAACATGTGTCACATCTTCACAAAAAAAATTAGAAAAATTAATTATTAACTTTTCCTTAAAAATATACATCTTGAAGAGAACTTGCAAGAAAAATAAATCATTTAAAACTATTAGTATTACCTGATGGTTGTTCACAACACTAGTAAATTAAGATAACATTTCAAAAGTTGATTGATGTTATCGATTGTCTGCCAAGAGGTGTTGCCGGTGCAAAGTTGATTATTAAATTGGCTTATCTTCCTGTCTCTATCAAGGAGGTAAACTAGTTTGATATAAAAAATCAAACTTTATAAAATAAGATATGAAAGTAACTAAAATAAATTCATAATATATCACAAATAATATTTAATGATTAAAATCCACTATAAGAATAGTCTAATGGTACTACATAACACAAGTATTACACAATGATATTTAAATTAATTATTCCTCAAAAGTAGATCGTAGCGCCATCTATGTGCGGTATGATAAGTTGTCTCCCTAATGTTAGACAGCGGAGTAGTTTATGAGACAGAAAACTTTAACAATAGTAGCTGAAGGTCAAACCAACCAAAGGCAGTCGCAACCCTTCTGAAAGGAAAACTATAAACAGCTGTTCCCAACTTTAATTAATATCGACGTAAATATTGAATATTTATCTAATAAAGTAATAAATGATTGCATATTTTATGTGACACATATTTCTAATTATATTTTCTTTCAGTGCGAAAGCGTTAACTTTGGGGACTGTTATTACAACAAAAGTACTTAAATAATAAACAATATTGGATAATGTAAATATGTACAAGATACTATTAGCTTAGATGGTAAACATAATAATACTTTAATAAATATGAGATCGACCAAAGGTTAAACAGAAATTCTTCACCTACTAAAAATACTCTATTATAAACAATTGGGAACCAGATAGATATTTGGAGGTTAGTGTTTAATTATTATTATATTCCGGACAGTGACGTTTTTGAACGGAACAATAGGTCACATGGTTCTGGAATTTACAGCCATTAATTGTGCGAGATATGGGGAGTGGTTGTAGCTAATTTACTGGCGCACCTCCCGTGAGGATCGGAGGATTATCCAGTGTTGAGCCAAATTACAAAAAAATATATGTTTCTTTTTCAATTAGTGACCCAGATGTAACTTATACTTTGTGAAAGACGGGTCAAACAAAACAAAAAATTTTATTAAATTTTGGCGACGTTTTGACCAAATAATTTGGTCATCCTTAAGACACCAAAATTTAAAATTTTAGTTTGTTTCAATGACGCTAACAAATATGACAAGATATTCTTGATACATTTTTAAGTTACACTTGTCACAAAGATTTTAAAGTAAAAACCAAATTAAAAACAGGAATTTTAAAAGATATCTGATGGTATCTAAAAGAGTTCTGTTTCACATTTCGGAACCATTTGGGATATATAGAAAATCACTTTCACTGGGCTTTTGAGATAATAAAAAAAAAAAAGATATTGTTAACCAATAATTATTTTAAAAACTATTAATTTAGTAGATATTCTAAAACTAAACAGAAAAATGGCAAGTCATTCTTTTGAGTATATAAATCCAGATATGTCAGTTTATAAACTCCTGGTTTCTTCAGTTTGCCAGTTTTATCTTTAGCATTTACAGAATATCCGAAAGTTTTGACTCTAATTTAAAAGTAACTTTTAGATTATATTGTGACAAAATGTCAGCAATTTTTTCTGAAATTTTACCAAAGCACGTTAAAGATATAATATATTTATTAATTAGTGTCGTGTAATGTCATGTACGAGTAAATACTATAATAAGCCAATTTGAATTGTTTTTTATTAATTTAATGTTCTGTTCTGTTCATATTATTTAATTCATTTTTCAAATGCTCTTCTGAAGTGGATAGTAATAAAACTCTATGTATAATGGAGTTATAAGCTGCTAATTTATGAGATTTGGGGCTGAGCGATTAATTTGAAGCTTTAGTATCTGCGAAACCAGGTTTTCTTTAAATATAGAAGTTAATTGTATTATTATTATCTGTTAAAGTTGAATCCAGGAAACTGATTTTATTATCTATTTCTGTTACAACTTTAAATTTAATATTCGGATTGTAATGAATCATATACATGTTCATTACTATAGTTTCGGAAATTCCCGCTAGTCTTGTGCTACCACGCACTTCCTGCCGCCATGAAATATGAGATGTCACCAAGGCCATAATTTTGGTATAAATAGAATCGCTGTAGCCAAGAGAATGAATTTAGTTTTCTACTGATAACTACCTTCAGCGCATTGAGCTGGGTAGTTGAGGAGTCTTAAGCGCGTTGAGCTTGACTCCATTTGGTTAGAATTCAGAATGCGACGACGACGCCGTCCGGCCGATTGTCTGGTAGCAGGTTTTTAGCGCGCTGAGCTAGACCTCCTGGTGTTCGTAGCCATTTTACCGTCCTGCGCCGCCGTCACCAGTCTAGTGATAATTTGTTGCCGTGGGCCTTCAGCGCGTTGAGCTGGCCCCGCCTTTAGTAAATCATTGCTAAACCAACTGCTGTCACCAATCCCCTGATTATTTATTGCCGCGAGTCATTGAACTCCGCCGTTAAATAAGTATCGAACTTACCGTCACATCAAGTCCTGGATGTTTCCGTTAGCACGTGGAGCTGAAGCCTATCGTCGTACCGTTAATCACCGAAATTACACTCCTCCCTGTGAAATAATTAACTGTATTTGACTTGGCTTAATTGTTAGACAATCTGATTTTATATTTATTTAACTTCACGCTTTGGATAAATTTTGCTTTAATGAAATAAACTCTGTTACGCACACTTTGGGCTTTCTTATTTACAACTACCAGGAATCTTGCATTAATTCTCCAGCTAACCGAAAGCAAACACCGTTACGTATTCCGACGTCCAAACATACTTTCTTACATATTATAAGCGTCCGGACAGACACCGTTATATAATGAAGAGTGTTTATAATTTAAAAAGTTTTTTAACTTAACGAATCCCTTTAAATTAGGCTAACACATCGTTTAGATATCTATAAAAAAATATTTCTTTTTGCTAAATGGAAATTTATTATCTTTTTATTTAAATGTGACCTGAAAACATCTGCTAAGAGAGAGTTCAGTGGAGATTCCTTGCTAATTCCATATACTGTGTATAATAATTATTATTATATTGGCAATAATTCTGAATCAGGCATAAATCCAAGGCTAATGTTATTTCGATTTTTATTACGGTATTTACATATGATTTACCTAGATAATCCAATATTACTTATATTGGTTCATCTAGGTAAAGTACATTCTTCGGTAGGAATATCTGAAAACAAAGAAAGATATAAAAAAGCTGTATCTTGGAATTTCTTCTCCACATAAAAATTTTGTTAGTTCGATGGAATTTTTTTAATGTAGGTATGGTTAGGTTGGAATATTGTTAGATTTTCCATGATGAAATAAATTTTGTTACTTAATTTACGTGTAGGACTATTGATATATGGGTGCATTGTTTTTATGGTATTTAATAAGTCCATAAAGTTTGGGTGGACTAGAAATCATATTGGCTTATTTGTATTTATCACCACTATGAAATAAAATGTTGTTTTCTGATAAAAAATTGCTTGGTTTTGGATTAGAAACTATTACTCGCATTTCAACTAAATCGGATTGAATAAGTTACTTAATTTTATCATCACACCTTAATCTCGGAATAACTACATTTCCAATTGATTTGTCTGGTTTGATTAGAATTGTTTTTAATTTTTTTATTTAATGGTTTGGACATCGTTATTTTTAATTTTTGTCTTTTTTTTTGTTATGTTAATGTATTGGAAATTTTTTATTTTGTGCAGTATGTGTTGTCACTATTTGTTAAGGTTTGCTCTATTTCTATGACAAGAGTGTCTACAAATGAATTATTAACAAGATGTGGTGAGTATAAAAGTGTCTGTATTTGTTAACTTGTCAGCTCTATACGTCTGTTTTAAAAAATATTTCCCAATTCGGCATATTAAATAGTTCTCAATATTCTAATAAAATATCACCGACACTACCCTTATTTGTTAACCTAATTTGCACTCATATATCGGAATTTAAAATTTCACAATTTTAACGTCATAAATGGTTTCAGTATAGACATATTGTAGGTTATTGTTTTGTTTATTTATTCACTTTAGACTCGTTCGAAAATGATACATTAAGTACGGAAACTGCAATAACCTGAGTTACAATAAATTAGTGAAAAAAAAAGAAGTAAAATGTGTTTTTTGTTATATCAATATAAAAAGGATCGACATATAATTATTCTAGTCTGTGCATATCATACTGTAAATTTTCACCAACGTGTTTGATAATCATGAAATAAAAAGTTGACTTGTAAATGGAGTGATATATTTTTTTAAATAATTCCAATACGTATAAAAAGGTAAGGTTAAAATCATCTTTTGAATAAAATATGTTTTGCAAGATTCCCTTAATGTTAATTTGTATTTAAATATTGGTGGTTAAACAGAATTTTTGGTATTTTAATCAATAAATTATTTCTGTTAACGTTTGAGAAAAGGGTGCAATTGTTTTGAATCTATGTGAACGTAAATAAAAATGCAATTATTTGAAATCGAATTTTGTTATTCTCATAAAAGTAAATAAGCTGTGAAGTCGTTTTAATGCACTTTAAGAAGATTAGATGTTGTACGAAAGTTATTATCAAGGGAGGATGTTCGGTTCTGTTAATATAATTTAACACTTTATAAACGTAAAATGAGAAAACTGCTCCAAGTTTTCCGAGAATAAACAAATTTAGTAAATATTTCTTCAGTTACAGGTACTTAATTGTTTGAAATTTATTAACATAATATTTTCGTGATAGATTACAACATACAATTAAATGTTTAAAAACTTGGTTCACACAGAACTTGAAACCATATTTTATTGTGAATTACATAATAATAAAGTTAATTATACAATGGTTTATCTTTTGAAGATAAATTCAAGAAGTTAGGATTAAAACTAAAAATAAAATGTTTCTTGATAAAGTTCTCCCTACCTATAGAATAACATGTTAACGAATGTACTACTTTTTTCATTGTCTCTAATGATAAGTATTACAGCATATAAGACCTTTATGATACCGAAGAATGTTTATATTTTAGAAACCCCACGATTTTGTTGAAAGTGTCCGTTACAACGAGGGATTCTGTAAAGTCGAAAAACTTTTTTCTTCTTCTGTCTTTAGAAGTCTCACAGTTGCATGTTAAGTGGAGAGTCATTTCATCCCCCCTATGAAAACCTTTATATTTGGATCATTTCTTATTCTCAGTATAGTGAGATGTTTGTTTAAGTGATAATGTCCTAATGTGACTGCCTTCAATTTATTTATTTGTCTCTTCTTTAATCTTAGTCATTTTAGTTTTAGTTATGAGAGTAACACTTGGATGTCTTGCAGCTCCTAGAGTATTTTTAGTGCACTCTGTACTGTATCTCTTGAATTTACTTCCAAGAACCTTCGCACATAACAAAGACCAATTGTTGATACCTTGCATCGGGCTTTGCATTACTACTAATCTGTTTCCATCCGGAGCCTAGGATTTTGTATTTCAGATAATGTGGGATTATAGAGGTTAGTTATTTAGTTTGTGGCATTCACACTATAGTTCTTACAGGCTTAGGAATGTCCTTTGCCTCTAGAAAGTTAAGTTTCGGTACTTTCCAAAGCTTTCCACTGCTTCCTCCAATCAAAGGCACGAATCCTAGTCTTGAATATTTAAGGCAGTACTCCACAATGTTTTAGCTCTAAACTGTCTATATTTTCAAGCTAGCAGACTTCCATGAGCTCTTCTTAGAGAAGACTCCTGACGGATTGCTGTTGGCAGTTTTGATCATTTTATTATCTGATAGTTCCCCCCGAAATTTATTTTCCAGGTTTATATATTTGCAGTTGTGATTCTTTTTTGTCACTTTTTATTCGCAGAAAGAGATCTTTCGTTAGACAGGTTAGATATCTTAACGTATTACCCCTTCTCATTATTTTATAGAACACTTGACCTATCATGTGCTCAAAAAGTTTTGTGAAATGTTTTATTGCATAGACCAAAAAAAACTATATAAGTTCTAAAAAAGAGAGATAATACAAATATGTTTTTTTTAAACAGAACACATTATTCCATATTTGGAAAGTACTCTTTAAAACATGTAGGTCTAACTCTTGCTGATTAAAATTTTGCAGTACTGCCGAAATTAAAAAAAAAATCCAAATAATACAGACGAAAATTTATATTTTACGTGTTTTTTTTTAATGGAACACCCTATATATTATTATACAGTCAGATAACTAACGGTATTGTGACGTACTTCGTTGCTCTACCCAAGAGCAGAAGTGTCACTTTGACGCCCAACACTACGGCGGTGCTCGCGGTACGGAGATCTCGGGCGCCAGTTTCTGTTTAGAGTGCAGAAACACCACTTTACTCTATCGGCGGGACGATAGAGGCCGGGCAACTGCAGTGAAGATACGGCTAAGCCAGGGGTCGGGAAAAAGGGAACTTACATACAACAGTTAAGGAACAGACTCTCATTCAATATATGTACATTTATTCTACACACTAATTATTATTTACACTTTATACACACCTTAGTAACTACAACTTATACTACAACGGTCTTAACTACAAGCGGTCTTATTCTACAAGCGGTCTTATACTACTACGGTCTTACCTACCAGCGGTCTTATTCTACAAGCGGTCTTATACTACTACGGTCTTAACTACGGACAAGCGGGGCAGTAAGCGAGCGGTCAAGCGGTGCGATACGGTACGCCGGTGAATGAAGCGGTGAAACGGTAAGCAGCGATAAATCAATCGGTCATAAGCAGACGGCGGACGGATACCAGGAGGGGAAGCAAGCGCCAATACAAGCAAACTATGCCTATCTAACGCGGTTACTTATTATCGCTTGGCTGATGGATGGTTCCGGTCTTATGATATGCCAAAGCTAGTACCTCCAAGGCGCCCTGCCAAAGAAAACGGACTCAGGCGGTCTGGAGGGCACGCGGTTGAATGCGGTTACGGTAAGGGGGGAAGGGAGTAACAAGCCTAACAGTGGCGAATTGATGATGACGACGGGATGGTCAAACTCCAAAACTACCCTGCAGAATTTTTACGTGCTCAGGTAGCCCGGGGGACCCGCGGTTACGGACGATACCTCCAAGTCACCCTGTAGAATTTTTACGTGCTCAGGTGGCCTGGCAGGCACGCGGTTACGGAAATACCTCTAAGTCACCCTGCCAAAAAACGGACTCAGGTAGCCTAGAGGACACGCGGTGGCAACAGACAGTACTTCCAAGTCACCCTGCAGAATTTTTACGTGCTCAAGTGGCCTGGAGGGCACGCGGTATAACGCGGTTCAAGTGGGGGGGGAAGGAGTGACTGGCCTAACAGTGGCAAATTGATGATGACGACGGTAAGGTCAAAGCTCCCTAGCCACCCTGCAGAATTTTTACGTGCTCAGGTAGCCCGGCGGACCCGCGATTACGGACGATACCTCCAAATCACCCTGCAGAATTTTTACGTGCTCAGGTGGCCTGGCAGGCACGCGGTTACGGAAATCCCTCTAAATCACCCTGCCAAAAAAACGGACGCAGGTGGCCTAGAGGACAGGCGGTATCAAATGCTAGTATCTCCAAGTCACCCTGCAGAATTTTTACGTGCTCAGGTGGCCTGGAGAACACGCGGTGTAACGCGGTGGAACGCGGTTCTAATTCCAACCTTCGGCCGCTCTCCCGTTCTAAGGAAGGATATGAGGCGGATACGTTTAGCGCTCGCGGTTCACTAACTCTAAAAAATAAAGCCCAGAAGGTACTCACCGGCCAAGTAATACCGATTATTTACCAAACCTTTATCAAACCTTGCTACCTACTTCCGGATCCTGGGCTGGCTTCCTCTCTGGAGCGGTCGGTGTCGGCACGTCTGGACGGTACGGGCGGCAGCAACGGACTGTTCTCGGATACTCTGAAAAATCCTCAAGCTACTAAACTCTGCCAAAAAGCAGAAGTAGGATGAGCGCGGTAGTCATGCGCGAAATATTGCAACTACGTCACCGTTTATCGACTTAGAAAAATTCGCAATTACCTTTGGATACCTATGTACCTCTATACTCACAAGTTTACTTACTATCCAAGTCGGCGTGGTGCTTCGGTTGGCGCTCAGACGGGAACTAACTTGATTGTAAAATCCTCATGCTACTAAACACTGCCAAAAAGCAGAAGTAGGATGAGATACGGTAGTCATGCGCGGTTTATTACAGCTACGTCACCCGTTTGTGGACTTAGAATAATTCCGCATTAAATTTAATTACCTATTTCTTTATACTCACGAATTTACTTACTATCCAAGTCGGCGTGGTGCTTCGGGTAGCGGTCAGACGGAGACTAACTTGATTGTAAAAATCCTCATGCTACTAAACACTGCTAAACGCAGAAGTAGGATGAGATACGGTAGTCATGCGCGGTATATTACAACTACGTCACCCGTTCATCGACTTAGAATAATTTAAATACCAATATATCCTTATACTCACGAGTTTACTTACTGTGCTGGCCGGCGTGGTTGCTCGGTTGGGAGCTGGACGGAAACTAATTTGATTATTTTCAGTCTCGGGCCCCTTCAAGTTAGCGCGGGCATAAGGGTGCCGGGGACACAATGCGTGCGTCGCGATTCGCTTACTGCCGGCCACCTGGCCTATGTGGAATGTGCATAAAAACATCAATACTACCTATCTATAATTAACAATTGAACTGTTATGATTTACAAGCGCAGTACTATAATGGATAAAATATTTTTCAAACAGATAAATAACACCTAGCTACCTAACTTAACTTAATAAAATAAAATCACTTCGTTACAGTATATGGTTTTAGATATCTAAATATTAATAATAGTTTGTTTATTTGTAATTCAATATTCAAATTTCTTTAATTAAATAATAAATGCATTGTTAGTGTTTGCTTTCCACACAAACAACTCACACCGTGAATCTGTTGATTAAAAGCCTAAGTAACACTTACTCACTACTTTATTAACTAATTAATAATTAATAACAATAACTTAATGACTGTCTTAACTATAATCCCAATTAAACTCTTATAAGATAAGTCTCTATCTTACTTCTTCTTCACTCATTCAATTTTAAATTCAGACTGACTTTTCGGCCCACCGTGTGCCTCATATATACATCCATTCACGCGGTATACAATATTCCTGAATATTCTCGGCCATTCACGTACAGTTGTAGTCCCATCTTTCCAGTCTACATAGTCCAGTGGCGTAACACTGCCGCCTCCTTAAACCTGAACATCCCGGTCAGTTAATTCTTATTCTCTACATACTTGGCTAATCTCTCTATATGCACCACCTTTATTTATTTTTGATTTTGGTTTTGCTGAATTCGGGATACGACATTGTTTATTCTGGTGACGACAGTGTATGACCCTTCCCAAGGGGAGTGAGCTTCGGGGACCTGTCTTTCTTTCGTTGTGGGTTATATAGCCACACTAGATCTCTCACCTGGAACCCTCCAAAATTGGCTCTAAGATCGTAACGATCCTTCATGCGGTCACTTGCTATTGAAATTCAGTCTCGTATGAGCTCATTAATGTTCCTCAACCGTTCACCAACTTCATCAGCGTTATCGTTTATGAAAAGGCGTTCCTCATCTGATGTACAAAATACCAAGTCACATGGCAATCTCTCACGTCCAAACATCACGCGAGCCGGTGTGTTTGTTTTGCTGGTTCGTGAATGGATGCTATAAGGAAGAGAGGCAATTGTCGGTCCCAGTCTCTGTGATGTTTTTCATCCACTTTAGGTAGGTGCTCCTCTATAGTTTTATTATATCTCTTCACAATTCGATCTAATTATGGATGGAGGGCTGTTATCTTTGTTTTATGAATTCCCAGAAAGCGACATATCTTTTGAAATACCTCTGATTCAAAGTTTCTTTCTTGGTCCGAATGCAACTCCAAGGGCACGCCAAATCGACATGTTAGATTATCTACCAGAGCTTGGGCGACAGTGGCCGCTTCTTGGTTTGGACCCTTACTTCTTGCCCGTGATCCCTTACTTGTCGCACAAACTACACATTTGCAGTACAAATCCTCTGCATCTTGGTGACTGTTCACTTGGTAGAATCGTTCCCACACCTTTGTTAGAGTTTTGTTGATGCCAAAATGTCCGCCAGATGTTCCATTATGCATTTCCTGAAATACTTTTTGTACGTGACACCTTGGGGTTTACCAATCTCAAATTAGTTTCTTTCCCATCTGTGCCTTCCCAAGCTTTCTTCAACAGTCCATTCTCAACTCTGATGGAGTTTCATTGTGCCCACAATGCCTTCATCCCCACTGTCTTGTCTGAAATATTCTTCCAATCGAGTCGAGTTCCCTTTTCATTCCATTCTTGAATAGGACCAGTTTCCTTATCGTTTAACAGCTCTTCTCTTAATGTCTATTTTGTCCAATCATCCGGAACATCATTTTTAACTGTGTTCACGATAAGCATCTCTTGCTGTTTTTACACCTTGTGGCAGTGCTTGCAGTCTTCCTGACATGGTCTCCTGGAGAGGGTATCTGCATTTCTATGGGATTTCCCGGGAAAATGTTCGATTTTAAAATCGTACTGCTGCAGTTTTCATATCCAGCGAACTAGTTGGCTTTCTGAGGTCTTCAACTGCAATAACCACTTCAATGTAGAATGGTCGATATTGTCCATGTAGGTATTTGTGAAAATGATCTATGGACTTGACAATGGTCAAGAGTGCCTTCCGTGCCACACAATAGTTACGTTCTGGCTTGGACAATATCCTGCTGAAGTACTCAATTACTTTTTCCTGTCCGTTTTGAATTTAAGAAAGAACACATCCAAGTCCAGAATTACTGGCATCCGTGTCTATAGGTAGAGACCATTCCGTAGTGGATAAAATAACTAGATTCGAACATAGTGCTGACTTTAGTGTTCTGAACGATTTTTCACACTCTGGCACTGGTGCAGCCTTCTCTTTGGTGAGCCGATGTAGTGGCTTCGCAACATCAACAAATCGTTCCACAAATCGTCTGTAGTAAGTGCATAGGTCAAGGACGCTTCATACTTCGTGAACATTTGTTGGCCTCGGCCAATCTCGTACTGCGGAAATCTTGTCTGGGTCCGTTCTTATTTCACTTCTGATATCAAATTGTTTGGCACGTGACTTAATGTGGAAATAAAAATATTGTAGATAACCAAGTTTTTCAAATTGCTGATCATTTTCCGAAAAACAATGAATCATTTTAACAAAAATTTCAAAAAAATATTTCATACAGTCGATTTTTTGCAATGACCTCAAAGTCAGCGTTTCAGAAAAATTTTTTTAGGCTACCTGTATAAATAGTGAATCCAAAAAATTTAATCAATTAAGAAATGATGTAGCTAGAATATATATCCAAAATTTTAAAAGCGGGGCTAATTTTATTTGAACCACACCGTATAATTGTTATATGTGGCCATTGAAGAGCCTTGATTGAGAAACATGGTGCACATAGAAAAAATAATGTCAATCTTCAGTTAGCTTATGGAGGTTTACTGTTTGTGGCACTGTATATTAAAGCTTATAATATATATATTTTTTTGCCATTAAATTAAAAAATGACCAAAAGCGTTTTTAAATCCCATTAAAACTGTATATTGAGGAAGTACTCATTTAAATGCGTCCACAGACAGCTCTCTCATTTTCACGTATTTATATTAAATGAGTAGCTTAAAAATTTAATACCGAGATTTCATTTTATTAAGGCTGTCTTACAAAGATTGCGTAACTTTAGTTCAGTTGTATTTAATAGTAGAAATAAATGTGAAGTGATAAGTGTGAAGCTTTCGTAAAGCCGTCAAGATATTTTATTTACCACCATATAGAGTGTGTGCGTAAAGTATGATATAAAATCATTATTTCTTAAACCAAAAATATTTAGAAAAAAATCCTCGAATAAATGGATTTTTAATTTTAATTTAGCATCCTATCCTTTATTTCTTTTGGTTATGGCGTTGTCACTGTTTCCGTTATGACGTCATCGATATATTTTTTAAATAGAACACCTTGTATATTTCTCCATTTTTGGATTTTTTTCTAAACATCTGATTCTAAATATGTATCATACTTAGGGCCTAAAATTGATAAGTTGGAAGATACGGCCATTTAAAAAACAAGCAAAAAGTAAAATAAACACGTTTTTTTATTAATTTTTGAAGTAGGCTAGTTTTTGTTTTTTTTTTGTTTTATCATTATCGTCTTTGACAGTGAATCACTTAATAATACTTTACCCCAGTACTGGTTTCTCAATATTTGTTGTCGATTTATTTTAGTTTATAACATGAGTGTATCTGTAAAGCAAAGAATTGAAATTCTTACGATGATTGGGTAAGGTGATAGGATGTGAACACAGCAAGAAGTATGTAATTTATTTAATACTACATATCTAGAACGATCCATAACTCAATCGACAGTGAGTAAATTTGGAAAAAAAAATTAGAGACTGGTACGGTGGAAGATTTACCCAAAGCAGGTCAACCTGGTGTTGACGAGGATACAAAATTAAATATTTCACTGGCTGCTGAAAAAATCCACATACCAGCAGTCGCTAGGTTAGTCACGATTATGATGTTACTAAAACTTCAGTGCATACAGTATTAAAACTAGAAAAATAGCATCCCTTTAAGATTTATCTTCTGCAAGAACTAAGTGATGATTATGTGCAATGGTCCTCTTCTGATAAAAAATATTATTTTCTCCGATGAATACACTTTCAAATTAAATGGCGGAGTGAATCGTCAGAACTGTAGATACTGGGCAAGGGAAAACCCTCGGTGGATGCGGGAGCACACGTAGTATTGACAAAAGGTAAATGTGTGAGCGGGAATTGTAAGAAATAGAATCATTGGACCCTATTTTTTCGATTGAACTGTAAATGGGCTGGCACATCTCCAATTTTTAAAAGGCTATCTTATTCCAATCCCAATATTTCTGAACAGATGGATTGGTAAACGTGGACCCATCGAATGGCCACCAAGATCACCAGACCTCAATCCACTAGATTATTTTCTGTGGAAGCATCTAAAGAACTTATTTTATAAAACCAGACCGAAAAACATTGTTTTATTAAAAGAGAGAATTAGAACAGAAATAAACAACATTTCTCAGAAAACTATCAATTAGGTTCAGCAACACTTTATTCATCGTTTAGGGTACTGTCAGCTACAACAAAGAGTACAGTTTGAACATTTACTATATATTGTTTTTATTATTAACTAACTGTTAGTTCTAGTGACTTATTTGTTCAAACAAAACAGTAATTCTTTATATCAAAATGGCCGTATCTTTCAACTTATCAATTTTAGACCCTAAGTTTGATACATTTTTGGAATCAGCTGTTGAGGCTCTCCAAGAATGGAGAAATATACAGATTATTCCATTTAAAAAACCGATGACGTCATAACGAAAACGGTGATGACGTCATAACAAAAAAATAACGGCTAAGGTGTGCAATTGAAATTAAAACTCGACGTGTCCGAGGATTTTTTTCTGAATATTTTTGGTTTAAGAAATAATGCATTTATTCCATACTTTACGGACACACTGTGTATAAGGTAGCGGAAGTTTACTCTTCAAACCTCAACAACTGATAAAATCCATTAAAATATCAGGAGGCTACTTAGATATTGTAACAGTCGAATATTCACAGTATTTAATTTCAAAAATAAAAAAAATTAAGCATAATAATTACCATTACACAAACATAGAAATACAACATATAACTTGTCAAAAGGTCCCTGCAAGACCCAAATAATATGAAGACCACTTAAAAATTTTAAGTTTTGTGATTCTAAATTGAGTACCATACTACTAATAGGGGTCATGTGATATTTTATACTTTAGAAATAAATTGCAGTTAGGTTTTTTCTTCTTTTAATTTTCCTAATCCTTGACTCAAACACTATAAAAAAGGTATACTTGTTTAATTTGCCCAGGGGTGTCCTTTTCAATTTTCATTATGTGAAATACTATTTTGCAAATACAAATGAGAATTACCAAGAAACAAATTTTATTACCTAAAAACAGATTAATTAAAATTAAGACTATAACAATAACTGTTCAAAGTGTCCTCTAATGATACGTATACACTCGCGCAAACGCTTCTCTAAAGAAAATATAATTCTGCGCAAATTTGGTTGATTTGGTAATTGTTCAATACTAGGACTTTTTTGTCAGTCGAAAGTCGGTGTCGTGAAATTAGATATGTTAAACCACAACATTTGAACAAAGGTAGAAGACGAACTGCAGGAACAGTTGAAAAGGAGGAAGATGTATTAGAAATTTTACATAATAATCCCACCATAAGCATAAGACGGCTAGCAACTCAAACAAATATTTCTCAGTCCGTTGCCTGGAGAATTGCTAAGGAAGAGCAGCTACACCCTTATTATTTGGGCAAGTACAAGATCTTTTGCCTGATATGGAGTAGCTCGTGTTGAGTTTTGTGAATGGTTAATTGATATGCATAATCGTAATCTCAACTTTATGTCATGGATATTCTTTACGAATGAAGCAACTTTTACCAGAAATGGGTTTTTCATCATGTGCAGTTCATATGTTTGGGCAGAGGAAAATCCAGGAGCCACTAACGTCACTCATTACCAATACTCATTTAAAATAAATGTTTGGGCTGCTACACTGGCAATAGGATTCTCGGGTATTACATATTTCCTGGAAATTTAAACGCACATTTATATAATGAATTTTTGGAAAACAGTTACGTACAACATATTCCACTTAGAAATGGGCGCAGACTTTGGATCATGCACGATGGCTCCCCACCATATTATAGCAGACAACCTATACAATGGCTTGGTGACCATTTTCTAAATCGATGGATTGGTCGTGGAGCTGACGCTCCTATTCATTGGCTGCATGATCTACGGATTTAAATCGGTTAGATTTTACTGTCTGAGGACAAATTAAAGACAATGTTTACGCAACTCCAGTAGATACTGTAGAAGAATTGAGACTAAGGGTAGAAAACTGTTTTGAGCAATTACCATATCAACCGGTTTTTAACCTGTAAATTAAATAAAATTAAAACAAATTACTTTTCTTATTTTTTATTTCAAATATTTCTGGAACTAAATGAGATATTTTAATTGGACATCATAAGTAAATGTTTGCCAATAACTGGGTTGTACTTAATAAATTTCATTTTCCTTCTTCAATCAGAGATCTAGTGGTTATTGATTATGTTATAATAAAAAAAGTCACGTCAATGAATCAATTCAAAAGTTCTCTCGTATTTAAAATGTACCATTATTTTGTAAGAAAAAGGAATCATTGTAATTTGACTGCTGGTAGATGGAGTTACTCTATAACTCGTTAGTACCTACTGTCACATAGAGATCGTTTCTGTCGTTGTTGCAAGCTCTACTTCGTACTGTTGAAAGCTACAACCATAAACCGGTCTACGAAAGGTGTTCGTGACGGCATCAAAAAGGATTTCCTTTTATTAGGAAAAAAATCGTTTACTATTGCTCAACCGCAATGAGAGCTTAAGCACTTTTTCGTTTGATACAAGATTATAAATCATCATTAAGTGCATAAACTGCTTCAAAAATAGTAGCTGTGTGTGACTACTTTACAGTTAGAAGAGATTTTTGCCCTACGAAAGGTGAGGTAGAAACGGTTTTGACATGTTGTTTTCTCCCAGGGGGTGGGGGTGTGGTGGCGCGAGCCGCCATCTTGAATGAAAGGTGCAAAAATTGTTTTTTCATATAACTCCGCAACGGTTGATTCAACGACATATATGATAATGATAAAGTTAAAGATGACAAAATTCCTTACATTTTTTGTATATACATTTTTTTGTAAGTCTAATATGTAACGAGTTAGAGCGACGGAAATATGAACATTTTCCAAAAAATTGTCAAACTTCATTTTTGCTATTTTTTTATTTTTTCTGGCTATTTATTACATAATTATAATAATTTTGTAAACTCAAAATAAACCCATTTATACACCACCATGAAGTAGAGTAAATAGTGCGTTTTTTTATTGTGGTATCCCCAGTAGGCCAAATCCACAGATGTTCCAGTTGCTTAGTTGCGGATACAGGTCATTATAAACCGTAAAGCAGATTCAAATTATTGTGAAGTATTCTTCAAATAAATCAGTCATTAGATTTCTAGTTTCTGTATGCATTTCGGTAGGATTTGTATATGGATCGGTAAATCTGTAGAATTCATTGAAAATCGGTAGATCTACCGAAAAGTCGGTAGGGTTAACAATACTGGTCACTGACCTGTGTGTGTTAAACTATCGTTCTCCAGGCCGTCTTTACACTTTTTGGCGGCGATCAGGTGAATACCTTGTAGAACGAAACACATCTATGAAGAGAACGCATCACCATTCGTCTATATCCCAACCGGTATGAGTTCGCGCAAATTCCAAGCGCTGCCTGCGATGACCTGCGTCCAAAAGGGGGCCAGTAGCTGGTACATGAAATGTTCAATTTTGTTCACCCAACCTTCTTTGTAGAGTATATGATGAAACCAAGGTACCATGAACATCTAGCATTCTTCTAGTCAAAGTTGTACCAGGAAGTGTCCGTTCTCGCAGAAATTGGAGTCGAAGAAATCGGTCTTCATCTTCATTTGTTGCTCATGGTCTCCCTTGTCCAGGTCTTCTCGAGTAAGAACCAGTTTCGGGGAAACTGGTTTTTTAAATACAGTGCTTCGAGGGATGCCAAACAAGTTGGCGATACATCAGATGCTGAGCCCATCATTATGTTAAACAACAGATTGAGCGGCACTCATTACGAAATTTCTCACAATAAAACTTTTCTCTTTTCTTTGGAACACCTCAGAAACACACAGGAAAGAGCAATCGAAACAAATTAAAGAGCTGTGTAAAACAATTAAAACGCTGACGATTGAAAGATATAAGAATAGGTAACAAAAAAATTATTCTCGTGATACGTGAAAGTCCAAAAAACGCGATCATTATTTCTATCATGTTAAATCAATATAATGAGTTTTCGCAAATTAGTCATAAGAAAACCTAGTGTCTGGTTAATTTTGCGGTTGAGTGTACTATTTGTGAATATAATATTACTATTTAAACCAACCTTGATTTTACTAACCATCACTGTATAGATAATTATATTTAAGACAACATATTTTACTTGCAAACTTCCTTGTTATATTAATGGCTCAACTGACTCATGGCTGTCTTATTACTTGTTACAAAGAACGAAAATATATTGCAAATTCTAGAGAATTTCATATTTTACATAAAATGAAAGAAATTTGTTTCAGTAACGCAAGATACTATTTTAATATCTTTTGAAACTTGACAAATCGCTTTAAACTGCTGACAAATATAAATATTTAATATAAACTTAAAAAATATTACTATTTCTTTTAAACTGCTAAATCCTCCTAGACGTACGTACGAACTGTACTATACAACATTGTTTCATATTTTTAATTTATTTCACTTTGGTTGAAATTAATAACAAAATTTTAGTTTTTATCAGGAATTACTGAAAATTACTTTAGAAATGTAGCTTGTTAATTACTGAACCATATCGAAAATCGCAATTTGGTTCGGTTTTCCTCCTCTTTCAGGGTGATGTTTTTATTGGCACGCGCCAAAAAGTTGACAACACACATCACATTGGTTTATGGTCTAGAACTATGTCAGGCTTATTGGCCTGAATTAGCTTGACAGTCGAGAACGAGCAGTTCTAGTAAATACGACATTTCTTGTTCTCGACAACGGATGCAATATCTCCAGGGACTCAAAGCAGCATTTGTAAAAGTTTGGGCCAACTTGTACGAGTGCCTCAGGTGGTAATATGGCACTCGTAATGCCGTATTATGTCGATGGATGTAGGTCGAAATCGCAGATATGACGCATACAGAAAGTAAGTGCATGAGCGACTTCGACGCCTAGATGCAGATCGCACAATTGATACCAGGAATCTTACATACCACACGTAGTTACATTAGACCAAGGTGTTGACAACAGCATAACGAAGCTTTCGGTCTCCGACTTTAGCCCAGCTGACTTTAAAAAATCGAAAGTCAGCCTGGTCGATAAACTCAGTGCTTCTATGTTTTTATAGAAGACACAATGCTTATCGATGTGCTGTCGAAATTGATTTTCCTGTTCAGTAGCTCTGTCTGATTCAGGCTTTCAGGCGATTTGACTGAAGTTCAGTGACTGAATTTACATCAGCACATCGCCGGCCTCCTCGCCTGGTTATTATTATTGTTCTCATTATTACTACACACTTCCTTGGGTTTCCCGATGGTAGACAGTACTCACATTGTATGCAGCCACTCCACAGATCCTGCAGAGTTAGTGCATAATTACAACTTATGCCCTAAGCTGACGGAGAGAACCTAGATTGACAGTTTTCTGAATTTTGCCTGTCAGCCACGATTTATTTTTGGCAGGACGGTATTGTCCTCAATTCCGGCAGTAACGTAGGCTTTATCCCTCCGAGTACACCGATTATTAGAACTACAATCTTGACTGAGTAGCCTGGGTGCAGCACTTCGAGCTCGTACCCTAGGTCATGATATTTGGTCCGCTTTTCTATCTCTTTCATGGTGATATTTTTCTCAGTTGGGGATGAAAATTCAATAACATATTGACAGTTAAAGTGCAAAACCTAGTTAGTTAGTTAGGTTATTATGAGTGGGTCCTTGTGGACTCTCCACTGTGGCCATTAGCAGGCCTATTGTGGCTCACTCCTAATTTTATTTTACCCAATAAGTTCAGTCTTTTAATGAAACTGATAACTTTATTGGGTGAGAATGTGTCCAGATCCTCTAGCAGAAGTTACCCTTTGCCCAAATATTGAAAATCGGATCCTCTCCACAGCGGGACAGGTGCATAAGACGTGGTCTGCCTTCTCATCATCCTCCAAGCATAGACGGCAATCGGCGTTTTCCGCTAGGCCGTGTTTATGCAGATGATAGGTTAGTCGGCAGTGCCCGGTATATAGGCCTGTTAGAGTTTTCAAATTTACCCTGTTTAATTCTAAAAGTTTCTTAGTTCTTGATTTCAAAGGGTATTTTACAAACGCCTTCGAATGAACTAATCCTAGTAACTTGCCAATACTGGAGAGTTTTCCTTCCAGCCCAGGTTGAGATAGCCATCTTAGCAGTACTTGAAGATATACCAAGTATCGGTTCTGGTCCGATGATTGGTGAATGGTGATCCCGCTCATTCTCAGGCCAAGGAGTCGGCTATTTCGTTACCTTCCATACCAGAGTGGCTGGATATCCAGACCAGAGTCACTTTGTTGTTTTTGCTCAAATGATTTAGAGCCTTCTGACAGTTTCATACCGTTTTGGAGTTACAGCGGTAGGAGCCAAGAGCTTTTATAGCTGCTTGGCTATCTGAAAATTTTTTATTTGATCTGCGTATAAGATGCATATATTCCAGTCCTCGCACACACAGTTCAATGGCATGAACCTCGGCCTGAAAAATAGTTGCATTAGTACCTAGGCTTGAGGATATCCTCACCCTTGATCTGTAGCTATATACTCCGGCTCCCGTTCCCTCAGTAGTTTTGTAGCCGTCTGTAAACCAGCAACTGTCTGCCCTCAGTAGGTCGGTTTTATTTCGATCCCACTCATCTCTTTCCGGAAAAAGGATGTTGAAGGTCAGCCCGTAGTTGGTCATGGTAGGCATAGTATCCGAGAGCATTCCCAGGATGCTGTGACTTTCTATGTCATCCAGCAACCTGTTTCGCTCCATGATACTAGTCTGCGTTATATTAATGGCCGCTTGTTGCAGTTTACATGTTGACCACCTAGCCTCTCTCTCCAAATATATATGAAGAGGGGGTAAGTCCAGGAGGATTTCCATTGCAGCTGACGCTGTGGTGCTAATTGCCCCCATTACGGTCGAGCATGCTAATCTCTGTAATCCAGAGAGATTGGCTTTGGCCGTCCATTGTAATCCTTTCGGCCACCAAACGATGGATCTGTATGTTATCATTGGTCTGATAACGGTGACATAGATCCAGTAAATTTGTTGAGGACCCATGCCCCAGGATTTACCACAAATACGACATCATGTCCATAAGGTCAGTTTTGCTTTGCGGATTACCTTTTCCAGATGGGAGTTCCAAAACCTAGTAAATCGATATTTTTTAATTTTCGTGTTTTTTGTCTCAAAAATTTATAAAAATTGATATTTTCACAACTACAAAACCATAAGTCTAAATTTAGTGTCTGTTATTGCTAGCTCCGTATTTCAAAACCGAGTAAAACTAGTTTAGTAAAATATTTAAGTAGAAACCTCACAAACCTGATTTATGATGTTTTGATATGAAACAAATTAAGTATATCTAGTAAAATCAACACTATGAAATAATTCATTTTCAAAAAAAAATATATACTAATAAAGTAATACAAATAAATGTCCTAAATGTTTTTTCCTTTTCCTGTAAAATTTAGAATAATTGACTTACTAGGTTTTGTACTGTAACCATCGATATTATATCACATTGGTTTTATGGTAAAGGACTGTGTCCGAGTTATTGGCTTGGATTCGTCTGATAGTCGAGAATGAGTACTTCAAGTAAATACATTTCGCGTTCTCGACAACGAACTCAGTATCTCCGGGGATCCACGGCAGCACTTGTAAACCTTTGGACTACCCCGCACGAGTGTCTCAGGTGCTAGATAATGTAGTATTAATAACGCTGTGTTCTGTCGGTGGATGTAAGTTGAAATCGAATTTATGTGGCAGGGAGAATGTAAGTGAATGAACGATTCCGGCGCCTGACTGCAGGTCTTGCAGTTGATATCAGGAACTTTTACACGCCAAACGCGGCTACCGTAGATCAAACTATATCACTATAACAGTCATGCATGACAATGATATAATGTTAAATACATACTCTTGATAAAAACCAACCAGATTTCATTATATTTTGAACAGATTCAGGAGCTTGAAATAATGCCAATAAAAAAAATCACCGTTCAATCAAAATACAATATACAATATCCAAGTATTTTCAATTTATATCATGAATTCTATTGAGTCATAAATGTAAATTGAGTATTGAATCTGAACAATAGACATGCAATTGACATTATGTTCATATTGTAGTAAAATTTGTTTGAATAACATTGTGTATTTGTCACACGATACATTTCAATATCAAAATATGAACGTCTCAATAAAGCGAATCTGGAAAGTTTATACAACACGTATCATCTTAAATAGAGTGCTATTGTGGTAAATATTTTCTTTTCTGTGGGGACATTGGTGTCACAAGGTAAAGCCTACATTGATTGAAAGCTCATATTATAACAAATCTAAATCCAAAAGTAATAAAAAATTAGAACAGGCAAAACGGCACTATGATCAAAAATTGAGTTTATTACACCATCATGTAGAGCAGAACATCTGCAATTTTTTTATATAAAATATATAAGGAGATTTGTACGAATTATATTTGTTTTTAATTTTCGAAAATCCAAGAATACAGTGATATTGAGTCTTACGGAACAAAAATCTAAATGATTCAATATCTCGATTCAAACAATACAAAAATCTTATAAAAAACTTAAATTGTTCGCCTCTACACCTCCTTTTCATTTAAACAAAGCCATAAATCGAAAAATTTTATTTGGCAATGTTTCATACATGTTTCTAGAAGGTATGATTGATTATAGTTGATTATATTTTTCACATTAAAATGGAGCCAGATATGCAACTAAATGTAGATAAGTTAATTTTCGACTGGCCAGGTGATGATCGCTAGTTCGCATCCTCACTCCACGCGAACGTCTCGCTTTTCATTTATTTCCATAGCTCCATTTCAGTTTCGCGATATTTTCATTTATTACATGCAGTAATTTGAAGCGATGTGTATATACTTATTTGTAAGTATATTATTTTCTACTTAAGTTTTATACTTTGTTATTGTGTTAATATATTTATTTTATTAAGTGTGAATGTCCACTGAGCTAAACTTTTTTTTGCGCAATGTATTTACACGACCTAATGTAACCCATCTGAATTTTTTGCACGGACAAATTTTGTTTCTGCAGTCTAAGTAAATTCTTATAAATCTCAGATAATTGTTTTTTAAGTAATATAATAAATTTTACCTTTCTTGCATCCACACGGCGATAAGACATTTATTTATTGGGGAAAAGTAGGAAGAGTAATTAAAATAGTGGACATTTTACCATCGTCTATTTTTATCCGAAAATGTCAACACTTGGTAGTTGGTGATGAGATTCTAAAGAATGGTACCACACTTTCATCCTCTTCACTTTTTTATTTTTTGTCCTAGAAGAAAAATGGTAAAATTAGACGTAGGAATTTTTTTTCATCTCAACGTATTAAGCAAAAAATGTATTGAGCTTCGCGTTTTAAAGACATACTCCAAACTTAGTTCTTTTAACGGGACACTCTGTTTATTTCTGGATTTTTGAATTCATTGCTCTTTTCCAAATACATTTATATACTTCGATATGTCGAGTTCTATGATAGCTGGAAACTTGATTTAAAAACATAAATAAACTAGACAAAAAAGTCTATAACCGGAAATTATTTTCGAATATACAGGTTGAGCCAAGACGATTCTACAGGGTGATGACACTCAGTCATTTTCAATTCATAAAAGTATACAGGGTGGCCAAAAATAATTTTTAAATTTACAATTATTTGAACTAAATTTTCTCAATTATTTCAAATATTTTTGGACGATGTGATGTAGAATTGAAAAACGAATATTTTTTGTACGTAGATCCCTATGGCTATTTGTAACCATACATACTGTAGCAATATATCTGGCGTTCTGTAGCGTCTTACTCTGCACGTCCCGTCACTAGAGCGGTTTCTCCTACGTGTAGATTTGTTATGTGGAGTATTGATGACGGTTTTCACTACAGGTGGAGTGAACATAATGCATACACGTCATCATTTGCATTCCTTTTAATGCCTGTTCGACTTGAAATAATTCTTGCTGTATATTTATTGTTAAATGCACAAATATAAAAGTTTGTAGATATAAAAAAGTTAATATCTAAGTAAATTGACAAGTCGGTATCAAATCAATCAACTACTTATATAAAATTATTATTGCTCTATATCTGAATCCATTTGTATAGGTAACAAAGTACTTATTGTTAAACTTATGGTAGCCACTGTGCATGGAATTTGTTATAAAATATAAATAAAAACAAATATGCAATTATAAAGATTAATTATTATTTTAATGTAAATTTTTATGCACAAAAAAAAATCAGGGAGAAAATAAAATACGAAATTTTATTCGTGAGCGAATCAAAATTTAATTTTGTGGTTCAATGCACATGTCAACTTCTAAAACATTGAACAAGATTTTTTACCTCCTGTGTCAGGAATTAGATGTATTTTCAAATGAATTTTCTTGTAATGTCAAAGCGACGCACACAGGTGAAAATGCACCTTTAAATATACAAGGGGATCCCAACATTGTGCCAAATCAATAGTAATGTGATAAAAATGAACACTATGTATATCAAACCATCTAATCAAATAAGGCTATTTCTGAGAAATTTTGTCTAACGAAGTGAAACTAGTAATTAACCCCATGGCACTAAGTATATTCAGACAGTCGAATTTCGATTGTTTGATTGACTACTTTGTCCTGCATTTGCTTGAGGTGTGATTGAGTGAACGTTCCGTGAATGTATTTATGTATAAATAAAACCAGGATAGTGCAAAAATAAATATTGTTATGGGAAATTTCCGTTTGACCATTAGCAGCGGATGGGGATCCATAGTCGCGATCCGGTGACCGCGGTTCAGCATAGCTGATGTGTGACCGTGTTCGCCACTTCGTGATTTTATTTGTATGTTTTCTATTTCACGAAAAAAATATTAAAAAGTCTAAAATAATGTATAACAAATTTTGGTTTTGCTATTAAAATTAGCCCTTCGCCCTCAAAGAAACCGCATTGCAATAGTAATACAGACGATGAATGGCTCTTGGTGCGATCAGCAGTATTTATTAATACACAAATAGAATACATTTCTTATTAAACCAGTTCCTACCTTCTTTTATTTCTATCAGTTTACTTGTGTATAAATATATTTTAACTTATTTTTGGGACTTGTGTAATTTTAGAAAATCATTCTTAAAAACTAAGGTCTGAATTAAAGTTATTTTATTGGCGCAGTCGGTTTTACCAGACGTGATGCCATAATTACGATTTATATTTTAGTAATTTCAACGGGTTTAATCAGCATTGACCCATCACGTTAGAATGTTTACATAAGCCCAACAAAAAGGTAAAAACCAGCCAAAATTGAGGTTAAAAATTAATTAAGAGCCTAAACGAGCTAACCACTTATATACTTTGGGACACTGAAATCGAATCCGAGGTCAGCATTGACCCATCACATTAGAATTTTTACATAACCTCAAAAAACAGGTAAAAACCAGCCAAAATTGAGGTTAAAAATAAATTAAGAGTCTAAACTAGTTGACCACTTCACCTATATGTATTTTGTGATGCTGAAACCAAATCCGAAGTCAGCATTGACTCATTAGGTTAGTGTTTTTACATAACTTCAAAAATATCTTTATAAGTTTCGTTACGATCTTCTATTGTAGCGTACCCTCTTACTTTCGAAAGTCCTGTGTAATGAGATTCTTTTTCTCTCTTTTGTATTTTCTGGTATATCCCGTTTCAACATGCAAAAGAAGTCTGCCATTATATGCTCATCCTTGATATCGACGATATCGATGGAGTGTCGATATCAAGGTAGATGGGATGAGGATATGATGCAGACTACTATTGGATGTTATAATTGGATATACCAGAAAATACAAAGAAGAGAAAAGTAATGCCGAAGATATTTGATTGTGCATACCAGTCACATTTAAACCCTGTATCTCAGAAACAGCACCCTTTGGTATATAGGTATGTATGGCTTAATGCCATAATTTAGGGTCTAGGATCTACCATTAAGAAATTGACCTCCAATTTCGGGACACCTTGTATATTTTGTTTATTTTGACATTATAATGTAGATTTGTCAAATGTAGATATCAGTTATATAATATATTCATTTTAGAATGTTGCAAGATATCTTCCTTGGTACACTACTTGAATAAAACCATAAGAGAAATTACATAAAATATCTCGTGAGTAATGTGTAATTAATTCCTAAAAACTTGATTCAAGTTTAATTTAATTATGAAATACATTTAAAATGTAAACTTTACAACCAGAATTTTTACATTTTTATCATGTTTTCAGCCAGGCAAGTAATTATTTTTGTGCAATTTCATTTTCAAGTCTTTGAACAATATAAGGTAATTATTTTTATGAAGAATTATTCGTGAAAGTTAAAATAAAAATACACAACGATTTATTTTAACTGTCAATATTAAAATCGTTCTAGGAACTAAAATTTTTCATATGAAAATTTTTCAACGTTCTCCCTCAGAGAATATGTGATTTTTCTTATAGGAAAAAATTTTACGAGAATTAATTACCTTGACGAAAATTCATGCAAATGACAGCTTTTCCTTTATTTATTTTACGGCAATCAAAATTTTTATATTCACTTATAATATCTTAAATTTAATTTATTTTTAATTCTTAAGTTTTTAGTTCTTATATTATAACAGTAAACAAAAGTACACGATTTAAAAAATTATAAACACTTTTTATTACTTGTCTAATTTTCACTTCATTTGTTATTTTACAACTAGTTTCATCCTATTCGGACATTTTCAAATAAACTAAAATATATACAGATTTTACTTTCATTTAAATATAAACTGAACTGAATAGAAGGATGGGTCACTTTATGGTTGATAATATAATTCAAATTTGTACAGATGTTACGTCTTTAAATGTAGGGGTCTTTTGAAGATAGTAAATTATGTTATGGGGTGGATTTTATTAACAGCAGGTTATCTGAACAAGTTTAATAACGGAGAATTATTTAAATCTATTTGGTCGTTTAATATGTTGTAATTTTTATTCCTATTTAATTTATTAATTTCTAGCACTTCTAATAAATTAAGTTTTTTACTTTTCCCACAAATATGTAACATTTTAGGTTGATGGTCATCAGTTATTGTATGACCAGAATCTGTTAGGTGTTGGAATGTTGTCCTTGTCTGTGAATATGTTCTCTATATCATACCCCGAATGATCAGTTTTTTGTTTTGCATTGAACAGATATCTGCCTATATTTTTGTTAGAACTAAATGATGTTTTAATATTAAATTTGGAAAGAGTATTGCTAATTGAATAAGAGAGTTGACCTGAATATGGTAATGAAATGTATGTTTGAACTTTTTTCTCGTTAATAGTGGGATAAAGTTCTTTTAAGAAGGATTTATTTTGTTTTTTGTAGATAAGATTGTTGATTATATTTTGAGGGTACCCGTTAATATGTGCTATAAGTCTTATTGTGTCTAATTCTTCTTTTAAATCTGTCTCAGATAGAGGTAAGCTGAAGGCTCGGTGTGTCATAGATTGATATGTGGCTAATTTCTGGGAGAGAGGGTTAGGAATTAAAGGGGATAGTAGCGTCTGTAAAAGTTGGTTTGCGGTAAATATTATAGGAAAATGATGTTTTATGTCTTTTTATAGTTAAGTCGAGAAAGTTTATCGATTTATTATCGTTCTCTGTTTCTAAGGTAAAATATATATTATTATATGTGCTTTCTTTATTAAAAATTCAATAATTGGTTATATTTTTTAATAAATTTAAACGTTTTACTATAATTGTATTTTATTTCATTAAATGAGTTTTAAAGATTTTCTTTGGTTAGATGTTTCTTTAAAGCACTCCTCCCTAGACCATAAATAATGTTCGAAAGGCGTATTATATACTAATTAGTAGAATATATACTAATTAAGTAGAATATATACTACTAATTAAGTAGAATATATACTAATTAAGTAGAATATGAACATTTGATTTATAAAGTATCCAGAATAACAATTTAATTTTAAGCGGAACATTTATGGTAAGCTAGGTTGGGAAAATTAGCCGGTCAGTGTGAATTGAAAATAATTTATGATAATCCGCAGTGTGACTCACTTGGAAGCGGGACACCCCCATACAATTTTTGTTTATCGCCCGATTTTAAATAAACTTTTTTTTGAATTGTAGAGCACGATAAATTGTCCTTTAGGGCAAAATGTCAAATTTCTCTAACAAAAACTAATGCTTTTTGCATAATTTTTTTTGAGATGAAAATCAAGAAATCGTATGTGCAATTCTGAGTACACCACTGAATAAAGCGCCCCCAAAAATGGGCCTGTAACAAATTTCATAAAAATATTGCGTATTAATGATTCTGTGGCCGAATTAATAATTACATTATTCTTACGAATTTATTTATTTCTGATCAAGTAACCCATGGAATAAAAAGTGAAAAACAACTGAAAACAACTATTTTTATTGGTAATAACATTCTACAAAATTATTAGAATACCAGAAAAGAAAATGAGCACTAATCAAATTCTTGTTGCTTCCACTAATCCGTCGTTTACTTTATTGCCCTTATTATACCTTTTTCGTACGTTTATGCACAATTATTCTAGCATGTAGCTCTTCTACTGACTGCAGTCTTGACTTGTAAGCTATTGTGGTTAGTATACCCTATAGGAAAAGTCGAGTGGCATCAAGTCCGGGGATCTTGGCGGCCACACAATAAGAGGACGTTTCGATCTGTTCACCGATTTTCAAAATTTTTATTCAGCTATTCCTTCACCACTATCACATTATGCACAGGAGATCCATCTAATTGAAAGTTCAAACTCAGACGAGCCTTATGTGGTCCCAGAACGCCAAAAATGTATTTCTTAGAAAGTCCATAAACAGGTTTCTATTCAAATTACCTTCAAATAAAAACGAACCAATAATCCTATTATCAAGTATTCCATACCACATGTTTATTTTGTGTGAATAGTGCCTTTTGCGTTTATGACCCAATCAAGATTTTCGACAAAATTTGTAGTAAACCTGGCTTTGTCACTGAACAAAATTTCCTTTAAAAGTTCCTATTATCCAGTTATTCACCCTGGGCCCACAAAAACATTCATCATCTTTCGGTTCCAGGGTATGCAAATATTTCGGCTTAAATGGTTTAATTTTGTTTTTTGCAAGGCACTTTCTAATATTTCTCTAGAGATATTTAAGTATAGACTAGCTGTGTGCAACGAAATTAAAGCAGACGTTGTTTCCGAGTTGCAAGGCAAACATGTATGGGTTAGTGTAGATGAAATCACCGACGCTAGTGGTCAGAACATTTCAAATTTAATGTATTGGTTGGGCGGATGGATGAGACAGTGGCAATGTCAGTCCGCTTAATATCAACAAAGGTGTTAAAAAATGCACAAATGCAGAAAAGATACGTGATTGTGTGGACGATAGTCGGTGGGAGAACTATGAAAATAATAAAGGACGGGTCTTGTGTTTGTAACGGATGCATCTTAATCTGGTACATGTGGTGTGCTTATCATTTCAGCGCATGTTTTGTTTATACCGGTATCCTGAAGCACCCCCGATTTTAACGTCTGTAATATTCGGATCCGGACTATAATTATTATAAGAAAAATTTATTTTTAATAAACTATAAGTTTAAGATCTTTTCTCGAAATTTAGTCTACGTCGTTGGTATATTTCGTATTCTGTGCATCCTTGTTCTCTTAATTATAATTTATAATTAACTTAATAGTGTTAGTAAAATTTGAAAGTAACTTTAATTGCAAAATGCACGCTGAACTTTCTGAATTTATTTCAGGTCCTAGTAAAGTAAGAAGTAATTATCAACTTTTAATATGAGGTGGCCAGCACTCAGATGGTTCGTAGTTGTCGTAGCCGTAATTATGTTCCAAGGCAATTGGGTGAGAGCAGCTCCTAGTCCACGCAACGAGGATATGTTCAGAGAACTTCTCAAGTTAGATCAAATGTATTCCTCAATCGCCAGACCGAGGTAACAATCTTTTCATTTTCATTCTATCAGCTGATGAGATTGAAAAGCTATGCTTTCACTTTGTGGCATGTAATTTATTCAGTGTGGATAACACTAAGTGCCCTATACCATTAAATTGAAACTGCAATTTATTTAGAAATGAGAACTCACAACTTTTGCTATTATATGCGTCAGTAAAATAATTTATAAATTCGATAAAATCATTACAAAGCGAGTAACAAAAATCGTATGAGCAGTTCGAATTTCAAATACATTTCTCTATTTTTCATGTGTAGAAAAAAATATTTTTCAAAAATGTTTGCAAAAAATTATGACGTCAGTGATTATTTTTTTTTACAGTACTATCGATTTTTGATGTTATTTAAAACAGCACATTTTTTTACATTGTAGTATAAAAATTTTATTGTTACATATTTTTTTTTGAAAAACTATTTATTTTATGTTTTTGAAAATTTGTGTATGAATTTAATTCAATAGTAAAAAACATGTATAAAAATTACTCTGACTGTAGCGGACGTTCCTGAAAGGTGATAATAAAATTACTTATTTTTATAAACTGAATTTCACAACAAACGAGCCTTCTCGAAACACGACAATAAAATCTTATTTAAGTTTCCCGTCGGTGTTTCCCAATATTTCAAACTTTCAATTCTACTTATAGAAACCATAGCCTTAACATACCTTCCTGTAAACACAATAATAAATAATTATTTAAGTTTACAATCGGGGTCCTCTAATAGTGACAATTTTAATACTACTTAGAATAACCCGCAATTTAACTAGGTGTCAATTACCGCAATAAAGTCAGGAATTTCCGTTCATCGCTTTCAACCCTTTTAATAAATACCCTTACCTGACTAACACTTAAGGATAGTCTTATCGCATCTCACGAAAGATACACATTACGTATCTTCTCTCAACTGTAATTTTCATACTTGTTTTGTTTTCGTTAATAAAAAAACTTCACAATTGGTGACCCCGACGTGATCTGAAGAAGTTTGTATGCTAGTGAAATAATTAGTGCTTCAAACATTTAAAAAACAAAATGCAGAGTCCACAGCAACAAAGTGCTTCAGATACAGTGCGTGAGGTGAATCGCGTAGCAATAAAAGTTCCGCCCTTTTGGCCAGAAAAGCCGCCTTCCTACATCAATACAAGTCATACTTGCCATCCAGGTGGATGTAAATCTAGATAAAGTCGTAGAATTGGCCGTTAAAATAGCAAAGACCAGCCCAAAATGACAAGTAACACAGGTTAGTGCAGACAGTGAGTGCGAAAGTTTACTCGAGCAAATTCGGGAGCTCAAGCTGCAGATAGTCGAATTCACATGGCCGTGACAACAAAACCACTCCCGAAGTCGCGACAGAAATTACTCACGAAGTGAGCAATTACAGCAGACACCGCGACAAGAACATTAATGATAGCACTGTTGCTATCATCGTCATTTCGGCGATAATGCTAAAAATGCACAAGTCCATGCAACTACAGGAAACGCCAGCACCCATAATTAAACGCAGCATTAAATGACGGTCCCACCATAAGCCGCCTCTACGTAACGGATCAAAACCTGATACCGGAGCCGACTTGTGAGTATTTTCACAGACCTACATCAACCGGCGACCGCCTAAATCAACATATGAACTTTCAGCAGCAAACGGACTTCGACGCGAGTGTAAGTGGAAATTTGTGATTGCGGACGTAGACAAAGCGATCATTGGTGCAGAGTTTTTACGGACTATTAGTGGACATTCGCAAACGTCGCTTGATGGACAATGTCACTTCTCTTTAACAACAGGCTGTGCGTGTGCAAGCAATACGGTTACAATTAAAATCATAAACGGCATCTCGAGTTATCATCAGCTATTAACTGAATATCTCGACATTACACGCTCCTCCAGTATATGCCACAGACTGAAACAGAATGTGACGCACCACATTAAGATGACAATTGGATCACCGGTTTTTTGCGAACCTCGCCGACTATCTCCTGATCGTTTAAAAGCAGCAAAATACGAATTACAAGTAATGATGCAAGGCAAAATCGTGTGACTTTCGAAAAGTGGGTGGGCCTCAGTATTATACATAGTACCTAAAAAAGGAGAAGGCCTGCGACCCTGCGGTGACTATCGAGCTCTGAATGCACAAATCATTCCCGATAGATATCTTTTGCCGCACATACAAGATTTATGCACATTCACTGACTGGTAAAAAGGTATTTTCTACTATTGATCTCGTTAGGGTTTAGCACCAGATCCCAGTACACTCCGAGATGTACCAAAAACAGCAGTTACAACACCTTTCGGACATTTCGAATTTACTGCGATACCATTCTGCTTACGCAACGCAGCGCAAACGTTCCAACGTTTCATCGACTCTATCTTATGAGGGCTAGACTTTTGTTACGGATATTTGGATGACATTCTGGTGGCATCAGAAGACGAACAACAGCACCATCAACACTTAAGGTTAGTTTTCAAAAGCCTTAATGAGTACGGCGTTGTTATCAACTTTGGAAGGTACATACTTGGCGCTAACGAAGTGAAATAGGGTACTCCTTTAACGCCCAAGGGACTAACCCACTATCTGAAAAGGTACAAACAATTTTAGATTTTCCTAAACCGCAAAACGTGCAAGAGTTGTGACGTTTCTTGGGTATGATTAACTACCGTCGTTTCATACCTGACGCAGCTAATGCACAACAGCCCCTGAACGACCCTCTAAAAGGCCTTAAACAAAAAGGAGATGCCCTAATTAACTGGTCGACGGAGACAGAAAAAGTATTCAATAATTTGAAAAATCGACTTGCAACTGCCACGAAGCGCGCACATCTTATAGCCGGCGCTCTACTTTGTATAGTAGTAGATGCCTCTAATTTTTCCATGGGAGCAGTACTACAACAGTTGGTTAAAGGTAAAGCAACTATTATACTTCTTCACAAAATCCCTTACTTTTGTTTAGAGAAAATATAGCGCATAAGATCGCAAACTACTAGCAGCGTACTCGATAGTCAAGAGATTTCATTGCGTAGTTGAAGAAGGCGCATTCACCATTTTCATTACATCACTGACAAACCATATTACAAACCCCAATATGTTGTTATAATTTCTGTTGGTTATATTAAAGAAAAAGTTTTAATAGAAAGTAATTTAAACAAAGTTAAATGTCCAACGTGTGCCCCAATTACACCCTGACAACGTTGCAATCGACTAACAAACTCACATTAGTAATAACATCAGGGCTGATGAACTTCCTGCATAATTATTTCTTCTAAATCCTCTAAATTTGTAGGTCTATTTGTATTAACTTTGCTTTTTAAATAGCGCTATAGTAAATAGCCCAACGGAGTTGGATCTTGCAACCTAGTTGGTCATTCGATATTTCCTTTTCTTTATATCCACCTTCTAGGGAAAGTGTCTTTTAAGTAATTTCGACCACGCACCGTGAAATGCGGAGGAGCACTGTATTGTTGAAAATCCAAGAGAGATTTAATGGGTGGCGCAGGGGTCCCCTCGAACATCATAAATCGGCTCACAAAAGATTAAATGAAGTAGGCCCGGCATCTGCAAGACATGTTACAGAACCAGAGCTTACAGGCTAACCGGCTAACTCGGATGCAATTTGTCAGGTCTCATCAAAATTAAACTGAGAATGACTGGAGAAGAATTTTATTTACCGACAAATCAATATCTTGCTTGGGATCTCCTGACAGTCGGGAACAAATTTGGCGACAAAAAGGAGATACGTTTAGTTCTAGGGTTAGCTATTAAGAATGTTCAGTTATGGTATGAGCAGAAATTTCCTTTATAATCACGCGCTGAATTATATCTTATTCCTAGCGGTCTATAACTGCTGAAAGATACATACAATAATTTTAGCAGATTATGTGGTTTCGTTCCATTTATAAAGGATAACTTCGTCTTGATTCATGATAATGCGCTACCCCATATCGCCCGGATAGTACGGGAATATATATTGTTTAATTTAATGGTTACTATGTCACCACCTTCTAATTTAATAAAAAAAGTTTTTGGTAACAAAGTGGTTTATCCGATTTTGGAGGTTTCGTGAAAAGGAACTAATGAAATAAAAGGAAAATTGATATTTCTCCCTTATAACTTACCTCCCACCTCCCGTAGAATGAAAGATTCACGAAACTCCTATGGCATATTCAGAAGTTTGGTCCGAATCGAATAAAAATATACAGGATGCGTTATTTAAAAAATAGGAAATTGAGGGCATTTCCAGCTAAACCGGAAGTGGCATCTGTATAGTTCGATATGTCCAAAAATACATTTTTAGCGGTAGTTTGTGTTCCCCAAATATAAAAAAAGGCAATATCGATTCGAGCCATTGTGCTGTGTTACTGGGTACTACAACAAATTTAGTTTTGGTTTTAATATAAACGACTAATTTGGCCTATAATTAGAGGCAGTTAAAAAAACTGCCTACAAATAATTTTTAAGTGATATGAAATAATAAGCAATTTTAACGTCTGCAAGAGTTTCAAAAACTTGTTCTTATTATTTTAATGGATATCCCATTGCGCAAGATCCTATTTTCCGTAGCGGAGGCGAAACAAATCATCATTTAAGCTTCAGTGGTAAAATTTAAAGGGCGAAAAGCTAAAAGTAAGATAAACATCTTTAATCTTGACCGGACACGCCGTGTTGTCTAGAATTACGCAGTTGTTTTAATCAGCAAACCAAGTGTACAGCGTGCGAGGAGAAATTAAGGCGGTAGTTATTTATTTAATAAACATGTTTCGCTAAGAAAGTTACCTCGGTAAAAAATATCTAGTTTCAAATTGCCACTTCTCTCGAAGATTAATTTACTCTGATACCTAATAAAGAACATATAAATGTAATACGAGTTTCCCAGTTCAAGATGATAGAGTGTTGATATAAGTTAAACCTCACATTTCAATCTTATGAGATAGAAAAATTGGGCAAAATCAAATGTTACATGGGAAATGATTCTAATTTCAAAATGACATACTATTTTGATATAGTAAAAATTCGAATAACCTTATTAGCTCTAGAATTTCCAATGGTATAGTTTAATCGATTAGTTTTGAACATCATTTTTTAGATGAACTTTCCCTCTTGTAATCATTTTAGGAAATTTACAGGAGTTCGTGGATTTTTTCTTAAACACGTGAAAACTCAACCGAAGTATTCGAGTATGGGAACAAAAAAACAACTTAACATTAACCAAAGCAAATATAATCGAAAGACAAAGAATAATTATTAAAAATGTAAATCAATATAATTTGTTAAATTAAGCAATTAAATACCTCAGGCGAAATGTCTTGTGCGGGAAGAGTTTACCCATTTAGATACACCAGACATACATCCAATATCCGATTATGCTAGATAGAGCCAAAAATGAATCATGTCAACAATATACCTACATTTAAATATACAGCAAACTATTTCATAAAATTTTCAAAATATGTCTTTTCTTAGATAGGAAATACAATATTTTGCGATTAAAACTAAAATGTGTTAAGCAGAAATAAAAATATGTATTGAAATTCTTTTGAGAGAGGATCTTCTGAGAACAAAATATATCAAAAGAAATCAGTTGTTTGCCTGTTGTAATTTAAAATTTGGAGCCCAAAGTTTGTTAGTATTCATTTTTCAGTGTTAATAAAATGAAAGACAGTTGTTCGAAAATGGCCTGTACTATGGTAGAGAGAACAGAAAATATTTTTATTTACGGAAATGAACATCATTGTGTCGTAAAACCACTCGAGTTTTTAATGAAAGACACGTTGGTAAAAATATAGGATTTAGTTCGAAAACATCAGGAAACTTATTCAATATATGTTGGGTGAAAATTTTCTTGGAAAATGGAATAGAAAGTGTCCAAGAATGGTCGGCAAAGTATCTGAATTTAAATCTGCTTGTTTTTGTTCTCTGGGATTAATTTAAAACTCAAGTTTACAAAACATCGCCAGAAGATATTCGAGATATCAGGTATAAGATGACCGCGAAAGTTTACAGATTTACTGAGAAACATTAAGAAAAGTAAGACAAAATTCAAAATATGCTTAACTATTTTTTAGCAAATAATAGAACACATTTTGAACATTTAATAAAGTAATTTTCTATAAACCCTCTCGAAAACTAAATTGACATGTTTTCTTTTTTTTACGTTAGAATCAAATTTATATTGGGTGGCTAGTTTTCAAATGAAATCACTCTATTTCTGAATTCGAAAAAAGGATTATTTATCAGTATTTGCAAATGATTATTTGATTTTTGAAGAAATTTCATTCCATCTAAACCAAAATTGATAAATGAGATTATTGATTTCCTGGCCATATTTGTTTTGGACAATATTCAATAGTTTTTCCATATTCGGATTCCCCAGAAAAATATATAAAAACTCTTTCATTTTTTCTTCTTGACCAAAAATAAAACCAGAATAAATAACTGCCCATTAAATAAAAAAGAAAATTTTCACTCCATCCTACGAAGGCGTAGAAAGGCCACATCAAACAATTTTTAAAAATTTATAATTTTCCTGTATCAGAATTCTGAGATAGAAGTTATAATTCCGAAATAAAACTCAGAATTATCAGATAAAACTTCTTTACTTACTTTTATCTCAGAATTCTCATTTTTATCTCTGAATTATGCAACACCCCCCGTCCCATTGTTGGCATAACACAATAAGCTGGGGGTTGTACTTATTGACCGGTAGCTCAGTGAGCAGGTCGTGAATAAAGGTACGCACAGAAAGAAAGCAGGTTGCCTGCTTACTGGTAACCAGCGCCGATCGGCGCCAATAAATAGTACTGTTTACTTATGAAGCTGCACACAGATAAAGCAGATCAGAGCTTGTCGTTACAGGTAGCCAGCGCTGACAAAATTACCGGAATGAATTTTTAGTTCTTGGTAGCTGGTTGTAGGTGCTGGTCGAAATAATTAATAAGTTTAGATCAAAATATGACGATTTAACCCAATTTACCTATATACAAAATTTCACCCCTGAGGAGATAGCCCTTCAAAGTTGCCTCCAAAATTTTTAAAAAATTCATAACTTGGAATCTATTTGAGGTACCGTATTTCAATTTGGCACACAACTAAAGTACATTACAGAACTTAATCCATATTAATTTGAAAGTAATTGAAATACCGCAAGGAGTTATTGGGTATAAATTCCTCTTAAATTTAATAATAATTTTTAATTGGGGTAATTTTTGTATATTTTTATCAATTTGAAAAATTCTCCTTTAAGATTAGATGAATGAGTTGTGTGCCAATTTGGAACACGGTACCTGAAATAGATCCAAGTTATGAATTTTTTTCGAAATTTTTGGGGCAACTTTGAAGGACTATATTATTATCTCCTAAGGGGTGAAATTTTGCATATAAGTAAATTAGGTTAAATAGTCATATTTCGAGCTAAACTATACGCAGTTAGTCTATGCCCACGTATTTATGAGACACCCTGTATATTTACATATTTAGGATTGATCTAGTTATTTGTTTATTTTATTATTATGGATTATCTTTATGTTATTGATTGAAATGTTGTAAAATAAAACAAAATACTGAATAAGAAACACGAATTTCACTTATCTAATAGTAATCACAAGTCTTTCTTCTGGTAGAACTGGTTGCTTATGCCAATTGCACCAAGTTTTTATTAAACGATGTTCAACCTTTTCCAAAATATAGTTGAAGGTTTCGATAGTCATTCTCGTATATTGAAAAAAAATCGGTTTTCATCTCGCTTTAATTCTTCAAATAGATGGTGATATTCACCATAAACTGATCTATTACAGTTTATTGGGTGTATTCCCTGTCTTTTTCTATTCAGTCTCAAAAATACATTGTCAAGCAAAAATAAATCATCATCCGAGGACGAATTCGACATGTTCACTCAAAGATACCACAATGAACTAGCAGGTTGGAGCTTATTTTAAGCTTTTTTTATGTGCACCTCGAATGACGGGTGGACGCCGGTTGTCGAAGCTTAAAATCGGTGCTGATTTGCCTGCTTTCTTTCTGTACGTACCTTAAGGGCCTAGATTGATTTGAGTTATCACCAAAATCTAGGCTGGGCGCCAGGACTTTTGCAAGTACCAAATAATTAAAATTTTACTTTAAAAGGTAAAGATAACGTTAAAACTTGAATTCGGTTGGTAAGGAAGTGGAATAAAAAGATATTATTTTATAAAAAGTATAATCAAGACTAGTATATGTACTCAATATTTACAAGTCAACAAAATGATATTGAAAAGGAAAAAAAAATGAAAAATGAAATGCCTGATCTCTCACAAATTTCTTCTGACCAAATATATGTTTACTGGGGACGAAGATCTTACGTATTTCCAATGGGTTAGTCCAGCGAAGAATCCACCAACGACTAGGCTCTTAATGGGTTCGGTGTCAATTGACTCACCACTGTCAGTTCTGCAGTTACCCTTGAGAAAAAAAGGCAGTTGTATAAAATATAATTTCTCTGCTTCACCCTGTATATAATGATCAATTCGATCCACCAGTTATCCTCTTCTCTTGGTCCAGGTATTTACATAAAAAGGGGAGAGTTTTATGAGATCAGTATTATAGGCAAAACAAAATTAAAAGCTGTGACGTTTGAACTGTCCAGCTACGTAGACAAAATATGAGTTAACACAAATTTACAGAGTAAATTGCAACCTAAACAAACTAGGATCGGTATCCTACAATATGTTAGGAAGTTGAAGACTTCAACTAACTTAAGTATTAATAAAAGTTACGTTAAATGGAAAAAATACTAGTCCAGCAAATAAACTAGGTGCAGCTATGATAATAAACAAGTGAAATAGGTATTCACTAATTGTTAAGATATTTTTGTACTAAAAGAATTTAAGCTTCCAGAAAATAGAATTTAGAATGTCTGTATACAGACAGACAACTAGAAAGATAACGTAAATAAATATTTGCTAAATATAAAACAATATGATAGTTTTCAACTTGAAGGTAACGTTAAATTAAATTATTTATTAGTTCCTCCGAGAGAGGTTCTAAGGAATTGCAGATAAAGTTAAGTAAAGATATATACTTGACGATATGTTTACTTTAGATAATTAAAAGTTAATCAAGTGCCAGATAACTAGGCAGGTATCTTTGCCAGAGAACTAGGCAAAGCTCCACTAAAGCAGCGTTCATAACAATACTAAGAAAACGTTCACGTAAGCATTCGATATTTTAAATTTAGAAAAACCTTACGTTACTGAGGTCTGGTTGATAAATATATGCACTGGTATAAAATAATCCACCACAAAACAAATGCACCAAATTAGATAATTTTCACAATTTTCATAGGTTATAAACAAATAAGTTTGGTCTAACCAGGTGTACCAATCTCCAAATGTCACCAGTCACCACTGTTTAGAGAGCGCTACCAACGTAGCTAAGTGACCTAAAACATCAAGATACAAAGACAGAAAACAACTAACTACGATACAAAATGGCGACATCCGTTGCCTAGTAAATCTAAAATTTACAATCACCGAAAGTTACTTTAAATTAACACACGAAATTATTACAATATCAAAGGGATATTAGATAAATTGCCAGCACGGCACGATAAATTGATACTAATCAATATCAATGATGGTTGTTCCAAAGAACCAAGGTGAACTGATCACCGAAAAGCAAATTCGCCCAAGGCGTAAATTAAGATAATTACGGTACAATATTATTATGAAAATTACCTCAAAGGTACTTTAAATCAATATAGCAACTTTTTAAATAATGATGAGCATAAAATCACAAGATAATACCAGATAACATATAAATTTTACCAGACCGCAGAATTATAGATGGTTTCAATCTGAACGCTGCACTAGTAAGAAGAAGGAAGCCTCGTTCTGTCCTCCCACCTAAACTCGGTTATAGTTTGGAAAGAGACAGACATTTGAGAGTAGAGTATGAACAATAAAGATAGATAGATATTTAGTGCAAAAATCTGCAAAACCGACTGTTCCAGTAGAAATCAGTGGCGCCATCTGGACTAGACTAGCAGAAACTTAATTCCTCGCGGAACACAACAAACTGGAATAAAATAGCTTGCAATTTCGTTACAATTATGACTTAGGAAACCGTTAACCTTACCACTTCTTTCATTCAAAATCTTGTTTATTATCTCAAAGTCCTGTTATGTCAGAATTCTGAGTTATAAATCAATACTCTGAGTAATGAGCCGAATTATGAGACATCAGAATTCTGAGATAAAAGTTAGAATTTTAGTTTTGATCTGATAATTCTAAGAATCTCAGAATTCTGAGATAACCGACCAAATTTTATATTTTTAAGAAAATGTTATGGCCCCTCTATGTTTTTGCAGAATGCTGAATAATTTATGTATTAATTATCTTTTCTATCTCACGTATATGTACAAATAAAGATTCAATTAGGGTAGGCGATGCATGCCAACATTTATTAATCTAGGACATACGTTTTAATATGCATTTTAATATGCATTACCCACTCCCTCGCGGTAAGTGGGAGTATTGCCGATAATTCGCCAGCTTTCTGCGAAACCATATATTAGGAACATAATATCTCTCCCAATGAGTAGATGCGGATCCAAACGATCACAAAAATTTGCCGTGCGCTAATTCATTTATCTGATTTACGCCGAATTGTAAATGGAATGCAGAAATCACATTCTTTCCGAGGATGTTCTTTCCCCGACCAGGCAGTACAGTGCATTTCAACGAAAACTATCCACCTTAAATTAATTTGAATATATTGAATTTTGCAAAAAACGCGAAAATGCATCAAAAAGAAAAAAAGAAGGGGACAAATTTTTGTTATAAATAGACCACCCTCTCACCCCCAGAGCGACTCCTACATTTTTTAAATAGAACACCCCATATTTGTTCAGGTCATTAGTTTCTCCTTGAAGAGCTCCTTACAAAAACGTATAATTTGGGAGCTACAGTTAAACATTTTTTGAATCCATTCACCCCAGAATTTTCGAGCAAATTACCCATACCAAATTTAATAAAAGAATAAGTACTGTCAAGAAGAATTTTTTTTGCTAAAGAACAACTACTCTTTTTTATGAATAAGGCGTATTTCTTTGATATTTTTTAACAAGTGTATTCATTGAATGAATGTAATTTTCAAAATGGTGTAAATGGGAATGAGATGGTGGAACTAATCCTAAGTCTGTTTATAGTTTATAAGAAAAAGTGTCCCCTCTTCTCTCTTTTTAACGTGCTTTTGCGCTTTTTGCAAAAATCAATATATCAAAATTTATTACGGGTGGATGATAGTATTCATTGAAATTCATTGTATAATGGTAAATTAACGAGTTATGGAAGAAATACGCACTTGGTGGATACCTGCATATACATAATCTTAAGAATAACATCTGTATTTGTAAACATAACACAATTTGTTTATTATTACAGTTTTTAGATAATTCGTATTCAAGTAATAGTAAGCAATAGTTTTATAATTACATAGTTATATGATTGACCAATTTTTTCGCAATTTGTCACACTGTGCAATATCAACTCTAGAGTAGAATTCTGCATATCTACCAAATTTTAACTAGAGAGCATTTAAGATGAAGATAAATAATTAGCAAGATAACAACAAAGTACTCGAGTAAGTATTATTTTTACCTATTTCCAAATTAGACACAACCTATCTGCCCTCAGGGCACAGGAAAATATTAAGATTGAATTATACCCTAAATATTGTTTAAAGATGGTTTTGTTTAGATTCCAAGCAATATTTGTATTTATTTTGTCCTCAATTTATCCTATATTACTCCTCATCTAAATGGGCTAAAAAAATGTTAATTGAAGACAATCGTGCGTAGAAAAACTCAGCGACAGAGAGACTTCTTATTTATATTTAAGTTAGAGCATGGTGAAACAGAATGTAAGTATGCATCTTTTTTCTCTGTTATATAAAAAAATAAATACATATAAGAAATATAAAATTGTTTCTTTGATGCTATGTAAATATTTATTTATTTATACGTTAACTTTTGAAACAAATGTCTTACGTATTCGTAAATTATTGCGAATAGAAATTGAACATAAAATACATGCCACAAAGTGATTTTACAGTTTGCAAGCCCGCATTTGATATATTTTCTTTTAATATCTTTATTTGTATTTTGTCAGTTTGTATATTTGTAGAATTAGAATTTTTGTGCGGTTTGTATATTTGTGTTTTCTTTTTTTGAATATAGCATGCTACTGCTACTATTATATTATCAATGGAGGCATAAACTACCAATCAAAGAAACATTTTACTTGACATATTTTTGTAAAAAGTTAAATATAATAATAACAATAAACGGACTATTGCGAGTTAAAGTTTTGCGACAACTTATTTTACTCTGACCTATGATTTTAAGAGAGCTTTATTGAGGGGCAGAAAAAAATAAACAAATTTATATTAAAATTTGCATAATTTACATACGCCATTATTATTTTTCCCAACAACAAATTTTGCAGAAATGAAAAAACTAACATTGAAATCATAGTAAGGAGCATAAAAAGCAACACACCGGTTAAAAACAATTCAGGAATCTAGAAAAGATTTCGTTGTACAGTGCATCCGTAAGGTAATGAATAGAGCTCGGAATATAGGTATCGATGACTTAAAAATCAGGATTGGCTGTGGGTTATATGTCAGCGTGTAAATATGTCCATGCACAATATATCTTCCATTGCATATTTTTTTGCGAATTCCATAAAATCCAAAGTTGATGAAGTCAATTTATTATAAACACTCAGTAGAGGACGACTGGAGGGATCGGGGATGTAACATTAAACTAATACACACACAAGTATTTTTCACTACCATTTATCTACAAGAATATTACTAATATATGTTCTAAATGATTTAGAGTTAAACTAATAGATAGTGAGAACTGACGTGAGAACTTTTTGAAGACCGTGGGAAATTTAATTTTTATCTATATACACATATTCTGACCACACTTTGGCTGCCGTCAGATGTAAAAGACATTGATACTTATCTGTACCAACCCATGTGGTTCCCATAATAGAGCCCCAGCTTACAGCCCCCCACATTAGAGATCCTGGCCTTAGCACGGGGGCCCTAGTATAAGCAAAGCATTAATAAATTTAAGTATATTTTGCTTAAGTATAAGTTGGCTTAATTATTCCATCTATAAACAAGCATTATTTAGAAACCTGAATACCATTAGATACTAGGTTAAAACTTCTACCGCTTGGTAACCCTTAACAACGGACCAATGAAATGTCTTCGGTATCTCCCGCCGTTCACGAGTTCTACTTAAAAATATAGTGTGACGTCACTCCAAATTTGGCTAGTGTAAAAATACAACTTTTTGTTCTTTGTGATACGTATTTCGATAAAATTATTTTACGTATTAATATTGTAAAATGAAATAAAATTGATGTACACTCCTTCTAATCAAAACACTTTTTTAGATACCGAAACTGTGCTTCCGTCGTATCTAGGTCAATAAATATACTCAACGCTTTGTATTTTGTATAAGGTAGAATTGAAGTATTTTGTTTAAGCAGTAAATTGGTTATTTTATCTATAAGCAACAGTTTAAGATCAAGACGGACATTAGGTACGGAGTTGAAACCTATCGCTGATTAGCCCTTAATACGGAACCAATACGAGTTAATGTCTTTGAAGAATTTAGATATCTCTATATTCGTTATATTCTCGAGTTATAAGGATAAATATAGTGTCACGTCGCCCCCAAATTTGACTAGTGTAAAAATACAACTTTTTCGGTTTTTTGTCATACGTTTTCCGATAAAACTAGTTTTCGAATTAACATTTTAAAGTGAAATAAAATTCACATTATCATGTACCTATTAATTTCTGTTCTTCCATTGTTTGGGAATGTTTCAGTAGGTGTTTACAGTACGACATTATGTCTGCATAAAAACCATCACTAGAAACCGTTACCTCCGTTCGAGCTATAGTAATGAATAAATTCGATGAAATTATTATAAAGCGGTAACAGAAACTATACATATTTTTTACATTTTATATACCTATAACACTGACGTAGTTTTCCACGAAACACCAAAACACTATTTACAGCATCGACGCGCGTTTCGCCAACCAAGTTGGCATCATCTGGAGATGATTAAAACTAAACTTATGCTAACAATCTACCCCATTTATACCTAAACTATTGTTACAGTTCCCCAAACCGTCACGGTTCGGTGAATCGTGACCCCCTAACCAATAAAGAGGGCTATGCCTTGGAGTAGGCCCTCTATCACTATTGATACTATTTTTACACTTTATGATTTCCAAGCTTTCAAATGCATCCAGCTGTCTAGTATTTGTTACATTCCTAGTAAATCTTAAATTGCTAATATCTATTTTATGGTTGTTCTCAAACGCATGTAGACTTATCTATTCTACCATATTTGAGATGGGTCATATGCTCTTTGAATCTAGTTTGTATTGATCGTCTAGTCTGTCCAACATATTTTTGATTACAGTCCTTACAGCTAATTTCGTAAATCCCCGACTTTTACAATAGTTTAGGTATAAATAGGGTATATTGTTAGTATAAGTTTAATTTCAATCATCTCCAGATGCTGCCAACTTGGTTGGCGAAACGCGCGTCGAGTGCAGTAAATAGTGTTTTGATGTTTCATGGAAAACAATGTCAGAGTTATCTTCACATCAAAGGTTCCAACCAACTCCAGGATATACCAATAAAAAACGTTTTTCAATAATTTTTGTGAAAATTATGATTTTATCGGCAATTTTTCAGAATGGTAAGCCCAATTTGTGACCTCATTTTTTTATAGTGCCATTTAAAAGAGCACATTTTTTTTAATATGTTACGTAGCAATTTTTTTGATTCAGAGCAATATAGGTGTAAATGACAAACCATTTTCGAACTGAAATTTGATGTTTGAGGATGTAGGTCTGCTTTATTAGAAAGTAATTTGAGGTATCTTTTTATTTTTGAAAAATCAAGTAGGCCTGGACAGGATCCAAAAACCTATTTTCTGTGTGGTAGTGACTTTTTCTTAAGAGATATCGAAAAATTTGACTTGAGGTCGTTTACAATTTAAAATTATTATGGTGATGACAAATTTCAAATTAACAGGACCACTTTGATTTTTATCCTTTATCGGTGTAGGCAAAGTGCCTTTTGTATGTAATTTGAGGTATCTTTTTTATTTTTGAAAAATCAAGTAGGCCTGGACAGGATCCAAAAACCTATTTTCTGTGTGGTAGTGACTTTTTCTTAAGAGATATCGAAAAATTTGACTTGAGGTCGTTTACAATTTAAAATTATTATGGTGATGACAAATTTCAAATTAACAGGACCACTTTGATTTTTATCCTTTATCGGTGTAGGCAAAGTGCCTTTTTCATAAGAGATAGCAAAAAACTTTATTTCAGAAATATGTTCAGAATTATAAATAATGTTTCAGTTTCTAGTTTGGATTCAGTCAAATTACGTTGATGTTTTTGCAAAAATTATTAAAATAATTATTTTCAATAAGCTTAAAAATTAATTCAAGTTGGCTTAGGAAATAGTTGAACTGATGGTACACACCGATTTTGACTGACTGCAGTAATACAGGTGTTTTTAGTATTACTTTCAAACAAAGAATTTATTTAATTGAATGTTCTGACATCGGCAATGTTTCATATAATTGCAGAGAAAGGAAACTGGACCAAAGTCCAGGACCGATACTACTGCCTCATACGGTTGAAAGAAGGACATACGTAGACAAATAAAAGCAAAAGTATAAAATGAATAATGAAATACATACCGCTTGATACAACGTATTATTCAGAATTACTGAAGTCTGCCATCGCATTTGCATACATGGTCACAACTAATATTCGTTCTGCATTTGTGGCTCTCAAATTTGAGCATTTTGGTTTGTTCATAGTATAGATGCGAAAAATTAAAAACTCGGGTTTTATATTATTCAAATATAAGAATGCATTGTTTGCAAGACTATTTAGCCAATAAGATGCATATGTTAGTATTTTGCATAGTAATGTAGATGTTAAAATCTACTCATACAGATAAAAAACTCGGTAAATATTTGTTCGATTAGATGCATAACTGGGTATTTGCTATTAAAAATATTTATGTTACCATTAAAGTGAACAGAGTCCCTCGTCGAAGACGCGGTGCGTTGCCGACCTAGCATCCCCACGTATGATAATGATGGGACAATTGTTAGGTTGGGCAGAGGGTGGCCTGTCCAGGCTTAAAAATAACGATAAACAATAAATACAACACTAAAAACTAAAAATAATACGGAAAAAAATGAGGTATATTGAAAATTCGTGTATATAAATAAATTTAAAATTTAGGTATACCACAGCGAGCCAAATTGCCATAGTAAAAAAAAAAACTCATCTCCAAACAATACTGAGATAGAGAGCGGGAGTGTCCAACTCTGTTTATTTTCACGTAGAAAAATAATCATGTATATTTATAATGTTCCGCAATTTACTGATGGTTTTCTTATAATTTTTGAAAAAAAAATTTGAAGGGAATTTAGAACACAAAAATAAACAAAAAAGAAAGAGACAGGTGAAAATTTTGAATTTTAATACCCTATTTATAGAATGGAATGTCGTCTCTTTAGTTTGAGGGACGTGGTGGCCTAAAGAGGTTGTCGAAATATAGGTAACCCCTGGTATGGTAATTTGTGTTTTATCCGAAAAGGCGCATTATACTCCCTTATTTGAGTGATGATAGCGATTAGCGGACTACCAGAGTTTAAATTCATAGAATCGTTGAGAACTATCTCTGATATAGTCCACTATGGGTACAATTATCGTTGCAAATTTGGTGTAATTCCCTTAAGGGGGTGTATCTTGTTGAGTTACTTATTAGGCGTAGAGATTTATTTGCTAAAACTTCCAATTTTTGTAACATCGTCGCGCTCGCGAAACACCAGGCCGGCGCAACATACGTTAGGGCCGGTCTCACTATCATAGTATAAATCAATTTTTTGTTATCCCTGTTTAGTCTGCTAGTTCCCGCCATCAGGGGTATAGACTCCTGGACAAGGAATAGACTTTGCGTATCGTCTCGTTTACATGTTTTCCGAAATATTGTCTTTTATCCAGTGTCACGCCTAAATATCTTACTTCCTGTTTCGTCTCAATTTGACTACCCCCCATCGAAATATGTGTAATAATTTTATTATTGGTAAATTTTCTAGTGAAAACAATAGCCTCCGACGTTCACCTTCACCTTCACCTTTCACTTGGCATAGTACTCTGACGCTCGTACCATGGGCGCTTTTAGCAACTGCCCAGTAGCCTGAGCATGATGACTGTGACAATACATGGCGGTATCGTCGGTGTACATCACTCGCTTGGTGTTCGGGAACCGCGGAAAGTCGGACAAGTATATGTTGTATAATGTTGGCGCGAGAAACGACCCCTGCGGTATGCCTACTTTAATATCTCTCTGTGTGGTTGGGTTAAGTGGTTCGGAAAGTCGTACCGGTGCAGTTTATAAATGATACCGGGTAACCAGATAGCTTCGAAGGCTTTCTCGATATCCAGGAGCACTATGGCGGTTCTCTTAGAGAGATTGTACTGTCGCATTACATCATTGACGATCCTGATGATCTGCTGAGTCGTGCTGCATCCCTTCTTGAATCCGAACTGAAAATCGTCATCGATTTCAAGACCATCCTGGGCGGTGTTTAGTCGCATCAGAATAACCTTTTCGATCCGTTTAGATACCGTCTGTACCAGTGATACCGGGTGGTAACTCGCAGCCGTTTCCGGATTTTTGTTCGGTTTCAAAATGGGGCATACCACCGCACCCTTCCATTTGCTAGGCCAGTGTTGCAGACGCAGAATGCCATTGGTGATGTGCATAAGTTGGACAATGCCCTTTCTCGGCAGATTTTGAGTATCTTATGATTGATACCGTCCAATCCTGGCGCTTTCTTGTTGGCGAGCGTCTTGATAAGCTTTTTCAGCTTCACGGGCGTGATCATGGTTAAGTGTCAATTTACAAATTGTGGTGTTAAAAATGTACACTAATATAAGTGGAAGAAGAGACTCTCTCTTGGGTCGGCCCTAAATCAAGATTACATGTTAATTTTTGTCTACATTGTATCATAAATTTCTTATAATTCTCTTAAATTCGATTACATGTTAATATGTAATATTTATTGTGTCAGTTATCTCTCCTAATATAGTGTTATTACAAAAAAGAAATAAAACGCTAAGCACTGTGAACTATATACACACTGGAGAGTGTTAAATTGATATCATATTTTACTGTGTAGCGAATTATATATGCCAAACACTGTTCCACGAAAGTAACTAACTCTACGTGGTCGTATAAGGCAAGACCAACTGCGGAACACAGAAACACGTGCTTAGTTGCCTATAAGTTACAGATAGATTTTATTAGTCATTCAATGCAAAGTAGTGCATTGACATGTCAAAAATATATAAAATGAATAAAATAAAAATGTATATATCGCAGTGTGTAAGTGTAAGTGTACAACATCTTAATTTAGTCACTATGGGAAAGTAAAAACAGATAAAACAAGCAATCTTAATAAATAAGATGTGGATGTGTAACCAAGACGATAAATATTAAATCTAGTCAGGATATAATTAAATTATATAGTGTAATAATAAAATGTTAATGATATAAATAAATTCTATGGTGCTATAGTAGACCTTGGCTAAAAGATGGATTTTAATTTTTTTTTTAAATAAGCTTAAAGGAGACTGACTAATCCCTGCTAAGGTTCTAATTGACCTCTTCTCAATAATGACAACTTGTTGGACATGGTTTGAGGTACAGCATGTATTTTTTTAGACAATTTCGAGTGTCAATATGAGAATGTCATGAAAGTTGGTTGTCTAGAGTTAGACTTAAGAATTAATACTTTCAAGTGTAGCTGGTTTAGTGGAGAACATAATTAGTTTTGTACAGCATGTATTTCTTTAGACAATTTCGAGTGTCAATATGAGAATGTCATGAAAGTTGGTTGTCTAGAGTTAGACTTAAGAATTTAATATTTTCATGTGTAGCTGGTTTAGTGGAGAAAACAATCAGTTTTGTTTTCGTTTATGCACCACATATTGACATTAAACCAGTCAAATGAATTTTTCACTATTTCAGTTCCTGCCTTAATGGTTTCCACACTATTATCCTTAATCTGCAAAAGTAGTGTCATCGGCAAATAAGATAGTACAAAGCTATATTGCTTGTGGTAGATCATTTACATATATTAGAAATAATAATGGGCCTAATACACTACTCTGTGGAATGCCATGCTCTATAGGGTATAAATTTCTCATTTGATCTTTGCCAGATACACACTGTTGCCTTTCAGATAAGTAGAATGATATTAATTGAAGAGTTTGTTTGAATTGTTTAAAAAGTATTAAAAATTTCGAAATGGGAATCTATATATTAAATTTTTAAAGCTAAAAATCTGCATTTTAATATTGTATCTATAAAATCTGCATTATAAACTATGTTAAAAGACTGTACCAATAAAATTTGTCTAAAAATATTTCTAAAAAAATCGTTATTTGTTAAATAAGGTTTTTGCATCTCATTGGTATGTATTTCTAATACTATGGCAAGTGTTGATACTCGAATATTTCCGGTTGACAACACTAGCTCAAACAACTCAATAAATTGGCTTACTATCTTTATTAAATGCAAACATAGAGTTATTGACATTAAACTCTTTAGTGGAAGTCATACAAACTTTGATTTTTAACAAAAAAGAAATAGAAAAAAAGACAAAAAACAAATGGTCATTGAAAATCTGAAATATGACGAAATCGCTAATTCTATGCTTACTACATGCGTACAAACATCTTTGGATTTTTATAGTCTAGTTCAAAATATTTAAATCCGTGGTAAAATAGCACGGTTCTTTAATCAGATTGAGGAAGCATTTTAAAATTTGATATTTATTAAACCTTGTAATGTGATATAAATATGAAATCATTACAATATTTTACAAGCGTTAATAAATTGTTGAATATATTTATGAAATTTGACATTTGACTCGAATAAACATCATTATGAATTATATAATTTGATCTGTCAGTCTGCTAACGTTACATGTCAGAAAAATTACGAAGGTCTAGGTTGGCTTATCTTCAAATGTCAATGAACAGCAAACCTTATTTTTGACATATTTATCGCAATCGAATGGTTGTTAAAATAAATATCCTGTTCAAAATTGATTTCAGGCGCACAACTATGAATGCCGCGTATTCCGGTCTTAAATTGAATAGACAGAACGATCACATTTTCTTGAGGAATAAAAAAGTATGGCGAAAAAATAATTTGTAACACTTTCTGTATTATTAAATTGGTTCAACGCTGTTTTGTATTCATAAATATGTAACAAAATCAGATAGATATCCATCCATATAAAATGTTTTATGTATTTGAAAATAGTATTTTAACAGTCTACTGAAAAACTTTATTTCTATTTCGTGAAATTTGGAAGTTAAATATGTATGTTTTATATAAAGAGAGGAATGTACAGTCAACCAAAATTACCTTATAATATTTTAAGGTACTAATTATAGCAAAGCAGCTAAATTTACATTATTGGGAAATTGTTTATAACTTTTAGTAAAAATATTTAATAACGTCCATGATGAAACATGGATTTACACAACTGAAGAAATCTTCATCAATGGTAACACGATTCGGGCATAATAAATAATTCGACCAAAACTAAAAATGAGGGAAAACGGTTTACAATGTTGCATGGGAGCTAGTGGTCCATAAATTTTGATTTTTGAACATTTTTATCCTTGCCCCTAAAATGGTGCCATTTTATGAGTAAATAATTGTGTTAAACGTGAAACCAATTCAGATGATGGGAACTGGTGCTGATGGGACTTTGTAATGTTGAAATATATACATGTTTTGACCAGTTTCCGTGTACATATTTACAAAAAATAAAAATTTAACAATATCATGATAATAATAATAATATAATAATAATATATCTTCATTTAGCATATCTATTCATTACAACTTTAGCATTCGAATTACTTAATACTAATTAAATCCTGTTTTATGATCTTAAAACCAGAAACTTTTTATTAATAACTACTCAACATTTTCTTCTAACTATTTAAATTTTGACAATTTCTAATTGGAACAGGTAAGTTATTATACAACTCTAATTCTTTTGATAAGACATAGTTCTCTCTACTGGCCCTATTAAAAGTATCTATAAAAAAAATTATTTGCATTTCTTCTCCAGTAGTTATGTATGTCATTAACATACTTCATTTCATTAACTAGATATGATGGTAACATTTTGTATTTTTTTATTTTATAAATTATAATTAGTGTTATATAAACAACTCTCTGGTTTATATTCATTATTTAATACATCTAACATCATTCTGATGGGTCTGTAACTATTACATTTAACAATAATTCTCATAGCTCTATTTTGTATTGTATCTGCTGAATTTGATTTTGGCTCAAGTTGAACAATATTAAGGAACAAAAGTCAATATGTGGTGCAATATATGCTTTATATATTAATAACTAAGCCTGGTAGATTCAGGGTCGGGCGAAATACCAATGACATCGCGCGCTTGTTTACGATGACAATGACACGACACACTTCGGTTGTTATCTGTCGGTCAATGCATAGAGTACTAATAAATAATAAATAATGTTGAGCGTAAAGAGTAGAAAACGACCGTACGCTGATAAAGTGAATACATTTATCGGTGAATTTCCGGATTTATTCTATGATGGATGTAAAATAATTTGTAAAGTTTGTGATCAAGACTTAATGTGCTGGAATAAATACGGCTGCAAAATTCCTGTCAATAGTAACCGGCATAAAAATAAAAAAATGGCGCGTCTTCTTTGAAACCTCAGTTTATGTTTGATTTACTGTTAATGCTGATTGCCTGTGATGTTCCCCTGCGCATATTGGATAAACCAGCATTTCGGGAGTTCTGGAATAAATACAATCCCCAGGTGAATTTACCAAGTCGTTCATCGTTACGTAGATATGTACCAAGTGTTTGTGAAGACATTGTAAATAGGATTAAATGTGTATTAAAAAATACACGGCTGTGGTTATGTGTTCACGAGACGACAGATTGTAAAAAAAATTCTATTTTAAATGTTATAGTACGTGTACTCGACCCTGTTAAACCAACATTTCTACTTTTACTAGCTAGCAAAAGACTAACTGCGTGTACTGGCGAAACAATTACGCGGGTGGTGTTGGAGACTTCGAAAAATTTGAACTGTCAACAAGTCAAGTGTTGATGTTTGTGACCGACGGTGCTGTGACAATGCGTTTGGTGGGCCGTTTTCTTCAAAGAGACGATTGTAGGTTTTTACATGTTACGTGTAAAGTGCATGCGTTCCATCTTGTAGCAGAAACGATTCAAAAATGTTTTCCAGAGGTAGATGCATTAATAGCAAATACAAAAAAAGTATTTCTCAAATCTTCTAAACAGCTTCGAGTATTTCACACACTGTGTCCTGGTATTCCGGAACCACCAGAGCCGATTCTTACACGTTGGGGAACGTGGTTGAAGGCAGCTTTTTATTATGCTGAATATTTTCAACCAATAAAAGCTGTGATACTACAATTCAACCCTAACGAGGCTGCAGCTATTAAGGAAAGCCAGACAAGCTTTCAAGATGTTTCCCTTGAAACAGATTTAAAAACTATTTATAACAATTATAGAGGACTACACGACGCAATAGAAAAATTGCAAAATACTTCGTTGTCGTTAGTGGAATTGCTGCAAATAGTGGACGACGTAAATACACAGCTACAGACTATAAATGACGCAAAAAATAAGCCTGTTATTGAAAAATTCGAGAGTGTATTACGGAAAGATCCTGATTTTACCAAATTAAGACAAATTTGTGATGGTGCATCTACAGCTGCGTTAAGTAAGTTCACAGAGTGTTTTACTTATGCCTGTATTACTTCCGTAGATGTCGAACGGTCTTTTTCAAAATACAAACATATTTTTTCACCACAGCGGACATCGCTTACTGAGACAACTGTAGAAACATATCTGATGCTACACAGTTATTATAGAAGTGCTCCAGTTTGTGATAACGACAACCAAGCTACTTCATAAATCTGCTTAAGAAGGTGAGTTTTGTACATATTTTTATAAAGTGTACCAGTATAAATAAAATTTATTTCCATTTATTTTATTTATTTATTTATTTATTATTAGTTATCACTTAGATACACAATGTACCTGTGTGAACGTCATTTAACAGTTTAATAATAATGTGCAGCACTAAGCTTACAAAATATAAGGAAATACATAAAAAAAGAATTTAAAGCGAACGAAATAGTACAAAAACATACATCACAATATATAAAATATTTTTGTTTTTAATATTGTACTTATTCAAGTATTATGATATGATGCATACCCAATACGTCTCTGTAGGATTAATGACCTTGGCCAGGCTTATTAATAACATAGCAAGTAAGTTTCCGATTCTTTCCCGATACTTTTTTGACATTTTGCTCATGTTTTTTTTAAATTTATGTTCTGGTCAATTATTACACCTAAATATTTCATTTCATTAACTCTGTCCAAGTTAATGTCATTAATATTAATTATATGACTATCACCAACATTATTTAACTTATCCTTTTAACTTTTTTTATTATCATATAATTACATTTATTAATATTTTTACAGAGACTATTTATAACACAGCCACTCGAAAATTACCTTTAGTTCAAGATTAATTGCATGTTTCAAATCCACAACGTTCTTTCCTATAATATATAACATTGTGCCATCTGCAAACATTTTAAGTTGGCATTTATCTACACATTTAATCATGTCATTTATATATAAAATAAACAATAGAGGTCCTAGGACCGTACCTTGTGGTACTCCATATTTTGTAACAATTTCTAGTGTGGTACGATTTTTGTACTTAACTTTTTATGTTCTATGTGGTAGGTAATTCTGGAACCACTTCAAAGCAGTTTCAAATATATCCATTTCCTCGAACTTTTTCAATAATAAACAACAATCTACAGTTTCAAAAGCTCTATGAAAATCTAAAAATTCTGCTACCACTATGTTACCATTATCAATAGTCTTAAGACATGTATCACATATATTTAAAATTACCGTTTCGCACGAGTGACTTACGAAAACCAGATTGATTAGGTACTATGATAGAGTTTTTGTCACAATAATTTACAAATTGTTCTTTTACCACAATTTCTAACGTTTTTCATACGGGGGCACTGTATTTATTTGTCTATATTCCTGACCTATAATCGTACAAGAAACTTTTGGCTTAGGTACAATAACTGACAACTTCCATTCTGTGGCAAAGATTCCTTTTTCTATTGAATTATTTATAACATCAAGAAAACGATTGCCAATAACTAAAAAAGCATCTTTTAATATTTTTGTTGATATATCATCTTCTACACCTACAGTATTCTTTAATAAATTTACAGTTTTTTAAGTGTGGTAAGTTTATTTTTTTTTGAATTTAGGATGTTTTAAATGTAGACAATTCAAAAATGAAGCATTTATCATCTGGTATTGCTGTTAATTTAATACTTATATTCAGGATCGTTGGGTAAGGGTTACGCAAGGAAAATATATTATTTTATAAAACGCGGTTTATTTCTTCCCATAATTTTTCAGTCAGAGTTTCTTTTTTAAAATCTGAGTATTGTTTTCTATAAACTGTTACAATTTGAAGAACAAATTGTTTTTGCTCTTCATTTTTTGTTAATATATTATTGCAATCTGTTATTAATTGTATGCCCCTTTCGGTAGTACAACTATTAATTTATTAATAACTGCAAGAGCCGATTTATAATTTTCATTTTCTGTCCATAATCCCGGAGCCAGTTTTAAAAAGACTATATTTATTTCAAAACGTTTAAAGAAATCGTTTGTAGATACTAAAATAAAGTCATAAATTGATTTGTCCGATTTCATCGTGCTTTAGTGAATCCCGCTTTTTGTCTTTTTCGCCTGATCCCTCTTTCGCTAAAACTTCAACCACTTTGTTTTTATTTCGGTAGACATGTACGCATAGAAAAATGATAACACTATATATTATAAAAAAGAACACGAAGTACTTTCCTAATTAAAGACATTTTATTTACTACAATTTGGGGCATGTAATATCCAATCAAATATGTCGACGTATCTTTTTGTAAACGAGACGGCTCTGACATTTCTTTAAATCATAACACTGGTCGCCACAATTTTTGTAACACAGTTGATATTATTCTTTTTATATTGTTAATACCTCCTTATTAACTAAAAAAATATCCAAGTCCTAATGCGTACCATTTTTGCGTGAACACAATGGACCCTATTATATTGCCAGATAATAATTTAATAAGTTAAAGTAAAGTGGGACATTTTCAGTGTCAGTCTTGTTTTTACCTTCCAAGTGCCCAATTGTGTCTATTAGAAAGTGTTTTCGTTTGTTTCATTTCGATGATTGCTATTTTTATGTAACAAAAACTATTATTAATATTATTGTAACATTTCAAAAAAGAAAAAGCAAAAAATTAAATATCCGAATTTGCCATCAGCTCTAAGACCTCTTCCTCACATTGCATCAGACTTACCAGTGCAAACTGCGCCTTTAGATTGGCAAAATATTGTTTTGGGAGGTAATGGAAATAGTAACGAGTTTTCAGACAGCCCATACCAGTGTGCCGATCATTTGTATATTCTACGAAGTTTTTGTAACCCCCACTTAATTGCTCGAAATGAATTGAATGGTACGGGAATTGGGACTGTCAAAACAACAAGCAAAGCTTCTTGATTCCCGGCTTAAGGAGTGGAACTTACTGGCTAAAGAAACAAAGATTATGACTTTTAGAAAAAGAAATGCAATATTTTCTGCATTTTATAATATGAATTCCCTATGCGCGTGTATTGATATTGATGGTTTAATGCAGGAACAAGCATTCTCCTTCTGAGTGGCGCTCATTCATAGATTCCTCCAAATACAATTTAAAAGTTGTAATATTACATAATGGAAATTTAAAACCATCTATCCCAATTACCCATGCAGTAACAATGAAAGAGAATTATTAGTATGAGCACCATTTTAAATAAAATTAATTACAACATATTATAACGACCCCCTTTTTACATTTATTTCAAATTTAGTTTTATAAAAAAAGCAAGCCAGTTATTTTAAAACTTACCCAGCTAGCAAGCAAGAGATCCTCCAAATTTGTATATCCCAGGGATGAGCTTTAACCTTTTCACCAATTTAGCTTGGATTGCTTAAATGTATATTTATATACACAGGGTTTTAGTTGGGCACCACCAGTTTTTTATATTTCAAGAATAGGTAATGAATCAAAAAAACTACATTAAACAAAATACCTACATATCTATTCAATAAAAACTGGAAAAAATGAATACAAATTCGGTTACAAAACGGAATGCACAGTAATTTAAATGAACGTCCTACAAAAGGTCGGTATACAAAAAAACAAGGCACAATACTAACTATAATGAAACTATAGGTTTAATCAAATACGGCAGTTAGCCAACAAGGTAACTACTCTGGTACACAACAAATAAAATAACATAAGACATCAAATGTCAAATGAACATAACTGTAAAAACACGTACATAAGGCAAAGTAATGCATAAAGGTAAACTGAACACACGGTATAGACTTAGTCCAATACATAAGGCACGGTAAGGCATAAATTGTCACATAAATGTAAAGATGCCAAACACATATATAATGCCATATAACACATCAATGTCTAATTAACACACGGTATATACGATTAATCTGCAAAGTTTAACTGAAGTTCACACAATACACGGTATGTATTAATTGTCTCGAAAGGGGTAGCAATATTAAGATAATCACGTACTTACGGTAATTGCCAAGGTACTACTTACTGGACCCAAAAGACACCATACTATAACTTCTTCAAAACACCACATTCCATAAGGCAGAATACACCGCGGTAACTAAATGTACTATAACTATACCATATTACTTAATATGCCGCCACTAATTGTCTTTGGCAGTACTCCATAAGTTCGCTCGCCACCATAGCTCTAGGCGAACTCTACATCTACGTTGTACCACCGCTCAAGGCGGAATCCTCGATCGATTCTAGATCAATCCGTTGCTAGCCCCCGCGCACTCCCGTGTTTTCGTCCAATCACAGGGCTCCAGGTTACGCAAACTTTCGCGGAAACAGACAAGGTCACGCACGATTAGTTCTACACACTCTAGATTTAAATTTATAAGGCATATAAAATACAAGAAACTCTTTTTAACAACAGAGAATATAATTATTTTCCCATATTATTTAGCATATGCACTTTTACTGAGTGTTTTCAAATTGCGTCCAGCCTTTGACTCTTTAATTATAATAATTTAAGCTCGCAGGGCCGTATTATCAGATTTTTAAATTAAACAGGCACTAACTTACTGCGACTGCAAGTGGTTTACTCGTTAAAGATAGGGCTTTTGATTAGGCCAAAAAAAGTGGACCGTTATATATACAAATGGCAAATACGTGGACATTTAAAAGTAATAGCCATTTTAATAGGGCTTCAAGGAGGCTTTTCAAAATATTGCTATTTTCTTTGTTTGTGGGACAGTCGAGCAGTAAAAGAACATTTTGTGAAAAGAATTTGAACAGAAAGGAAAAATTTAAACCAGAAACTATTAAACTTGGGCTAATGAAAATTTTGTGAAGGCTGTGAATAAAGAGGGTGAAGGATTTAAATACGTAAGAGAACTTTCTCCCCAATTAAGTGACGCCAAACTTAAAGAAGGCTTTTTTATTATTCTTCAAATTAGAAAATTGCTTGACGATACAGATTTTAAAGGAACACTCAACAGGCAGGAACTCAGCTTAGAACTAATTTGTAAGCGTAGTCAGGGGATTTTTTAGGGAGCAAGAAGGATGAGAACTACAAGCAACAAGTAAGCGAACTTTTAGATTCGTACCAAACACTTGGTTGCCGTATGTCTTTAAAAATTCACTTTCTGCATTCTCATTTAAATGTTTCCCTGAAAATTTGGGTGCAGTAAGCGACGAGCAAGGAGAAAGATTTCATCAAGATATCAGGACAATGGAAATTCGTTATCAAAGACGATGGGATCTAGCCATGATGGGTGATTTCTGTTGGTTCTTAGAACGAGACGATTTGACCCCCATAAAAGAAAAAATCAACTGAGCATATGTTTTTAAAAAAATATTCTCTGTCTTTGTAGATATATCTATGTAAGCCTAATATATGTCATCGACATCATTGATGTATAGCAATAAATAGATTAGTAAAATTAACATGTTATTCCTGCTCATAATATTTTACTAATGTAACAAGGAAACGTTACGTATGACGACTTTATGCTTATAATATCTGTGATCAAAACGCTTTATTCCCGTGGGATATGCTTTTCAGGTATATGTTACAAAAAAAATTTTTTTTCTCTGCCAGTGATAATTAGCACTTATAGACACAATACACTTAACGTGAAGTTTACTATAAAGGCTAAACATAAACTGAATTTCAAACAGTTAGTACATTAAAAGGGAGCAAGGTAAAAGCATGTAGCAAAATTCTAATATCTACTGTAAACACGGGCCATTTAGTTTTGATTACATCCCTCATCCTGAGAATAAAAATAATTAATCGATTATATTTGTTTCCTATAACGTTATTAAGGGTTTTATGAATTATTTGCTTTTATTTAAATTTTTGTATTTACCCAATTATTGGAATATAATGTAATTATAAGTAAACAGACAGACACATCCCAATAAAAACAAATCTCGTCGACACCATTTTGTGTTATTTGATTTAAAAAAAATATGTGAGAAAGTTTCTTACTAAATGCAACTGCTTTAAGGGGTAAGGTTAAACACATATCGAAAAAAAATTCTACAGGTATGATTGTGGATCACCCTAAATTGGACTGGTACTTAAGCTTTTGGAATGGTGCAACTTAGTACGTGACTCAAGTAATAGTCATAGAGATTACAACAAAATAATGACTAGTGAAATCTTTTAAAAATGGATGCAAAGTAAACATATGTGTTTGTATCGTATCACTCGACACAAGTAGACAATCTAATTTCCATTATTTTGCATTAAATACTCGGATAGATAGGCACAATATAGAAATAGGACAAAAAACAGTTGTAGAAATTAATCGAACGTAGATCATTCAAATAACAAATGACTAAATTACTGACCAAATTTTGGAAAAGTATGATAATTTATATTATTTATAATATAAATAATACAAAGTGGATTGAGACGTGAAATATATTCCTGTTCATGAGGATTATTTGATAGTCTTTTGTGTGAGACACTAGATAGTCCCGAAGGTAACTTATTTTCTTTTAATCACACTCTTCTCTGCTCAGTAGTAATCGTTCACACTAACTTTGGATGGTCTTTCGCTTCCATCGACCATCACCTTGAGGGCGGAGATAGAAATTTCTTTCTCTTCTAGTTCAGCGATTGCCGTGAGACCTTCTACTATTCCAATACATCTTCAGCTTCCTAAATCTAGCAGTCTAAGCAGCAGGACCTCTAGGTGTAGTCCGCACAGCGTTTATAATCTCTGGACAAATAAGTCCTTGAACCCTTGCTAGCCTTTGGAATGTGCTAGTTTGATATACACTAGACCACTAGACCGTGCATCGCTCTGTATTGGAAACTAGATTTAGCTATATAACCAGTGCAAGAACCGCAGGCTGATGCCCCAGTTCTGTAGCTGCTCGAAAGATGTAGTCGACTTTTCCATAATTCTGTCTATATGCTTGCTCTATAATTTCTGGTCTAGGATCAATCCGAGGTATTTGAACCATTTCACAGTGTTAGATAATTGGTGCACTTAAAGCTTTCATATTTCTTCTCTGAATGAAGAGGCTCATTTCAATTCCGGCCGGACTGACCGAAAGAGCAGTCTCTCCGCACAATCTATTTATAATTCTGCAGGATAAATATACCTATATCACAGCGCACACAACGATTATAAAACAAACTGTCGCTAAAACTAGCCCCTCAACCGCATATACTTGCGCACAATCTCTCATTTAACTGTTATTAAAATAAGTATACGGTTAAAATATGCCTATTTGAATACGATCGCTTAAAAACAAGACACAACACGTGACTTTCATTTGTATTTGAATTGTTGTTCACTAATATTTTAATACAATATAATAAGTAACTAACAGGCAATCCAAGATTTCAGAACTTCGCTGTCATATGTTACAATGATAGTTTCAAGGTACAAATTACATTTCATAATACCATGATCTGTAAAATGCATGTGAATAAGGTAGGTTTACAAACCATGATATTACGAAATTCAATTTTATTTTGAAAATTGTACTTATTTCTTGGAAGAGACAGCAATAAAATTCTAAAATCTTGGATATTCTATTGTTTAATTATTGATTTGTGAGCAAAAATTCAATAACTTTATACTGGATTGTCTGATCACTGATAATGAATGCATTTAAGTTATTATCTGTTATCATGTGTACTGTAGCGTAATTATGTACTAAATAAGAACCTCATTAAATACATTTTCACAACCATTACGTTTCAATGTAGCTTGTTTGATGTTGCTTCAGCGACTGTTCTCAAAATTTAATTTACTTAACAATCTGTAAATGAGCATGCTTTGAAATTGTTGCCTACCATTAACGTTTGAAACAGTATATGGAAGGCCAGGTAATTATCTAGTAAATTTCTTTAGTGGCATATATTTTATACATATATATGAGGATTATAATATGAACGTCGATTTCAATGAATAATAATGGTTCGGCTGATACTGTATATTTTATGTAATTATGACTGACTGGAGTTTATTTGTGAATAACTACGCATAATATAGAAATAATATAGTAAAGTTTGTGGACATTCATCAGTTTTCTACCCTTAATTAAAATACTGTACGGTATAATACACATGAAAACCCTGTAAACTGAGATCATAAATCAATGGTGTAAAATAAAGTTGCTATAATTCATTGCCTCTAATAATCATAGTCAAATAAATAAAAAATTACATAATCAAAATAAATAGTCTATAAATATTTATTTTAAGATTATCATTTGTCAAGCAACCTATGTCATTTGATAAATGTAAAATGTCGTCGCCGGAAGAAAATGCGCAAATAATGAATTTATGTAAAAAAATGGCTCAATTATTCTTGCTCAAACGCGTTTTAGAAGAGAAACAGGCAGACAACTGCTGCATAGGAATTTAATTTCTCAATGGATGAGAAACTTCTCGAAAACTGCAAATTTAAATAAAGAAAAGCCAAGTGGAAGACCAAGGCGATCTTTAGAAATGGTAAATGTTATTCGTCAGATTTTTGTTAGATGTCCAAAAAAGTCAATCCGACGGTGTGCTTCCGACCTTGATATTCCATATTCTACAGTTCATAAAATTTTTCGTAAAGATTTGAAGTTGAGAACATATAAAATTCAAACAGACCAGACCATGCGAGAAGGATGGACACTGCTTGAGATTTATTTCAATGAATAGAAACAATTCTAATTTTACTTTTAAACTCATTTTTAGTGACGAAGCAATACTTCCCTCTGGAATAATTAATAAACATAATTGTAAAATTTGAGGAGAACATAATACGCATGAAATTTTTAAACACAAAAGAGATTCACCAAAGTTAATGTCTGGTGCGCTTTGTCCCAGGATCGTATTTATGAGCATTTTTTTATTCACGAAAAACACAGTTATTTGAACTTCAAGCGTTGCAGGAATTTCTGGTACCGCAGCCGCCGCTAATTATTTTTAATAAAGTCTTCTTCTAACAGAAGAATGCTAGAACTATACAAAACTTTTTGAATCAGACATTTCCTGGACGATGGATTGGTAGGGGAGAACATCGCGCATGACCACCAAATTCCCCGAATATAACCCCACTAGATTTTTTCTGTGGGAATATCTAAAAACAGTTGCGTATCTAACGAACTGCAAAATCTAAGAGACCTTAAACAAAGAATTCGAGATGCAGTTGCTTCAGTTACCTCAGACATGTAACGAAATACCTTTGAAGAATTTAAGCATTGAATTCAATTAGTAATTACTAATAATGTGGACATGTAGAAACAATTAAATGTGGGTGAATTTACTTTGTTCTGTAAGCTTTCATTTCATACGAAAGTTCGTTTGATATTCTTCGATATTGATAAACAGTGGCAGAACACGGCGCCATTGTTTATCTCTCCTGAGTTCGAGTCTCAGCTGCGCATCTGGAAAATGTAGGAGAGAATGGTTATTGGTGTATGTTGGTCCTGGTTCAGTGGTGGAATAGCATTAATATAAACAAGACGATTTAAAAAATCTGTGTTCAAATTCGACTGAACCTGTGATCTGAAAGTAAACAAATTATGAAATGAGAAAGATGTGATTTTTGCAATTAAATGAGACTAAAATAACCTACGAACTTATTAATAGCTGAGGAAATATTATCAATAATTTTTTAAATTATAAATTAATCGAGAACAATTAATCCAGCACATGATTTGTATTTTCTGATTCCGATTAATACTAAACACATCTAAACAGGGCCCTTATATAAAGTTGCAATAGTCGAAATGAAAGTACAAATGACTCGCAAAAATTTTTTTCAAATTGAAACTCAGTAAATGATGACTTAACTAAACGAGTTTGAGATAAACAATTTTTTGTAAAAAAAATTGCACATGGTTCCTAAAACAAAAATCATTATCTACAATTAAGCCCAGTTTTTTTGTAGAATCTGCGATGGGTAATGCAACACTATCTATGTTTATATTTAACTCAACTTTAAGGAGTTTTACATTATTTTTATTACCAAAGACATGATGAATAAAACGATTTGAAAGATTTTGAGAAATCGATCTCTCAGGTGACGAAAAACATGGATTACTGTAAGTACCCTTGAAATGTTTGTAGGTAACTTTTTCGAATTATGATGTAGAAAGTAGTGCCGTTATTTTTATTGAAAAGGAAATCACCAAAATCTTCAGAAAAAAATATTACGAGAAGATCCCGGGCCTAGTATTTCGAAATGTGTAACTAGCAAGAAAAATTAAAATTAAAAATTTTTTGGAAATAAATAATGAAAACAGGAGTATGTTACGGATTTGCAAAAAAAATTAACCAGTTTATTTTTCCACAAAAAAATCCTTCAGAAAATAAGTTTTGAAACGTAGTTGAAATTTTTTAAGAATTTCTGTCAAAATCTAGTTGAGCATATAGTAGAACAGTAAATTGTATGCAAGGCAAAAAAAATTAACAAAATTTTTCTCTCGCCCAAGATGATTTGAGGTCATTTATTAGAATATTATTATTTAGTGAATACCATGATCTTCCACAAGAAGATATGTACTGGGTGCAATCCGCAGATGCTGTAGTACCCCTAGTATATAATTTTATGCCTAGAAATTGTTTTAAAGACTTCAAAAGTATTTGCAACTGAATAATAAACACAAAAACTACGAAATATGATAAAATGTGTAAACTTTGGCTTTATACATGATGCTTGCTTTACACATTTTCATACATAATATTTTATAAACATTATTTGATAATTTCATGTATGCAAATTATAAATATGTTTTCAATAGAGATTTTGGTTTAACTTAAGGTAACCTGCTAACATTTCAATAATAGGATGGATATTTACAGACAAAATCAGTTGCATGAAGGTAATTATAATGGTTTATATGGAAATATATTTACGTATGCGTTTTCAGTATATAGTTTAAGGATGTCTACAGTGTCGATTATAAACAACAGTGAATCTAATATGGAGCTCTGAGGAACTACAGATAATATCTACAGAAGTAGAGTAAAATCGTTATAAAGGACCTGCTACAATCTGCCAATTAAACACGAATTTATTAATTGACAATATTGAAACACAAAACCATAATATTTTGATTTACTACAAATGAAATCATGGCTTGTAGTACTGAAAGTTTTCGAATACTCTACTTTAATATCGTAAGTTTTAAAACAATTAATTACCTCATCCTAAACTAAAACCAAGAAGTAATGACTGATGAGATTTCAATGTCCTCCACATGTCGAGGCTTCAGTTCGAAATCGAGGCGTGCGTGTTTGGTTTTGGCGAGAAAAAAGAATATGCTGCAATAAAACAATCTTTCCAAATAGCGTTCTTCGAAATTTATGCGTATATATATATATATATATATATATATATATATATATATATATATATATATATATATATATATATATATATATATATATATATATATATAATTTCAGCAACACTAACTTTGTTACAAATATAATTTAATAATTTTTTGAGTTTTCATTCAGTATAGAAAGAATTTATTATTATTTCTTTGTAATAAACTGAATTAAAGTTATTGCATTCAGAAATTAATAAACAAAAATAGATAACATAAAAAATCAATAAAAACTATATAATAATAAAAATGTTTATTCAAATAACGAAAATATTTAAATTTGTAAAAAACAGGGAGTAAATTATTTTATACTTAACTTATGTCCATTTCTGATTCGATTTCATTCTCAGTATCATCACTATCACTACAGCCAACGTTAATAAAAATAGGATCAACTAATTCATTAATTCTGATGTCTACATCCCATATTTTCTGTTCTTCTTTTTGAACATGATTAATATATTTTTTCCAGTTTTCTGCAGTTACCTTCTCAATTGGTCTTCCAAGATAGTGTTCTACTTCGGTTAATTTAAAATTATTTTCTCTTACTACATCTCCTTTTATTTGCATCCAGATTAATTCAGTCGGGTTTAGCCCGTAGTGGTATGGAGGTAGTCGTAATACTGTCATTCCGCGACTTAATGCTAATTCATCCACAGCAAGTTTTTTGTATTTATCATCCAGTAACTTCACAGGCCAAAGTAATTCCAATTTTAGATTGTTTTCATCATAGGGAATGCCTTTCTCTCTCAACCAATTTTTGTTTTCTGCATGATTGTTGTGGCATTGCTTCATATTTTCGGCTGTGATAAGGGGTATTGTTCATGACAACGACAGACTCTGGCTCTAGATTTTCAATAATGCGTCCAAACCATTTTTCAAACAAGTCTGCAATCATTTCTTCATGGTAACCTCCAGTCTCCTTGGATTAAAATATCAATTCACCATTAGCCAAACATCCGCTGTCACTCCCAATATGTGTCACTATCAAAGGGCGACCTTTTCCAGATCTCATTTTTATACCAGTTGACCAACCTTCAATAATTTTTTACATTTCCATCCTGCCATACTTTTGTCACTGTTGACTCATATTTCATCCATAATAATTGCATTCGAAATTTTTTGATTTTCCTGAGATAATTTCATCTCCATACAATTATTATTTCGTTTCTTTCAATGGGACAACATTTTCTGTCTATTTTTCCATATTTAAAATTCATGTCGTGTAAAATTTTCCTTAACGCTTTAGGAATGAAGTCGTCCTCACTGATAGCAATCATTATTTTTTTACGAAAATACTATGGAGAGTTCGTCAATTTCTATTTTTTCCGACCACTTGTTTCTGCCACTTGTACTTCTCCATATATTTTTCTTCTCTGAAAATTTTGTAAATGCTTGATTTTGGCACACTTGTATTATCCGAACACATATCTATTAACTCATCTTTTGAAAGCGGCGGACGATCTCCTGCTAGACACTATCATTTCTTCCTCATTTCTCGATCTAGAAGTCGACCTTTCTGCCCTTTTTGACGATGATAGTCCAGGAATATTTTCCAACTTTTGTTAAAAACGAATTCACTATAAAATCTCTAAAACACACTCTAGATAAGGTTATAATCGATGAAATATGACAATTAAATTGAACTCTCACGCATTCACATTCAACACAATACATATAATATATCACAATCACAGAAAAACTGTTGCCTATAAGTAAATAGATCATAAACTAACACAATCACTAAAATTTATCGTTAATGAACGCCCGCTTGAATTATCTAACCGAAAGGACGTTACTGTATTCAAATAGTGTCGAAAAACGACACCAGGTAGATTTGAGCAACGGAGTAAGAGTACATATCGCTATTTTGAACACGTTAAAAAAAGACAAAACAGCCAGAATACGCTTATATAATACAGCGTTGCCACATATTTTAAAAATAACAAGAGATGGGTGTTATTATTCATAATTAAATTGAACAGATGAAAAACTTGGTTTTTAAAAAGAACTTTAATTACTAGTTTCACAAATTATTCAATTGATTCTTGTACATAGCCTTCGGCCACAAGTATACTAAATACAATGAATGCTTAACTTAATGTCTAATGAGTATTTATTATAAAATTTGGATGACGTATATCTACCAAAGGGCACAAAATATTTATAAAAGATATGACAAATGTTTATGTTTACTATTTATTATGATTATACTAATATTCCTAATGACTATATTATTTCATTGCTATTTATTTCATGCCGTATTGTGTTCGGTGGAATCGCTGGCCTATTACAATACGTTAGAAACACGTTGCTTTCTTAAAATTGTAAGCGTTCAGATGTAGTATTATTGAAATATGCTGAAAGAATTTGGAAATTTGCCGATTAGATATGACAACACAGTTTTATATTTTAAGGTGTCATTTAACTCTCATCTCTTTTTGGTTTTAGTTTAATTATATGCTAGAAGAAATTGGATTATGTAATAGAATTTATTCTTTAAAATGTTAAAATGTTAAAAATATTGACAAAAAGTTTAATCACACCTCAAAAAGTTTGTTATCAAACTTGTTGATGGAATATTAACTAATGGTAATCCCACTTTAATCCAAACATATAAAAATGAACTATTGGTGAGCAAGAATAACTAGAACATTTTATATAGACAATTTTTGAATTAAATCCTCCTCTCTGAGCTCGTCAACGTTGTGGAAGTCGAGGTATTTCCTTAAAGATATTTGCAACACAGATTTTAGCAAGTAAATCAAATTTGACATGTACTGTTGAATATTTATTTTGGCATTATATTATTTTGCTATATGAGCCGGAGAATGACACAAGACAGACACAATACTCAGTCCAAAGGCGGCGGTGCGACGCGGCGTCTACACTAGATATTCAACATAATACTCTAAATCGTTCTCAAATATTTTCTAATAATGCGCTGCCATGCCCCGTATCGTTGTTGGCTAATTAAATTTGTATCTCGTATTAATAAAAAATATGTACATCAGATTTGTTTTTGTAATTGATCTACTAAATCTATGGTTTATTTAAAATTATACCATTGTATTCGTTTCTGGTTATCAGAGATAGAACAAATTTAAGAGCGACTTACAGTTTTATGTATCTTATAAAAATCCTGCCTTAAGTTTGTAATCACGCCTAAATAAAATTCTCTAATGACTTAATTATTTTTCTTTTATTAGATGCAATTATGTTTTTTAATTTGTCTAGAACACCAGCCAAAGGAAAACAAATGAAACATTTAAATCTATCAGCCGCCTTTGATTGAAATAACAAGATGAAAATTTATCAAAAATTATGGTTTATTGCAGAGATATAAGATATATAAATCCGACAAAGAAGTCTCTTGGCGGCATCTTTATCGATGATTAATGGCGTTTTATTATATTTCTTATATCAGCAATGAACTGTAGATGTTTAAAAGAGCAAATACATTTGTGACTCGAGGTACCAACGCATATATGTTTGTTATAGATCCACTCGTGCTCAAAATGAATACTTTCAAAGCTTTCAAATTCGTTCTCATTAGAGGATCACGATCTAGGATCAGTCGCAACGCGCTCACCTAGCAAACTTCCTCGAGAATTTCCAGATAATGCGATGTGACCTAGCTAGACCGCGACAAGTCAATAATATGCACGGTAGTGCTGGGATAATCGAATGAAAAATAATCGATCATTCGATTATTGAAATATTTCGAGATATTTAGAATACCTTTGTCATGAGAATTCGAATGATTTAGACCTCGAAGAATGGTGCCGCCGACTGCCGATCATTATTCAAATTTGAAATACGTGAATCGAGCGATGAGATAGAATGTCAGTACTAGTGCACTTGAACGGATGTTAAGATTGTTAAGTTTAGTCGTTTACTGTCTGCGGCATTTTTGTTTGTGCTGATTTGCAGAATGTAGATGGCTATTGACTGATACCATTCGGAGTTGGATTGTCTTGAGTACAGAACTGGATTGAGTTACGTTAAATTTCATAATTAAGAGTTGTATAAAAATAATAACCAAATGCTAGCTAAATCAGTTATTTATGATTTTGAATTGTGATTCGAATTCCCGAATATCCGAATGTCGCCGAACCAAGCCATCGATGTCAATTTCCCCACTTCTCGAGACCTAACCATAATTCGAATGATCATTCGATTATTAAAGGTATTTAAATAGCCCTTATTCGATTATTGAAATCATTCGATTATACACAGCACTAGCGCACAGCTTTGGCGATCTCAGACACGTCTAATTTGGCATTCGCTTGTTTCCGAGGAAATTCGGTTAACTCTCGTAAGCCATTTCACGTGTAAACAAATACACTGTTCTAATGTTCATTGTATTGTTTGTTTAAAACATGTATACAGTTGTCAAGTTTAAAAATAAATAACCAAAATGTTCTGCGACGTCTTCTTTGGCGCATTTGTTCTTTTTCAAACATAGGAGCTAATAGATCTAATAAAAACACGTATTCCACGGGACTTATTTCGCTAATAAATGAAATGAGGAGCATTCGTGTAAAATCCGATAAATCCAGTTTTGATGGAAAATGAGTTATACATCGTTTCTTACTAATAAAAGAGTCTTCTATCGATATATGAAACCAGATTCGAGCAAATACCGATAAATCCAATATTTCGAGCAAATACCGATAAATCCAAAATCCAATATTTGGAGACAAACTTGAAACAGATGTACTGTATTGCCATCTGTTGTGAAGGAGTAAAAGTATTAAAATATTTTTAAGCTCTTCCACAACAGGTGCTTGCACTACATATGTTTTATTCTGCATGCTGATTCCTCTTTTATTTTGAGGTTAGCACTGTTGTTGTGTGTGGATAATATAAAATTTCGTTGTAACTTGTTTATAAAACTATGGAAATTAACAGTGATATGAATGTCTCGGTGCGAGAGGCCAATCTCGTTTTGAAAAAGTTTGGAAATGCCTCAGTGCAATATATATACCCAAATTTTCAATAACTTTAAAAGAAACGCTATGACGATGATCTCGTACTCCAGGATATCAGTAGATTAGAATATGGGATCCCGGAAAAGAAAAAAAATCTTTAAGGCACCTGTTGCCTCAATAATTTGATCCTAGTTGGGAAGAGAAAACAACGTCAGAAATTATGTGACACAAGAAGTTATTGAGTGCACCTTTTGTTGAAGTTGGAATATGAGAATCGAGAGCAAGAAAAACTTTGTAATTGCCTCGAAGAGGAAACTGCAATCCATATTTATTTCAAATTACAATGTAAAGAAACTACTTTTTCTGAAAATAAGTTACTTTTTGCAGTTTCTGTAATGATTTTAAAATAAATGTTTTTGGTAATGTATTTATTCAGCCAATTAATGAAAAATCAAAAAAGAAAAATGTATCATTTCAAAAATTGTGTGCAAAAGCCGATAAATCCAATAATTTTGTGCAAAAGCCGATAAATCCAATGATTTTTGTTTTTGAAAAAAGAGCTTTGCACATTGAATTTCACCAAAATTTTAGGATTCCTTAGTCCAACCCCTAAGACATGTTTTGACGGAAAATTTATTAAAAAATATCCAATCGATTGTATAGTATAAGTTTTCGTCGATTTGCTGAGAAATGCAAAAACTGGATTTATCGGGTTTTGCACGAATGCTCCTCAAATGTATGATATTTGTATGTAGTTAAGCAGTTAGACTAGCAGGAGACGTAATCATATTGTGTGCATAACGTTCTTTGCCACTGCGATCAGCTTGGCTTAGAATAGACCGAGATGCGCTGGGACCGTGAGTCATAAATGCGTTTCCCCCTTATGTATATTTTGTACAAATTTTGCTTTAGTTGCTAAACTATTTGAAATGACTTATTATTTTAATTACAATTTCTCTAAATGTTAACACTGAATGTAGAGAATGCATTGTTATGTCTTCTGAGTAATTATAAAAATGTATGTAGTATGCATGTTTACTATAGTTAAGCGTTCGCTAACGCGTGCTGGTGGTAGGTAGTGTGCGAAGTGGGCCCGTCCAATCCGAAATGGTTCCCAAAGTACAGCGGGCCATCAACATGCTCAGACTACAAGAACTCGATCGACTGTACGCCGACCGGGCCCGACCTAGGTGAGCAATATCGAAGAAAGAATTTTTTCTTCATTTTTGTTATATTCTTTTTGTTAGTTAAGCAATTTGTTTTTTGCATCATAATTGTAGATTAGGTGTTTCTGAAGTTACTGCTACTTCTATTGCGCAATTTTGCGAGTTCTACTGATAAAATTGCATATCGAGTAAATGAGTAAGGCTCATAAGAAATGTTTCGATATGTGTAACCTGTGGTATGTATGTTGACACTATCCTAACAGTTGTTAAAGAGACACACATACGGTTGTAGCAACTCCTTAATTTTATCAATAACATACATAATAATGTAAATATTATATCAGAAACTAAAAATGAAAATGAGTCGCCTATTTCCAAAAGCGGCTCTATCCAGTTTTTATTAAAATCGAGATAATGCTGCCATCTAGTAGATAATAGCTATATCTATAATTTCCTACATTTACTCACTTTCAAAATGTACTTTAATCCATTTAAATCAACTACATAATATTTAGTTTACTTTCAAATCCGGCTATCTCCATCATACATTACATTACAAAACCGGCCACATCCGTTCAATATTCATTACAACAAACTCGACTAAATCCAAATCATGATATTGAATTTAATAAAGCTTTCACTAACCATTTCGACTAAATCCAGTTTTAACTAGTAAAACGTTGAGATTAGCATGTTTTATTGTTTGTTCCGCATGTAACTGAATTGTGTCTCAGTTTTGCTAATTTTGGTGAACAAAGAGTGGTATGAACATGCAGAATATAGAAGAAAAAAACCCTGATAAATGTCGCAAAAGGCAATATTGTTCAGAAAAATGGAAAAAGAATGTAGAGAAGAAATTGAGGTTAGTTTTGCAAATTCTCGTGCAATTTACTGTTTTTCACATAAATTTATTTTATATTATACAGGTATTCAGCAAGCAAAGTCCCTGAATATCCAAAATGTGGTCACAAGACCAAAAGTTATCAATGTTCGACATTATCCATGGAAGATGTTCAAAATTTTCATAAGACTTTTTATAATGTTCCACAAAAAATTGCTCAAGACAATTTTCTTTTGAAATACATTTCTGTGTGTCCAATAAGACGGATAAGGATTCCTACATCTGGGAGACCACGTACTCTCTCGGCTAAATATTTCATTCAGAAACATAAGGATATAATCCCTATATGCAAAATATCATTTCTGCATATTCTTAATTTAAAAAAGCACACAGTAGAAGGAGTGATAAAAAGATTTTTTTGATAAAAGCCAAATACCGCAGGAGAACAGAGGTGGCGATCATAGAAGTCATAAAACAAAAACCGTTAAAGGAAACATTAAAAAATTCATAAAAGGGTTCAAGGTCTTAGAAAAAACATTATTGCAGAGGGAAATCTGAAAGACAGTATTTGAGTAGCGATTTAAGTATATCGAAAATGTATAAAATATATAACGAATCATCTGAATTGATCATGCGTTGTAAGCAAAGTTTTTTCAGAAAGGTTTTCAATAATAATTTCAATATTGGATTTAATGCACCACAAGTGGATGTTTGCTCTCAGTGTCTCGAATATAAAGAAAAAATTAAAAGGGAAAAAAATGAAAAAGTAAAGAACAATCGAATAACAACACAACGGATTCATAAACTGAGGGCAAAAAGCCTTTTTTTAACAAATTAAGAGAACAAAATGATGAGTTATTAACTATATCATTTGACTGTGAAAAAAATTTGGTTTTGCCTAAAATTCCTGACCAAATAACATATTATAAAAGGCAACTATACCTATACAATTTTACAATCGTTGTGGGTTCATCTAAAAGCAAATTAACAAAAGAAAATATTTTCATTCATTCATGGCTAGAAAGTGAATCCTCAAAGGGATCTAATGAAATTGCTTCAGCAATTTTTGACACCCTAAATAAAATTAATATTCCGGAAAATATAAAAGAAATTAGACTGATATCAGATGGTTGCACAGGCCAAAACAAAAATACCATTGTAATGGCTATGTGTGCCAAATGGTTATCTGAAGCTCCACGTCACATTAAAAAAATGCATGTAATATTTCCCGTAACAGGGCATTCTTTTTTGCCTTCAGACAGGGTGTTTGCTTTTATAGAAAAAAAAAAAATAATAAGAGAACTTGATACGATAGTTCATCCAGAAATGTATTACGAGATTTTCGAAAATCAAGGAACACTGAAAAAATTAAGAGTTGATTGGCAAGTCCAGGATTGGAAGAAGGAGGCATTAGTTGTACTGACAACTACGGCATCGTTACATTTTAAAATTACATTATGCAAAAGACTAATATTATCCCGTTCAAGAACAAAAAAAAATATTTTAGTAAGAGGAGAGCCAAATTACCGAAACGATGTAAACAATCCAAAGGGCATTTGCAAGCAGGGGAAAAATATCTTACATTAACCCCGAAATTATTCAAATCAATGCTTTGAAAATTAACCCCAAAAAAATTAAAGAATATTGACGATTTGTTAACAAAACACTTCGGAGTAGATTGGAAAGAAAGAAGCCAAGAATTTAATCTAGAATATTACAAATCTGTGCTGGATAGACATAATGGCTTAGAAGAAATCGGAAGAGAGGCAACTGAAAATGAAGGTACCGAGAACTGTTTCGCTGATGACGGAGATGATCATGATCATGATGGTGTTGTGTAGTTTTTTTTAGTTTATTGTTTTGAGAATTTTTTTAGTTTGAATTTTTGCAATAAAAATATATTTTTACACTTTTCTGTACCCATTTCTGGTTTGAGTAATAGTTCTGTTTTGAGAAATAATAGTAATAATAATAAAATATGTAAAATAAATAATGCTGTAAAAAAATTATTTTCATTAAAAACCAGATAAATCCACAGTTTATTTTTAAACTTGGATAAATCCACAGTTCATTTTCAAACCCAGGTAAATCCATTTAATTTTTAATATGTTTTGGAGACACAGGAAACTAAAATATATATTTTTTTTACTTTTTTTTAAGATATCTGGAAATTTCTAATATAAAGTCTAGCTTACCCTATATTGTTTCGCGTTTCCTGTAAAAAAATATGAGATGGATTTAACCGCGTTTGGAAATAGGCGACTCAAATCAATAAACTTTTTGGACAACAACAAAAAGACAAATCACATATTTTTTTACAATATTTACCCCAAACCAATGTACAATGATGTCACTATTTCTTTTAATCCCTATAACACTCTTCCATCCATAAGCTAGCCGCACATAAATCAATGGGCGCGTTTAGCGAATACATTCGTTGAGAGGTTGACCGGCAGCAGTTCTCCGAACGAGACGGTTGACTATACGCTAACTGGAAGTTGCTGCTTCACGTACTAAGCGACAAATTTTACGCTGTTTCTAGCTAGCGCAGGTAATATCTTCTTCTTTCTTCCAGACCGTTTAGCGAAATTACAATTGTTAACAAATAATAACTAAACAGGTTGAACGATAATTCTCAGCAATTACATTCGCTAAATGCGCCCAACGATACTTTGAGCTTTATTCGAAACAGATTTAAAAAATAACTGCACACAATAAGACTTATAGCACATTATAACGGGTACCTTCAAAATATAAGAAACGAATTAATTTATAAAAAAATGAAAGAATATCATCTTAAAGGAGACATATCACATAACGTGGAAAATGACAAAACATGTACTTCAATATCATACCACCTCTCTAATTTGATTAGCAATACGTTTTCGAAATTAAATATAAAAATGTCAATTAGTTCAAACAAAATATAGACAGACATTTATTCAATGCAGAAGAAATAATCTAAAATTTATAAAAGTGTGGGGTAAATGAATATAGTGCAGCGTATAAGGTCAAACAGGTAGATAATTGGATACAAGATATAGAGAGCGTATTCACACACAAAAACAACACTCCAATATATATAAAAGTTTAACAGATTCAGGCCATACCATAATTTATAATATGTTAACAATATTACATATTTGTGAAATAATTCATAGTTCTCAGGTGTTTTCAGTGATATTAAACTTTTGTCGGTAAATTTGTTGGCAGAAAATTTCAATTATTTTGGTATGTAAACACTAATACATTTTCTCTATCAACAATTGTATAATTCTCTGTCAGCTAACTAAATTTTTATTGTAAATCACTTCGTAATAAAAAGATGTTACTATGTTAACAAACATAGTCCACATAACATTTTCCAGGATAAATTATGATCTAAGGATACCCCTAATTATTTCACGGTATCAGACAAATTAATTAATGTTTACTATATGGAGCTTTAAACTAAAAAAACATTGATTTTGTTTTTCAATTATTTAAAATTGATTGAAACACAGAAACCAGTCGTGAAAAATCTGTTCAATATTATTAATACTGGACAAGGAAATGAGTTAGTGTCTTGATTATTGTAAATTAATGTCGTGTTGTGAGCGAAAACAGTCAACTTAAGTATAGATGTACAGTTTTATAAGTCAATGATGTAAATAAGAAACAGTATTGGACCTAATCCTGACCCTTGTGCTACGTCAATATTTGTATCAATTAAATCTGATTCCATGTTGTGATACTGTACATATTGGGACTTATCTTCAAAACAGTTACCTCCCTCTTGAATTTACTTATTGAAATTATAACCTTGGTCTTACATCGAACAAATTATAAGATCCATTTGAATAGTTATAGATAATTTAGACGATACTGTACGATCTACTCAAGTTACAGGAACGTTTATCTAACTACGAAGGTATACAAGGCATTACACACATTACTCACATCATCTTTCTCCAACAAAATTCTGTGCTAATAAAACTTTATAATATTAAATAACCTACTGATTCCAATAAAATGCCTGAAATAGAACAATTAACATGGCTAGATGCAGTCTTTCTTTTGATGAAAAATGATCTTCCCTTTTGATTGCTAACATCGCCTAGATCTATAAATTTTATTATAATATTATAATCATCTAACAAAGAAAGGATTCTCATATTTCAATTAATATCATTAGCCTACAGTATTTGAATCAGATAATAAGTGTAGCTTTGGAAGTGAAAAGTAACGTAATTTTCTCATGTCTCAGAAAAAGTTCGTACTGAATGCAGAAGATATCACGTTGGTGCTAGAAGTAAGAGTATTGCATCTACCTGTTAATTGGTCGATAAAAATAACATAACTTCTTATGATGCAGTTGTGTAATTTTCTTGCTGACTGTGAAATAATTTTTATTTGTACTTTTACAATCTAAAAAATTTAGTGGTAGAAGAACTCATAATCATTTAGCTACTGACGTGTTTTGAATGTGTGTTTAAAATTTCAGCAAAAAACATTGACCTGATTATAAATCTATATTAACTATATTATCTTTTAATATCTGAGAGTTTTTTTTTTGTAAATTTCGGTCAGGTATAACTAATTTTATTATTTCTTTTTGCTATTTTTTTCAGATACTGTTCATATATATGGCATGGAACATATTCCATTCCATGTCATACATACCATGCCATACATACCATGCCATACATACCATGCCATACATACCATGCCATACATACCATGCCATACAAATCATGCCATACATACCATGCCATACATACCAACAGTATCCGAAAAAATAGCAAATGTATTTAAACAACATAATATAAAAATAGCTCATAAACCATACAATACCACAAAAAATTTTTACACAAAATTTAAACCTAGACTACCAACCGAAGACAAAACTAACACTATATACAAGATAGACTGCAACGACTGTAATGGTACCTATATAGGCCAATCAAAACAATATCTACATAAAAGAGTATACACGCAGAAATATAACATAAAAACTCAATACCAAAACACGACAACAATAGCCAAACACACCATAGAACAAAACCACCGATTTAATTTTAACAACATACAAATATTAGAAAAATAACCTAACTATAACTGAAGAAACATACATAAAATGCTGCAAATAAAAAGACATACCAACGCCATAAATAATCGCACTGATATTGAGAATTTAAGCGAAACCTATTTTAACTTAATTAAATGATTGGTGTACATTACAACATGAATTCAATTTTTACATCTTACCGATACAAAATAATAATTCTTGAAATAAAATATCTTATTATATACTCACTATTTAAGCAACACACCTACAGTAAATCATATGTATACATTTCCAACGTTATCTCTGTAACATAAACAAAACATTAAGAGCCTACACATCATGTTAAAATATCTCAGTTGCGTTAAAATGGACAATCCAATAACATGTAACAAAATTTAAAACAAATACCTAATAATTAATAGAGTAAGTAAATTGTAAGGTAAAATAACCATAACTGTGTTTTTAAAATATTATGTTAATTGTGCAGTTTTCTTCTGATGATGGTACACCATAAACCGAAACGTTAGAAAAAAAAATAAAATTAGTTATACCTGACCGAAATCCCAAAATCATTAATATCAACAACGCTTTTGCTTGTTAGTAATTAATTATCAGTTTTATTTACATCCCTCAAATCTTCATATTCACACATTTAATCTAATTTTTAATAGTACAGCCGAATACACATATGGGCTTTTTGAAAAAAAAAAAGTAAGGATACCTGGGGATTAAGGGGCTGACAGTAAACAACCAAATATATCACGAAAAATTGCTAAAAACTTAAAAGAAATTACGAGTCTGTACTAGTGATGGGACTCGAGTGTGAAAATACTCAAGTGACTCGAGTCAAAATCCGATTCGAGTGACTCGAGTCACATGGCTGTTCAATTCGAGTAAAGTTGTTACTCGAGTCGAGTTATTGCTACTCGAATCAAGTTTTAACTCGAGTCGAATTGCAATTCGAGTAAAGTTGTTACTCGACTCGGGTTATTGCAACTCGAACAAGTTTTAACTCGAGTCGAGTTGCAATTCGAGTAAAGTTGTTACTCGAGTCGAATTATTGCTACTCGAATCAGTGAGTTAATATGATTTAAGTTTTAAATCGAGTTGAGTTTGACTAGAGTCTAGAGTCAGGGCAGAGTCGAAATCAAATTCGAGGCGAACTATAGAGTAAGCAGTTGGAGATGATTCAGTGGTTTGCTAAACGGTAAGTTTTTAAAGTGTATTTAGGTTTTTCTTTTGGTAATATTTTAGCATTTAAAACACTACCATCTAATTCCAACATAGGTTTGAAAAATCGAAAGGATAAACATAAATCATAATAATTGAAATACAAAATAATAAATGGACCCAGGTCAAATATTATTTTTTCCGGCAAATCAACACATTTCAAATACAAAATTAAATATTTAATTACCAACATAATTTTTTTTTTATATTAAATTAACATTAAATTAAACTCTTGTTTAGCACAAAATATTAAATAAATACAGTATTTAATATTTAATACACACCAATTACGGTTTTTTATTTATTTCGAACTAATTGAATCGCAAAAGCACATCTTTATGAACATAAATATGCCAGTTTGAATGTTGCAGTCGTGTGAGTCTTGATTTTAAAGAATTCTAAGTTCTAATTTCTAATTTTCTAATACGTCGTAATAACGTCGTATGTAACAATTATAGGTTTGTACGTAGAGGCGATTTGTGATAGTTTTCTGACTATAGAGATGCGAGTATTACGAGTGCTCTGCAATAACAAACGTTCTGATTGAACAAGCGCATCTCTACAACAATGTGCGCATGCTTCTGATAGTTTCAAACGGTTGGAAACTGCTCTACGAACAAACCTTTTAATTAATAATTATACAATCTGACCTACAAACATGAAACAACAAACCTGGAGCGGAATTCCCGATCCCGATGACCCGATGATATAGTAATTGATTAGTGATTTCATTCATGGTTACATGTTTTCATCTTTATTACTTTTATAAGATTAGTGCCTTCAGTGCCTTCATGTAAATAATCTTTCATATTTATAATATATAAACAAATCACACTGGCACTACAGAATATTTAAAAATATTAATAAAACCATAAACAATTAAATTAAAGAAACTATACTCGAGTCAAAAAGCGACTCGAGTCTAAAGGCGACTCGAGTCAAAAAAAGCTACTCGAGTCATAAAGCGACTCGATTCAAAAATCGACTCGATTCAAAAATCTACTCGAGTCAAAAAGCGACTCGAGTCAAAAGTCGAGTCGATTTTTTGAGTTTTACTCGACCTAACTTTTGACTCGAGTTTTATAAAAATGAAACCGAGTTTCAACTCGACTCGAGTTTCAACTCGACTCGAGTTTCAACTCGACTCGAGTTTCAACTCGAGTAAATTCGGAAACCTACCGAGTTATTCGAGTGGAAAAAAGTCACTCGAGTCCCATCACTAGTCTGTACGTTTCTTTTAAAAAATTACGCAGTAAAAAATTATGAATTTTATGTGGGAGATTTGGGCAATTCGGTATGTATTTTACATTGATGAATAACCTGTTATTATTTTTATTATTACTGATTTTTTTTTTGTAATAATATAAAAATGTTCTGATTTCCACTTAGCAGCACGGTAATTCTGAATTCCAGTAATATAATATAAGTTTTCAGTGTCATGTGATGATTTTACGGTTAAATTGTGTGTGTTTAGGAATACCCTGTATAACTGTTTTGTAAATAATATATGATTTGTTGGGATTATGTGTAAATATATGTTTTCGTTTTCGCAATGATCGAAAACACTGTTGGAAAATAACGCGATGTTTCTGTATTTGTTTCTCTTCCCGATTTGTAACAAATCAAATGGAAACAATTTCACAGACCAATTCAGATCTGTTGAAATCATCACAGCATAAATAAAGGATGATCATTGAATTTTAAAAACCGTATTTTCGTATAGATTTTCACAAAATTTATAAAAGTAGATACCTTAATTTGTAATTAAATAATTTGTACACATAGTTTATTACTTGTTTTTTATATGCACGGGGACAAATTTATGGTATCATACGTATAGTAGAAGATATCAGTATTTTAAAAACATATCTATTTTAACATTTTTAATTGTAACAATTTATTATTCTTAATACAGTAGGAATAAGAAAAAAAATTTATTAAACTCTTTCTGTGTATAAGTTGGACACTGAGATTTATAATTGGCACTGTAGGTTGTTTCAATGTAGCTGCTCATATAGTGAGATATTTTTATATGACTGAATTAAATGCATATTTGTAATTTTTATTTAAATTATACTTGTTACGAAGCATTTAAAGTAAAACAAAATTTGGTTGAAATTAAATAGAAACCAAATTATTAAATTTTAAAAATGTTTAAAAAAATCCAAAAAAGGTACTACTGATACTTATAAATTAAAACGGTTTTTCTTTGTTACACATTATTGAATAAATTTAATGATTATATATGCGACTCGTAAAATAAATTCGTTATGAATAAAAAATTATGCTGAACTGAAAATAAATATCATTAAGATTTGTGGAACGTACAAAAATTCTGCTTGTATTGTTTAAATTGACCATAAATATTAAAATATATCCACAGTCAAATTTGGGATGTTAATTATTTATATCACAAGTGAATATTTTTTTGGATATATTTTTGACGTCGATGAAACTGCACTGTTTATAATTAAATTACTGTTTTTAAAATATTTTTAAATTGAAAACAAGTTTGAGGTTGTTATTTATCGCAACTGAAATGTTTACTCTTGTTGCAGGTGTAATATCATCTACAAATGCACAGTGAAAAGCTGTAGTATATTGATCTATATCACAATGTACAACAGATATAATAAAATGCTCAAGAACACTGCCTTGTGGTACACCCAAACTAATATCAAATTTGGTAGATTTTGCACCTAAAAACTATACAAATTGTTATTTGTTTAAGAGATAGCGCTTAAGAAGATTATTATACTGACCGCGAGGACCATAGCACTTTAATTTATTTAGAAAAAGTTATGGTCCATGCAGTCAAATGCTTTTGAAAGATCCACGAATATTGGAATAACTTTGTGTCCCATGTCTAAATTACAATACGTCTAATCTAAGAAACTTGATAAAGCCGTAGATGTTGAAATGGTATTTTTTATAACCATATTAAGTAACTAGATAAAAAAAATTGTTTTGTTTTTAAAGTTAAATCTTGTGTTTAGCGGTTAACTGTTTTCGTATTTATGTTTACTATTCTGTTAGTGGTAATACTTACTGTAAAATAAACAATAAAAGAAAAAACTATAAATACTGTGTAGTTTCCAGTTTCTGAGTGCAAAAACACTATTGTGACAAAGCAACGCCAGATAAAATATTTATTTATTTTTAGATTAGCTAGGGTAAAGTAGACACAAAGGAGAGAATTAAGTTTTAAATTGTCGACGTTTCGTGTATTTTGACACATCCTCTCAGTGTTATTTAAATTAGTTTTTCCTTTTAAAAGTATTTTCTAAAAATTTAAACTCGAACAATAAATAAATATAATTAAGAATAATACAAACAAACATCATTGACTATAATGAAAATTTTATTCTAATTGTGGCAAAAAGCTATGCGTAGAGTCGATCTTTCAGACAACAAAATGACTAATCATTATTGTAAAGATCATTTTAATGCAAGTTTTACTGAATTTTAAATAGGCAAGAGATAATTTTAAAATATTTTTAACTCAAGAAAAACATAGAAAATTACATGTATATCAGTTTAATGAAAAATGTGGTAATTAAATTAAGACTTGGTGGTATTCCACATGTCTTTGATTATTAGGAAAACCAAAATTGATTGCGTAGTATTATTCCTCGAACAGAAGACTATCGCAAACGGTATTAGATTCTACTTCCGGCAAATTAGAAAAATTTGCTTTTATATAATTAATATCACACATTGTTAATGGCACAGAATACCGTAATTAAACTACTTAGAAATAGCGTGGTCACCTTAAATGTGTCCACCATATAGGTACCAATCTTGTGTATTTCCTTTGTACTTAACTACTAGGATCTGGTGACGTCACTCCGGCGTGCTCGGGCTGACAATACATTTGATTATTCAAATACAGATATCTCCCTCAATTTTCTTTCAGTCGAATTGAAATTTGAGGCCGTTTATCAACGAAACAGTTTATACATATTGAAAAAAAAGAGAAAAATAGTATTTCGCTAAATGTATTGATCAAAAATTATTATTTCGAACATTTTTTAAAATACCGATAAAAGGAATATAGATCCATAATTTGACACATTACGAGAATCACCTTTTTTTAAATAAATACATAACTTTCGACATTTTTAAAAAGCTCGGGTAGGTATGCTCCTAGTGTAAAGCAATAATTTATAATGTTGCATAATAGTGATGCCAACAAATATCCACATTTCTTTATTAATGAAGTAAAAACAATTTCATGACTAGTTGAATGTGAATGTATAAATAGTATGAGTTTTTAGTTTTGGATTATCACAGAATTGCTTACTGCATTTGATAAATTCTAGACGTCACCGTCTTCTTTTAATAGCTAGTTCATTATTTCATTGAATTTCAGGTACGGCTATATGAAAAGAGCGCTAGAATACCCAGTCAAATTAATAAAACCTTGTTCCCCGACACCGGATTTACTCAAAGTGCTTACCACCATTTCTCTACTGGAATGATTTGATTTTAAATTTACTGGTTTCAAGTCCAGTTTTTTGGCAGCATCAGCAGTCCATTTGGATATCGGATGTTTTATAAACGCATGTTGCACAATTTAGATCAGTTTTTCAATCTATACTGTTCAAAATAATCAATGATTCTTGTAAGCATCTATCTGGATCTTCTGTATTTGAAACGAGCCATTTAGATTCTGTGCATTTTCTATCTCCTCTTTGTGCAATTTTAGAAAAAATAGGATTATATTTTAGGCGACCAGTTTCGCAATCATTATTAGTTATTTCAGCTTCAAAATATGATATTAAACAATTCGCCGATTCTTATCTACGCCATGCCAACACCATTAAAGCTATGTGAAAAAAAAACTATATCTGTAGTTCCACTGGCTTGTTTTTGTTTCATAGTTTTATGTATATTCTTCATTAGAACTAATTTTCGATTGTTCATATTGTTTTGAAGAAGTTTTCTTTTCACTTTTCATACGTCTCTTGTTTTTTTGGAATTCATTGTTCTTAAAAAAATCTAATAATATATTCCAGGTAATTCTGTCTGGTTCAGTTTTTGAGATAAAGCTTTCAAATTTGATACACACATTCTAGAGGTCAAGGAAGAGATTGAGTTCATTGATGAGCAAAATCGGTCAAAATTTTTGAAAAAAAATGTGACTTTTTTGAAACGTCAAAAAAAAGGTGACTTTTTTAAACGTCAAAGTGTCCTTTTTGAAAGTCAAAAATTACTTTTATTATAAACTCCACCACACGTCAAGTTTTACTACGGTGAGGAAGTTCTGATCCCCAAGTAATTGGCAGCGGTTTTACATATTGAATGGCTCAGTGCTTATGCGTCAGGCTTGAGACCAAGGGTTCCCGAGTTCGAATCCTGTCTAGGCCATGGACGTATAATGGTATTTTGAAAATACCGAGATGGTAGCACAATTGGCTACAGAACACGGCTTGTCACTGTCTATCTCTCCTGAGTTCGAGTTTCAGCTGCGGCATCTGGAAAATGTTGGAGGAAATGGTTGTTGTGGGTGTGTCTGTCCTGGTTGAGTGGTGTAATAGCAATGGGTAAATTCCGCCAGGACGTTAATATAAAGAAGACGATAAAAAAAACTCTATTTCCAATATTTTCACCCAACGTTTCGATAGGTGTGGATTTGCTTATCTCGTATTTTCTCTCTTGGCAAACATCTTGAACCTGCTGCCATACGAAATTATTAATTTTTATTGTATTTATGGGAGGTGTTTTTTAACAGTTTTCTTTATTTTTCTGTAGAAGCAGATCCAAATCTATCCGAAATCATGGATTTTTCAAGAACAAAACTGAACAAACGGACAATAAAAGAAATAAAACCGTTCACAATTCCTTAAAATCTTGTAAGAATAAATTATTTCTGGTTATTTTGACTAAGTATACATTTTTGTTAATTTAAATGGAGTTAGCGAGTTATCAGGAAAAAAACGTTTGCACAATATTTTAGACTATAAAATTTTACTAATATTTAAGTTAAGCTTGAGTAGTGGTGAGAGGTATGAAACTTCTCGTATGGTCTAAATGCTACTATCCGACCGACATCAAAGATGTCTCTGTGGCGGATAGCAACTTGCGACGCAAGTACCGAGAGCGGCGACCTCTAGCCCAGGTAGACTAAACTACTGTTATTAAATATGATTTGAACGAAACAACTACTCAGCGGGCAAATACCCCGGCCTGCATTGGATTACACCTTCAAATCATGATAGATCGATGGCCAATATCATTTGTCAATTACTAACCAGACATAGACCGGTTTCGAATTTATTTGTTCTCCTCAGTATGCCATAGGTTATGGAACAGACAAATGATAGTGGCCAACCTGCTAGTCATATGCTAGAGGTCGCCGCTCTCGGTACTTGCTTCGCAAGTCGCTATCCGCCACGGAGACATCTTTGATGTCGGTCGGATAGTAGCATTTAGACCATACGAGAAGTTTCACACCTCTCACCACTACTCAATTTACGTTAGCTAGTATATGACTAGCAGGTTGGCCACTATCATTTGTCTGTTCCATAACCTATGGCATACTGAGGAGAACAAATAAATTCGAAACCGGTCTATGTCTGGTTAGTAATTGACAAATGATATTGGCTATCGATCTATCATGATTTGAAGGTGTAATCCAATGCAGGTCGGGGGTATTTGCCCGCTGAGTAGTTGTTTCGTTCAAATCATATTTAAGTTAAGCTTACAAAAATACAACACGTACCTACTAAACTACTACCAAACATTTGCTGTCAGATTTATGATGTCTATTTATATTCCATTTGACTGATTAATTATCATCTGATAAGTTAACTGGGGTTTAGGTTTCGTATATCTTTAATGAATAAAAGGCAGAAATTGCAGGAATTGTAGTTACATATTTACATATATAAATTTATATTACTTTAAACAAACAAGGATGTTTTGCCTCTGGCCAGCGGCTTTTTCAACAATACCCAGAATAATTGTTATTATTTATAATAAGATTTAAAAATTGTATGTTTGGTAACTTCAAAATATAAAAGTAAATTACTTGTAATAATTATTAGTTAATTATGGAGAAAATTTTTAAAAGGGAACTATTCCACTTACTACCGCTAGTACTGAGAAAAAAGAAGCGAGGTTCTTTGAATAAATCTATTCACGTTTTACATTTTTAACACTTTAAAATAATTCATTAGATTCCATCATCATTTACAAATATTAAATCCTTAACTATTGTTATTTTCGAGTTTACTTCGCCAACCAAGTTGTCATCATCTGGAAATTACTAAATGTAATTTAATAGTAAAACTTAGATGTATCTTTTCAACACACTAAAGACCAAAATGCGATAAAAAATATAATTTTTATGTTGATACACGCTCAGTCTCGACATAATCAATTTTAACGAAATTTTGTTGATATATTTGTAGTAATTTCTTATACAGGGTATTCTAAATTGATGGGGATTGAGTACTCTCGCCCATTTTAAAACTAGATAGAGAAATACTAACTTCACATTTCCGAGGTTAATGTTCGTGAAACATCGTATGGACAAAAGTTTTCTCCTTTTTGCCGAAAAATACGTCAAAGAAGATCTCTATACTTTTATGCAATGATGGGACATGGAGACTGAAAAATAAATCAATAGACGTGCAAAAATGGGATGGATTAAATTTAAGATATGTTATTTTATCTGTTGGTCAAATCCGAAATATTTGTTACAACAGCCTGGCCCTATTTTAAATCATGAAACAGTTATCACTCTTTTAAAGAAAGAAAAATTCCATGCTTTTAAAGCAAATGTAGATCAACTTGGATCAGAAGATTTTATAGAAGGAAGTAATATTGTGACATTTTATTGGAACTTCGTAAGAAGGTTAATAATTTCTCTAGAATTTTGAAAGAGACTATCTTTTGTACTTTAAACCTGTCAAAAGAAGAATTGATAACAGCATTTAGTTACAATGGCATATTTGATATTCATACACATATTTCGATGAAATGTTGCCAAAGAAGTGCTATAAAAGAGTCCGTTCACCAGATTTGTCTCTTCTAGACTTTTTCATAGGGAGCTGTTTTAAAGAACAAGTTTACAGAAATATACCAAATTACGTTCAGTATCTAAAAACGAAGAATCAGAGCTAAAATAAGCCTAGTAATATAGGAAGGGTTTCATAAATAACACAATTATATATTTTGAGGTAATATTGGTTTATTTGTTAGCAAATTATTATACGTATGAATACAGCACTCAAAAAAAGTATATAATTTAGAATCCTGTAGGAAAAACAAATATAATTTTTTATAAATTTGTGTCATATATCAGTAAATTGCATAATATATTCTTGAACTAAAATACGGTTATCTAGAGAAAACGGAATTGACGTATAGCCAAGTATTCACTCATTTCAATTTGGAATCCTTTTTAGTGACCTCGATAAAAAGACAAAAGTATTATCTATAATGATGTAGTTAAATAAAATTCATTATTAATCAATATATACTTTGTAGGTGTGTCTTATAACTGGTGTTACAAGTAAATGAATTTAATTGTCATCACATTACAATAATTGGCTATAAAGATAAAGAATAATAGTAAATTAGATCTTAAACGAGAGAAAATTTAAATAAAAAATATGTTATTTCAACATAATATATTATGGTTATTAAGATATCAAGAGTGTTATAAGGACAACGCACCGAGGTCGACGGTGTACTTCCCGAGGGCCTCTAATCACCCTGTGTGTGGTGCCTTCAATGTTTAACGTCCTATTAGTCTGTTATTTAATTAGAAAATTGTTTGACATTTACGATTGATTAATTTGACATCTGTTATGTTCATGATGATTTGAGTTAATAGATCGTAATAATCAAAATTGTTGTAAACACTGTAACTATGCAACACATTTTGTTTGTCAATAATGCCATCACCATTTAGTTGTTTCGTGTTGTCTTGTAGTGAAAATGTTAATGCGTTATAAATTTATATTGCCCTAGGGCGTTATGGATATCCATAACGTTCTAGGGCGTTATTTCTCATTTAATGTATCTCAAAATAGGGTGATTATTCCAAAATAACAGACTAGTAGGATATTAAAAATATTAAATATATGTATCAAAATTTCTTAGCCTCTTTCATACACATTTTAAAGTATTTCTGCATTTTTAACAACAAATATCTAACAAACGACATGTTTATACTACTTAAGTTGATACCACCTAGAAATCGTATATTATATTATAATATTTTTATGAGTGTTAGACAATTAGCTTCCGTTTAAAAAAAAATCTCTGTAGATGGTCAATAAAGAATAAGAAATATTATATTAAATTAAGGAAACTAAGGTATGTCCGTGACAGAAAAATTTACAGTCTGAAGATATTTCTCTTAAAAGTCACGAAATTAGTTCTTACAAAATGAAGATTTCTGATATTAATTTTACATAAACAAAAAGCGTTTTCACTTTTCTCAAATAGCAGAATGGCCTGAACACAATTTAATACATGAGTAATTTAAAAACTTTCATTAAAAGTAAATAATAAAAAAAAATGTTTACAGTACCGTTTATATTCTTTGATTCGTAGTAAAATGAAAAAGACTGGGGCAACCAAATCAAGTTTTGACAAAAAACGAAAAAACTAATTCTATTTTTGCTGCAACAAATTGTATTTCCTCTAGCAATTTTTTTAAACATGCAACAACAACACCACGTGCAGAAGCTGGCTAGCATAGATAGGTTTTGGCCAAAAAAAAATATTACATTGTTTTACAATAGTGATCTTATAAAATTTTTGTCATAACACCCTTCACTGCAGGTAATTATTTTTTTCTTGGTTTATTTTTGATTATGCAAAGTAAAAATTACACCACCAAGATAATAAAATTACAACTTTTATTATAGTTAAAAATATATATACTATTTAACAGGGGTGACACTATGAAAAATAAATTATTAAATTATGTAAAGATAAGAAATCAGAAATTGTCAGTTTGTATTCACAAAAACATGAGATTGATTTATTATTTCAATTTTAAGATTACAATTTTTTAGTCTGTCAATGACATGCCACAAAACGCTACCTGCCATGATGATTTTAACTGTGACGTCACTCTTGTAGTAAGCAATACCTACGGTTACCTTATCGTGACTGCTTTGTGAATATTTGGATTGATTTCTTGTTGTTTTTTCAAGTTTATAATAATTAATCATGGAGGGCAGTTTTTTAAAAGTGGACAGTACGAATTTGCCAAGAATTGACATTTGCTATTTTATCCTATAAAGCGATTTGATTTAAGTGAAATAAAAATTACTGTGGACAAATATTACGATATGAACATTTTAAGACAATTTAAAAATAAGAGTCAAATAGCCTATTATAAACAAAGTTGATTTTTAAACTTATTATACGACTTTAGTTCTATGTGAGGTTCTTGTTGACCATCATAAAATGGCATAAACTCAGGTTCAACAAAATGTATACATTTTCTAATGCTTTCTGTTTTTTTAAATTTTATTGGCACTTTGCCCAAAGTCTGGGCATTATTTTTCAAGTTGTTTTAACTTAAATGTGTGAGTTAACGCTTCTAATATACTCCTCCGTTTTAACTTGACCGGGACATTCAGAATCGTAAATAAACTAAGTGAAGTTGTTTTTATTAAAATGTCCTTTAGTACATTTTAATAATATTAGACAACCCCAAACCAAAGCCGAGGCTGCTCGAACAAGGGTTATACAGTTGAAAAAAACGCGGATACACACAACCAAACACTTTGACTTTGCGAGAATGGAAACCGGGATTTGAACCCGGAAGTTGATAGGCAGTAAACCAGCTTTGTTTGTCACTTAACGCTCTGGCAAACTGCGCTAACGAGCTCGGCAACGCAGTTGGGACACTTCCTGGACAACAACTTTTTTGTGCACACTTGAGAGCTGTTTATAATTATTTCAGTGATTTGGTGCCCCAATAGTGGAATATTGAGAAACAAATCTGCGGTACCAAGACGTTGTAATTATAAAACGACTGATCTCCTTTTACGGCCTTTCCTAGTAATTTCTTGAAGCCTATCCACCGAATCTCTATTTTAGTGTCTTTCTTGGCCTGATTCGATGGACGATTCCACAAAATTTATCGATAACAGAGTTGACGGTGACAACATTAGCTGTTATTGCCTCCGAATCCGTAGTAAAATTTTATCTATTTTATGAAGAAAACAGAGTAAATAAATAAAAAAATAAATACATATTTTAGAAAATTATAAAAAATTAATAACATATTATTGTAGTAAAGAAATATTTTATTATAAAACTCTGATGTTATTGTATAAATACAAAAAGTTATTCATCATCAGATTCATCAGAAGGTGCAAGATTATAATCAAACTCTGAGGGATTGTCATCGTTATCACTGTTTGTCAAGTGCAATATGTCGTCAACTTGTAGGGGTGTTAGGTCGCCAATGAATCCTGTTGGTTTCAAATAGCTATCCATGAACGAACCGCGATTTTTAGGACGTAGTTTGACGCAATCAAGATCAGTTGCATTAAGCTATATAGTATTGACGTATATTGTACGTAAAATTTTTTGTTTTAGCGATTTCCAGCATGGTAGGATCATATTTGAGTCGAAGTTTATAATATTGTTCATAAATTGTTCATTGCCTTTCTTAGCCGAATATTTTTTTTGAAAAATGCAATATCTCGCGTCATTTACACTAGTGCAGTGTTTGATGCCATAAATAAGAGCAGTAAACTCCTGAACAACGTCAATTTCTTCGTCGATGAAAATGTCGGCTTCATCTGTTAATGACGCAAAAAGGTCTAACTTTTCCTTTGTTGTGAAAAGCTGCCGTGTAATCGCAACCTGTAAACGCATGGAAAGCGGGTAGACTTAGGCATAGTGTGGAACTCAATGCTAATTCTGTACAATTAGTGCAATCTAGGTCTTTGTTATGTTCTTTCTTGATCGATAAACCTGCTAACCAAATTTCTGATTGTGAAACTTTATGCATATTGGTCAACAAAATTATAAAAACATCAGTATCAGAGGCTTTTACTAAAATTATTGAACTTGGGGCACTTTGAGAGCATGAAACATAACACGTCTCAAAAAAATTTGTCTTGGTACCGGAAAACTAAGCACTTATTTGAGATATTTTTCATGTGCTGATTCGAAAAGTATATCGTGGTTTTTTTTCGTAAAAGCTCTAGTTTTTGAGATATATTAAAACAAATTTTGGTCTGAAAAAAATGCAAAATTAATGAAATAATGGTGTAGTGAGTAACCAAAATAGTATTTTCTTACCTTAAATTAGGGTCTAAATAGCACAACTGGGTATTTCCCATGACCATAAAACCCAACTCTCAACCACGTGATGCCCCCCACTAAATAATTCATGCTGGCCGATAGTCGCCGGTGTCTACGCCCACACTCTACAGTTCAGTTTGGTGTTCAGATTGGTACTGAGTTTCCGTGGGGAAATACGTTATATAAAAAACCATGGCTTCCACAAGCAGACGTAGCTGTGTAAATCATTCAGACGTTTTTTGTTACATATGTGATAGGTACACTTTGAAAGAAAGCATATAATCTGTTGCTGACATTGCGAAAAGGGCATATCTGGCTTATTTTGGCGTTCAGTTAAAGGACCAGGATAAATGTTGGACTCCACATTTCACATATAAAACATGCGTTGAACATTTGCGACAGTGGACAAATGGAAAGAGGAAGTGCCTAAAGTTTGGATTACAAATGTTTTGCTGAAACCAGAAAACTATTTTGATGACTGTTATTTTTGTCTTGTAAACATTAAAGGCATCAATCACAATAATCGGCACAAATGGACATATCCTGATCTGGATTGAGCGAGGAGCCCTCTCCAGCATTCTGAAGGAATATCCGTTCCATCGTTCAGTAACCTGCCTGCGCTCGCAGCGTCTGAAACAGATCTGGTGAAAGCGACAGTGATTTTGAAGGGGCTTAAGCAAATTTTTTATGTTTCACTTAACAAGAGCTGTATGATCTCATTAGAGACCCCAGCCTTCCAAATTACTTATCTCCAGATTAAATGAAAATAACCAACTCTATTCAGGAACTAATATTACATTTTATTTTAAGACAGAAAATGATCTGCTTCCCTTTTTCTCTCAGGAAAATAACCTGATATTCTATAATGATATAAATGGCCTCTTAGAGAAAATGGGTTTATCAGAATACACACCAGGCGAATGGTGTCTTTTTATTGATAGTTTAAAGCGAAGTTTGAATAGTGTCTTTTTACATAATGGTAACAAATATGGCTCTATACCTATTGGACATTCTACCAGGAGTATGAGACAATATCGCTAGTTCTAAAAAATGTCAAGTATGAAAAAGCATTAGTGGGTGATTTGCATTGAATCGAGATGGAACTTGTTTTGGCCACTTGTCACATAAATTTCTTGGGATTAGCACGGCAAAACTGAAGGTCGGAATTTTTGTTGATCCTCAGATAAGGCAGCTTATAAAAGATCGACATTTCACGGAATCAATGAACGAGGTTGAGTCTAATGCCTGGTGCTCGTTTGTTCAAGTAGTTACAAATTTTCTTGGAAAGCATAAGGCAGAGGATTACGTTGAATTAGTGGAAGAGATGCTTTCCAACTTGAATAAGCTCGGTTGTAACATGAGCATTAAGGTTCGCTACTTTCACAGCAGCATAGACCGTTTTCCAGAAAACCTAGATGATTTTAGTGAAGAAGAGGGGGGAAAGATTTAACCAGGATATAATCTGGAAGAAAGATATCAAGGAAGACGAGATATTCACATGATGGCCGACTACAGCTACAGTCTTCAGAAAAACTGTTCTGGTAAACCTCATACAAGGAAGTGATGGTTGATCAATGTATATATCTATTTGGGAAATAGATACTTTACTACATATTTTCTGACTTCTTTTGGCAAGTAGTTGTAGTAAATAGTAATAACCTGAAATGTATATAGGTTAAATAATAATAATAATAATAATAATAAATCGCCTTTATTTACAGCGTAGTTCAGCTAAAGCTGTTCTACCACTAAACTGTACATACTACATTGAGAAAAAAACACATGCAATTAATTGATTATATATAAAAATAACTGAACACCAGAATCATCATTTGAATACCACTTTCCTTACCTATTTCAATACTGGTTCTAACACTTGTTCAAAATGAAAGACGATATAAAAAAAACATAAATACATATAAAGATTAAGATTTGGCATTATGAGGTGGGCGTTTGAAGCAGCATTTTTTTTAAAGCGAAACTTAAAAGTACATTTAGATAGATCCTTTATTTCATCAGGGGTATGGTTGTATATTGACGCAGCAGCATACCTAAATGATCTTTGGTAAATTGAGGTTCTATGTGCAGGTATTCTAAGTCTATAGTTAAATCTAGTATCACGACTATGTACTGAGAAATTTGATATTAGTAAGTCAAAGAGATATGTAGGACATCGGTTGTGTATTACAGAATGGACAAGACTTGCAAGATGCAACCTGGCCCTTTCCTTCATTTTCAGCCAGTTTAACTCTCTAATTTTACAAGACACATGGTCACTCCTCCTCAGACCAAATATGAATCTAACACATGCATTCTGAAGTTTCTGAATTCGCATGGAAGTAATTTGATCTAAACACGGCGTGTAGACAACATCACAGTAATTAAATAATGATAATACCAAACTATCACATAGCATCCTCCGTAAACTAGTGTTCAACAAGAAACGATTAGCATACAAACATCTTAAACTACAATAGGCCTTGCGTATTACCGTAGCGACATATTCTTTGAACCGAAGATCCTCATCTAAAAGCAGACCCAAGTTTTTATAATTACTAACTATTGGCAGGCGTGAACCATTTATTTTGATCTCGATATCATTGAGATGTGTGATTTTTAATTTTTTTCGGACCAAATACCATCACATAACTCTTATTTGGGTTTACTTTCAGACAGTGATCTTGAGACAATGAAATAAGTTGTTGCAGCTCATCATTTATTATATTAATTGACGGAATTACATCATGAGCACTTATGTGTGTAGATTTGGTAGTCATCTGCATATGCATGGTGTTTACAATACATTAGGGTTTTAGAGAAATCAACCGTATAGAGCAAATAAAACAGAGGTCCCAAAATAGATCCTTGAGCGATACCTTTATTAATTATTTTCGAATCTGAAGTGTTACCTTCAAGGGATACTTTTTGGGATCGATTACTTAAATATGTATTTAAAAAGTTCACTGTCTCCAAATCAAAACCAAAATATAAGAATTTACTGCACAGTAGATTATAATTTAAGGTGTCGAATGCTTTGCTGTAGTCAATCATTACGAGAACAGTCAATTCAGATTTGTCCCAAGCTGAAAAAATATCACTGGTGACTTTTGTTAAAGCGGTAGTTGTACTGTGATGTTGTCTAAATCCGGATTGCGACACGGGAATTAGATCACATTGGTTGGTGTACTCTCTTATTTGATAGGAAATGGCTTTTTCGAGTATTTTAGAGGGAAGGGGTAAGACGCTAATTGGTCTTAGATCGTTGAAAGATATAGGATTTTTTATTTTTGCTACAGGGCGTACAACAACCTCTTTCCAAATTTGCGGAAAAACACCACTGGTAAGAGAAAAATTTGTTATGTGTCGCAAGTAAGGAGTTAAAGTTTGAGCATATGTAAGGAGATACCATCTGCACCTACTGCATTTGACTTTATAGAGTTAATTATTTTTTCAATGTCCTCATCCGTTACGGTTGTAAATTTAAATTTTGGTTTACCAATAATATTTGCATGTAAATTATTATCATAAAAAAGAATTATATCATCATTAACAGAAAGTGTATTTATATTCAAAAAATGTTCATTTAAATCATTTACTTTTTGTAGATGTTTAGGGATATCAAAGCCACGTCTTTTCTGTGCAATTGAGAGTTTGTAAAGTATTCCATAATTCTTTGCTATTATTATTCTTATTTACGTATTCTATGTGTGCTCTTTTTTCTGCCCTTATGCAAGTAGTGGTGAAGTTCCGCAAATTTGTGTAAGCCTGCCAGTCTCCTGGTAGCTCAGATCTTTTGTACTTGGAAAGACATTTATCTCGTTCTTTCATCATCATTCTAAGAGGGTACGTCAACCAAGGCGCTTTAGGTTTGGTAACCCGAATTGTCCTAAAAGGAGCATGTATGTCAAATAATGTTATTAAGGACTTTGTAAAATATGCCACCTTTTCGTTTACATCTGTAAAATAATAAATTTGATCCCAGTCAGTGTTTTGTAAAGAAAGCATGAATTCATTATAATCAAAGGAATTAAAATCTCTACGTGTGAGAAATTTAGCAATATGTTCATTAGACGGTAAATTTAGTTGACCAAAAATCAGACAGTGGTCGGTTATACCATGCAAGTCATAAGTCCCCACAGAGCTTACCAGTTCAACGTCGCTCACCCAGGAAGGATGAGATGATTTTATTATCTATTTATCGATTAAAAAAATAGGGCAGATATCTCAGAATCTAGATCTAATAAAGCAAATTTGACGGTATTTTTGGATTTTGCATCTCAAAATTATCCAGAAACACTTAACAAATCACAGGCACCAAAATGTGTGTCGGCCTGTGAATTCTAGTATCCGTTTCTTCATGCTGACACATATAATCAACTTCTTCAGATTCTATGACATGATTTTCCTGTGTTTGATAAGAATAGCACTGAGCACCTCATGATACTTGCAGCTTTTCTCTTTACGATACAATAACTTTGAGAAACAATCTTAAATGTTTCATTGTCAAAATGAATTATAGATTCTATTGAGTCACACAAAAAACACTTCTTCATTTTTTATATTTAAACAGTAAAAAATTCACTCGAATAGAGGTAGTAAACAACGGAGCACGTTTACAAACACTGAGTAACTGAATGTATAGTAGTCAGAGACTTCAAAACGATTCTTGGAAGTAGTGTTGTCTTTTTCTATCGCACGGAAAAGAGAATGCGCACTCTCTTTCACTCGGCAGCTGCCTCTCGTGCAGCTGTTATGCTGCATCCTCCTCTATCGCACAGAATAGTACGTTCAACGCTTCTCTGTTGCGCACCGCTCGCTTGCTCAAATACTCGAATTTTAAAGCACGACAACCGTGAGTCTTGACCAATTTTGCTTAGGCAACCTAACACCACCGTGTCGCAATAAAATTATCTTTATTTATTTTTAATATATATTTCAATGAGAAAAGAGATGAGTGTAAATTTATAATACTAACTCACCTGTTTATACCTGCCACCCGGTAATAGAGAGCAGCACAAGATAAACAACCTAACTTTTCCTTGTTTTTTATGCTTTGTAATCTCAATTGGTACTCAATTCTTTGAGAAAATAAATAAGTGTTGAAATTTAAAAAAAATTAATTATATTATTTTTAATTAAGGGTAGCCTTGACCTGATATAATTCGACAACCCATCCGCGATATGTTTGTTTACATGTTATGTTTGATAAAAAATATCTTTCATTAGGAAAACAGATGGGTGAGGTCGATCTTTGTCGGGATCTTAGAAACTTCTTTTAACTAACCAATTCATACCCAATTTTATTTCACCTGGCATTTTGATCTCAATCAATCTAAATTTTAATGCGAAATTAATCCTAAACTATTTTAAGAAAACAAACAAATATTTAAGAAACATTTAAAGAGAATGATAGGCATCTGATCGCAAAATACCTTACAAACATTTAAAGAATACTCGCTAAATGTGTAAAATAATAAAAACCAGCTCAGAACTCAGGCCGTTTACACCCAGTTTATCTGAATTTCAATACAACTAATTAATTACTCTGCTTAAACTTTAACTTACTATGAATTATTTGTTGTCGTTATAAGGCGGTGCTTTAAAATAAAATATTAAATACAACAACTATAAAGCAGGCTATTCATACAAATTTTATAAAAGATAATAAAACATATAAAAACTATTTACATTACCTGATGATAACTGTGCCTCAAATGATAATTATAGTACTTACTAAGTATATAATCTTTATCCACAAGATGTATAAAAAGATTAAGACAAGGTTGAATACCCTGATTGTGGCCACACTGAAGGTTCACAGCGTATTTGTGACACACGAGGTTAAGGTTATCGTTTTCATACATAAACTAAATAAAATGGGGTTGATATTCCCTTATCATAAATATCAAAAAAATGTTACCAGCTACCAGCGGCACATAAAGGTAGGTACTCCTTAAAACTCCTATTCGTCCGCTTTTACCTGGACTTGGAATTCTCACAGTATGCACGTAGGTACGTAGGCTCTACAGTCTTAGGTGTGCGAAATAACGACACACCGCACCTCCGAGGTGCAGAATGATATAGACCTCGCACTAAGACTTGCTGAACAATACAAACTTCACTCCAGGCGTGCGGACCGATGCTGACTTCACCCCAGGCGTACAATCTAAAGAAATACATTTGAATTACACACTTGTCGAACTTTCGTCTACTCGAAACTCAGTAATGTACTTAAACACAAAACATAAACAATTATAATTTTACAAATTATTTACCTAACATCCCCAATACAAGGAAGAAAGTAGTTGCCTCGTACTGGATAATGGTGTAATATTCTAGAAAAACGGCCGGTGTCAGTTAGTAAAAGTAGCATACGTATAAGGTGATTTTTGTTCTGTCCCAAATTAAGTTTTATATGCAGGAAGGCTATGGCTTTGGTCAGTGACTTACGTCACTTCTGCGTATAACAGCAATCGACTTACTGGGGTATAATGGTGGCCACTTGTGAGACTTACGCATTTATTTCTTCATATCATTTTGGACCTAAATATAACTTGCGCCCTTCCTGCAAATCAAAGAGATTTGATAAAACTCTTTACAGTACACAAAATATCTATTAGTAACCTTAAAATTTATTAATCCATTGTTTCTTTGTGGGTCATTTTCGATATTAATCATTTAACAAACCAGACTTAATTTTCAAAAACTGAATCTACACCGCAGTTTAAGAAAACCGCTTTTCCTAGATTGAATTATTAGAACTCCACAAAACAAACAATAATATATAAAGTAAAATAATTCGTAAAGAACAAAATAAACATTCCTGTCTTATAGTTGAATGCCTGGAGTATTTCGATTAAGGCCAATAAATCTTTAAGTTGTACAGTTCAAACATCTCGGATCACAAACTATTATTTCCAGTAGGTGAATTTAATAAAGTTGAATGTGGTGACTGGATGACAAGCCACAGAGTAGAAGCAACAGGTAATGCATAGTCGTCGACAGAATTTTAAACGGGTTTATTTTAAAATTCGGTCTGGTACAGGTGCTCCACAACAATATTTTTCATCACATCTGAAATAACAATTATCACAAAATTTATTTATTTAATTTCCATTTATATTTATCGAAAATTTTTTCTGGACGTAAAATCAAATTTAATAAGAGACTACACAAATCTATATTCTGATTTTCTTTTTAATATTTCTTAATTTTGACCTTACTGAGAAGAATCCCCTAATGCGCCGATTTCACAAATATTCAGTTAGATTTCTCAGATATTATATTATGTATGTTGAAGATGTCCTCATAGAGCAGTGTTCGAGGAAAACGTATTACACAAATATGCAGACAGACACTGACAACATGCCGATTCCGATCAATTTTCTGATGTTACAACTTATCACCTTATCACTACTGTTTCATTACGTTTCTATGGCTAGATGCTTAGATGGATAAAGAAGCTAAGAAACAACATAACTCCGTGTCTCTGTTATTAAATATGATTTGATGAAACAACTACTCAGCGGGGAAATACCCCGACCTGCATTGGATTACACCTTCAAATCATTATAGATCGATAGCCAATATTATGATTTGAAGGTGTAATCGAATGCAGGTCGGGGTATTTGCCCGCTGAGTAGTTGTTTCGTTCAAATCATATTTAATAACAGTAGTTTAGTCCACCTGGGCTAGAGGTCGCCGCTCTTGGTACTTGCTTCGCAAGTCGCTATCCGCCACAGAGAAATCTATGATGTCGGTTGGATAGTAGCACTTAGATCATATGAGAAGTTTCATACCTCTCACCACTACTCAATTTACCTTAGTTAGTATATGACTAGCAGGTTGGCCACTATCATTAGTCTGTTCCATAACCTATGGCATATTGAGGAGAACAAATAAGTTAGAATCCGGTCTATGTCTGGTTAGGAATTGACAAATGATATTGGCTATCGATCTATCATGATTTGAAGGTACAATTCAATGCAGGTCGGGGTATTTGCCCGCTGGGTAGTTGTTTCGTTCAAATCATATTTAATAACAGTAGTTTAGTCCACCTGGGCTAGAGGTCGCCGCTCTCGGTACTTGCTTCGCAAGTCGTACCGCCACAGAGACATCTATGATGTCGGTCGGATAGTAGCATTTACACCATACGAGAAGTTTCATACCTCTCACCACTACTCCGTATCTCTGGTAAATAAAGGTGTTAAAAATGATTTTCTAACAAATTAGCAATCTGCTAATTAACACTTCCACACCTTCAATTAAGTAATTTCTTTCTCATCCATTTACACCTAGATAATGTGTTGGTCTCGTAAAACATCTGGTACCAGATTATGATATAAATAGACATTTTGATGTCTGAAAATAGCAAATTTATTAGAATCGGTATGACATGCCGTCTGCGTGTTTGTATGTCTGGGCGTTAAGTATATTTGCGTCTATGTGTTTATATGTCTGAGCATAGATTGCCTGAGTATCTTATCTGTGTATATCTGTCTCGGTCTTTAGGTCTGTGATGGCATGTATTTTTCTAGAACACGGTTCAATGTGGAAGTCTAAAAGTTTATATAACGAATGGGACAAAAACACATTCTGTTTGAAGGCTTATAACTTTTGGTAGTCGAAGATATCAACAGCAAATTTGAAGAATTTATAAACAAAAAGTTAAAAATAACCTACTGAAAATTTTCTTTTATTCAAAGTAACAACGGCACAGTAGTATCTTATATATTAAAGTTTCAAAAAAGTAGGTATATTTAATGTTAAAAAAATGTGTTGAACGAGTTCTCCATTATGCAAGTGAACTATTTTTAATTTATGTCTGAATTGCAAAATAGCTTTTCTTATAATTGATCACTTATTTCTCCAATTCTTCCTTATAGTTCTCTAAGGGTCAAAAAGGGCTGTCTTCATTGAAAATAAACTTTTTTCTGTAAGTCATACCAAATTTAGTAGTCCACTGGATTTAAATCAGATAAATTTGAAGGGCACTAGTTTGCCATCACAAACGAAAGAACAATGTTTCTCAAAAAGATTTGAGTTCTTGGAGTTTTGTGAGACAGTCTACCAAATTATACAAAAATATAATCGTTATTAGAATAAATACGGCTAAATTCAAATATCAATTCATTTTGCATATGAGCAGTATAATTACTTCCGTTGATTTTAATGGTCTGTGGATTCAACATTAAATAAAATAACTCAAGAAGCCATAACTTTGAACATCTCAATTTTTCTTGGTAAAATCTTCGTGACAACATTTTTTCTTCTTGTAAAATAAACATGCTTATTCTGACGATTATGTGGAACCTGAAGGTTAAAATGATTGACAATTTTACTTCCTCACCACTCAAAGTGAGGAAGGTATGTATTTGTGAAAAAAATCTTGAAAATTTTTATTGCATTTCTGGATGAATCTCGACGAATTATGACGATACACAAAATTTCAGACAAAAAAAAATTTCTGTCTGTGTGTGTCTGGTTCGCGATAGCAGCTGCAGTTTTTGAGATAAAGCTTTCAAATTTGGTACACACATTCTAGAAGTCAAGGAAGAGATTTAGTTCGTTGATGAGCAAAATCGGTTCTTAAAATTTTAAATGTAAAAAAAATATTACTGACATACTGACACGTCAAAATATGACTTTTTGGAAACATCAAAAAATGTGACTTTTTTGAAACGTCAAAATTTATTTTTATTATAAACTCCATCACATGTCGACTTTTACTACGGTGAGGAAGTTCTGATTCTCAAATAATTGCCAGCAGTTTTTGTCTTTATTATGCATATTAGCCTGAATTAGTAATACTAATGAAAATGGTTGTGAAATAATCACTTCGTCACAACTTGCATTTCATAGAAAAAAAATAATATCTGGATTATTTTGGTAAAAAAATTCACACACTGAATGTAAAATTTCGGATATACCACAAGTCACCTGAGAACTTTTGTTTGACATGTTTCTTAGTTTCATGAGGGATCTCTACTGACGTTTCGAAAATAGGTTTTTCCAAATAAAGTACGATTACCGAAAGCCACATGGAGTGCTAAAAGTAATTAGTTCCCACATGTAGTGTAGGAAATAATGAAACAGATTTTTAGAATAAATATAGATGGACCTACATCATGTTGTGCTTCATGGGCATCATGTTAGCATGGTAACCGAGTGGGTAAAGCGCTTATAGCTTTCGTTAAATCGGTTTAATAATCATAAAATATCTCATTTGTTGGTACACTAATATTTAAAAGAAATGAAAAAGGTATTAAAAAAATGATAAATTGTAATTTTCAATAACAATATTTCACTTAATCTTATATTTTATTAGTATTGTTTAGTTATTTGCTTTTGATTTTAAATTATCTTCTAAATACCCCACATAGTTACTTCTATGATAGTGATAAATGATGGTTATGTTTAATTTCAGATTTGGTAAACGAGCAGAGAGCAACTCTAATTTTGCACCTATGGACTACGAGAGTCAGGTAAAGCTATCTTTTATTTTTCTTAATTCTAGAGATTTTGATTGAAAATGAAAAATTCTATACGTTGATATTATTATTATTAAATACACCGAATCTAGTCATAAAATGAATTGAGGAAGTTACTCGTACACTCAACCATGTGTTCATTGCTTTGTTTATTGTATTGCCTACTTTCAGTATAGTACTTGCACTGTGATTACCTGATCAAGAGTGTATGCATTTATTTTACGTTTTATACGTTTGTTTGTTCCCTGTAGCCATATAATACTATATTCGCATTATAATAGAGTAAAAATCATCTCAACATGGAACTAATTTATACAAAAAGTTTAATGATTGATTTGGTTTCAGAACATGAAAATAACAAAAATATATAGTTATATGTTTATGCAGATAAAATCAAAATAGCTACTATTGTAGATACAAAATAAAATAAATTAACGTCAGTACAAAATAAACGAAATTAATGAAATGTATGATTAAATCCACATCTGTGCTGTTTTAAATATTAAACACAAAATCACTAAAAATACACTTTGAAAGAGAAATGTTCACAATTCACCGATATATTTACCATAATGATATTTTAGTTTTATGTTTTTTTTATGTGATTAGAATTTATAATGAGTTGTTTAGCCTCATCTCTGTTTTCATATTTTTATTGCCAATATATGTGATTTCATTAAATTAATATGAACGCACGCATACTTGGTATTACAAAAAACTTTACTTCAGCTCACGAGGAACATTGTGTCAAGGAGCACACACCACTACAATGGAGAACAGATAAGATATATTTTCGCACGTGAGAGACGTTGGTCTACCGTTTTATCGCTCATTTGTGAATTTACCTTATAAACTCTTATTATCGCCACGCCTTGTACAATAGTATTTTTTTCTCTAAAATTAAGTGATTGGTGTGACCCCCCTTAGAATCCATTCCTGTCACTTGAAGTTCCTGCCGAAGATCTCTAGAGAACAACAATACCACAAGTCATAAAATTGGAACAGTATTACCAAGTTTTTCGCTATTTTTTTTTTAATTTTTCATTCATTGTCAAACATTCCGAATTTGCAGAGTATCAATATCTATTGTAGGCCTGGTACCATGGTGTAAAGACGTGTAAAGTGACGCTCCTGTGAAGTTGTGTAAAAAGACTGGTTAAAACTTCATTAAATGTGACAAAAATTGATCGAAGTAACGGATAAGTGATTCGGCTCAAATTCATGTAACTCAATGAAACTTTAATGACTCTGTATAATTGATATTTAATAAATAGTGGTGAAATAGAAGATATAAAGTTGCTTAAGCGCTGTTATTTGTATTAGAATGTGGCTGACACGTGTTGAAAAGGGACAGTGACCATCACAAGTACCACGAATACTCTAATAATTAAGGGATAGTAGCATCTGGAACTTAACGCATTATTCTGTAACATCATAAATCTATATATTAATATGCCGCCAGACCTAAGATCAAGACAAGAGGAAACGATAATTTCGTTTCTGAAAAGTAGTGAATTCAGTGAAATTATAAATAATTGTGTGAAACACGAAGTGGAGAAAATAAATAATTGTGCAAAAAGTGAAACGGAAAAACTAATAGACAAAATATCTACACTAGAAGATGAGGTGAAACAGTTGCGAGAGAGCAACATTCAACTGGTTAGATTGTTAACCTCAAGTGACTATAAACAAATGCAAATTAAGCACAAAGCAGAAGAAGCTAAATTAAATGAAAACAAAAAGAAAACTTTTAGTGACGCTGTGGCAGAAAGAAAGGTAACAAACAAACTACATAAAAATACCACTGAAAATAAATCAAAGAAAATAATCACTTATAGTCAGGCAGATAACAAATGTGAATCGATGCAAGAAAATGCAAATAATGACAACGTTGGCGATAATCAAATCAGTAAAGATAAACATAATAATGAAGAGACTGAAAATGAAGGAAAATGGCAATTCACCAAACCAAGAAATTGGAGACGAAAGAATGTGATATATGGTCAAGGAGCTGACGACTCCATATTTAAAGGCGTTATCAGATACATAGATTACCATGTATTTAGATGCCCATTAGACATGTCAGTTACTGAACTTACTAGGTACCTGACTTCTAAAAACATACCAGATGTAAAGTGCGAGACAATGCAATCTAAATACCCTGAAGTATACTCCTCCTTTAAAATCTCAGTACCTGCAAATCACGTTGACAAATTTATAAATCCAATTATCTGGCCGGAGTATGTCGGAATAAATCGTTTTGAAAACCGTTTTTTACGACAGAGGCCCTCAAATCAGGACCATCCAAAGTAACCGGCAATAAAATTAAAATTAACTTACGCAACAATATTAAAAAACAGACGGAACATTGTCTAACAGTCTATCATCAAAATATCCAAAGCATTAGGAACAAAACCGGTGAAATTGAAGTATTCTTAGAAGAATTTAGCAATAATTACTACGGCGTGGACATTTTGTGTTTCTCAGAACATTGGTTACAGGATGGTGAAGATAAATCGCTAAATATCAGTGGCTATAAACATGTTTCATGTTTCTGCAGAAATATAAACAGACACGGTGGTGTATCAATATTTGTCAAAAGTAATTTAGACTTTGTAGAAGTAAGCTCCTTAAAAATTGAAAAAGTAGAAATAGATTTTGAGTATGCTAGTGTTATAAATAGAGAATTGAGAATCTTAATCATCTGCATGTACAGGTCGCCTCTCGGTAAGATTGATTCCTTTTTAAACCTATTTTTTGACTTACTTTTTTCTATAAGCAACACGTTTCCCAATTATAAATTATTAATATGTGGGGATTTCAATATACACTTCGAATCGGATAACACGCAAAAGGAAAAATTTTTAAACGTGTTAAATATGTTTGATTTAAACTTAATTATTACCACTCCCACTAGAATTAACAGTAAAACCTCGGCAACATTAGACAACATAATTTCAAACGTGCAAAGCTTCTCAAATGTATATAATGAAGACAATGGCCTCTCTGACCATTATGCTCAAATTGTCACATTCACAGAGTTAAATTCTCCACAAAATGTATGTCCAATATTTGAAGAGAAAAGAATATATACCACTCAAAACAAAAAACGATTTAATTATCTAATTGATAAAGTAGATTGGACGACACTATACAATGTTACTGATGTAAATACAGCTTATTATATTTTTTATGATCTTTTTAATAACTGCTTTAATGAAGCTTTTCCCATAAAAAAATTGACGTGAGCTCAAAAGCCAAACGTAATAGTTGGATCACAAAGGGCATTAAGGTCTCCTGCCAAAACAAAAGATGTTTATTGTACATCAAAAAATTTACCACAAATGTGAGCTATATTAATTATTGTAACGCATATTGCACATTACTTAAAAAAATTGTATATCAGGCTAAACAAAATCACGTAAGCTACACAATACTGAACGCTGACAATAAAATTAAAGCCACTTGGGACGTCATAAATAATACAATAAAGATAGAACACCGCTCAAGTTTCAAATAATATAAAAATAAATATTGATAATAATGTTTTGTCAGACCCGGTTACTATTGCCTCTGAATTTCAAAAATATTTTATAAATGCAGCCGGAAATTCAGCTAAAAACTTACCTAGCAAGCATTTACCAACCGAATATTTGAACACAGTTAATTTAAGTTTTTTAAACTCTTTTCAATTTTTACCAGTTATAGAATCTGATATCATTCGAATAATACAGGATCTTAAGCCAAAGAAATCTACAGGCATTGATGATATCCCCATCACAATCATAAAAGAAAACACAGACACATTAAAAGAACCCATTGCATTTTTAGTTAATCTTTCACTGACCACAGGTGTTTTTCCAGACTGTTTCAAAATCACTATTGTAAAACCATTACACAAAAAAGGAGATAAAACTATAATATCAAATTATAGGCCTATTTCAATTATACCTGCACCCTCAAAAATTTTAGAGGCAGTGGTTAATGAACAAATTTCGACCTATCTTGAAAGTAAAAACATTCTTGCTCACTGTCAATACGGATTTCGTAAGAACTGTAGCACATCAGATGCCACATTTGAATTGTTAGATAATATCAGTAAAATACTAGAAGATAGACAACTACCTCTTGGAATATTTTGTGATTTATCCAAGGCGTTTGATTGTGTTAATCATTCCATACTGTTGGATAAATTAGAATACTATGGAATAAGGGGTGTAACGAACAACTGGTTCAAGTCGTATCTCAATAATCGTCAAATTGTAGTTGAGACTCGTTTACTTGAAAATTCCTCTTACCAAAAATTCTATTCACAACCCCAGAACATCAAAGATGGAGTACCTCAAGGGTCAATTCTAGGACCAGTACTATTTTTAGTGTACATTAACGATCTAGTATATAATTACCCATCGTCAAAATTCTCACTATTTGCAGATGACACGAGCATTTTACTTAAAGACCAAAATATTGACAACTTAATTAGAACCACACAACTGGAAATCACTAATATATCTGAATGGTCTACAGCTAACAAATTACTTCTTAATCAGGAAAAAACTGTCAATATGTTATTTCAACCCAACAGAAATATGCCACAAACAACCCTGGTTTCAAACATAGGAAATATCGAGCCAGTGTGCAATACAAAATTTTTAGGGCTTTATATTGATATAAAACTTGACTGGAAATTTCATATAAACGTTCTCAACAAAAAATTATCTAGTGCAGTATATGCTATAGGCACGGTAAAAAATAATATCGGTTCTGAAGCAGCTAAAACAGTGTACTATGCATACTTCTATTCAATCCTACAATACGGAATTGAATTCTGGGGCAATTCAACAAATGTAAACAGCACATTCTTAATTCAAAAACGAGCCATTCGCACTTTATGTGGCCTAAGGAGATACGATTCATGTCGTAGTTTCTTTAAAAGCACGCAAATTTTTACGTTAACTAACCTGTATGTATACCGTTTATCTCTGGCAATATTTAAAAAGGAAAAGCAACATAACAACAGCATCAGAAATACATAAATACGATACACGAAATAAGGATACATATTTATGTCCATTTTATAGCTACAATGTCAACCGTAGGGGCCCCCTGTACATGGGTGTGCAGATTTATAATCACTTGCCACAGCATATTCGAACCATTAATAATTTAAATAAATTCAAACGAGATTTAAAAAATCTGCTGTTATCTTACGTATTTTACAACACTGCTGAATTCTTTGAAACAACATTGTAATTACTTAGGTAATAAAGATATTAGTTAGTGTATAATAATTAATATGGTAACAATTGTATAGGTAGAAATACGTTACACAACTAAAATAATTTGATATTATCCTTATTGCTAGAAATAGTGCTACTATGGTTGTTATATTATTTTAGACTATTTTAATTTTTAATGTTAAGATTGTTCGCAACACGCCAACATAACTTAATTTCCCAGCTGCTCATAAAGAGCAAATTTTCGTGTATACCTACTATACTTTTCTCTTAATTGTATATTAATTGTATATTAAGTGTATGTATATATGTTTGGGAATAAATTCTATTCTATTCTATTCTATTCTATAATCAGCGTAAAATGGCAGATAATTTTAATACGATAGCTGCAGTTTTTCAATAAGTTACCATATTTGTTCTTCCCTCCTTACTATAAATAATAATTATAATGTGGTTTCCAAACCGTTCTTCTAATTTCCTTTGCAACTGACGAGCAATGTAAGAATAAGTACCTACCCTCTAATAGAAAATCTTGCTTCTTTTTCACGAATTCATAAACTGGTATTGTTTCTTCAATATTCTATTGAAGCCATTGAAACATATTTACATTACATACATTACATCCATTAAGGTTAAATTTGTTGTGAGGACGGCCAACGGAAATATTATGACTTTCCCCATTCAATTGCTACTTTACTGGAACAGAATTTACTTTCTTAAAATTGACACTACATGCCTGGGGCTACTGTACTTCTCATGCTGCTAAGTCAGTGGCAGAAGACAATTTCGTATGTACATTTGCAGCAAATAGTGTTAAAAATCACAGACGTAATTTTCCACGAAACAATAAAACGCCATATAGCGCACTCACCGCGCGTTTCGCCAATCAAGTTGGCATCATCTGGAGATGAATAAAACTAACCTTATGCTAACAATATATCCTTTTTATACCTAATCCATTGTCATGGTTCGGTGAACCGTGACCCACTAACCATTAAAGCGGGCTATTTGGAATTTGCCTTCTCATACTACACTTTATGATTCCCAAGGTGTCAAATGCATCCAGCTGTCTAGTATTTGTTACATTCCTAATTAATCTTAAATTTCTAATATCTATTTTATGGTTGGTCTCAAACGCATGTTGGGTAACAATAGAATTATCTGTTCTACCATATTTTAGATGTGCCGTATGCTCTTTAAATCTAGTTTGAATTGATAGTCTAATTTGTCCAACATACATTTGGATTGGCTAAAAGTTGTTGTAGTTTAATTCCCGATGAATGAACTACTGTTATACCTATATCTATGAAAATCTTACCAATATCACAGGTAAATCGAGGATCGAACGGATCCGAGATCCGATACAAATTTTGGATTTTCTTTCATTTTGAAAGGTCGAGGAATTTCGAAGTGACTTTAAATTTTTGTTTTCTAATTATGTTTCCAATTAAACTTACCGAATATCCATTACTCGCAGCTATATCATTACTCAAAGCCTTTTCTTTTCAAGCCTCTCCTTATTGAGGGGAAGCTTAATAGACGATGGACTAAAATATATTGGCCGCAGAATAAACTATTCTTTTTTGCATGCAAAATGACTCTTGGGACTATGTAAAACACGTGCACTGGTTCAATGTACAAAACTTTCGCGATTTCCGGTGGTTTGTAATTTGAAGAGAATTCATGTAGGCATAAACACGAAGACATACAATGGGAACTTTTATATCATCATGAGTAGGAACTGATTGTTATGCTTTTTCTGTAATGGGCATTTCTCACATATATTTTTTATTTTTTTATTCGATGGTATTTATACATAAAAGCTCACTGGCCAAAAGGCTGAAGTAAAAATTGGTTTTTTATTTTGATAAGATTGCCATGACTTGCGACGGTGACTATCGAATAAAACGTTAATTATCATACGCGTTACAAATGTGCTAGTAGTTTAAAACTCAGTTTGCGTTTGTCTCATCATCTGCCGAATTCAAGTAATCTAAGTTTACACTCTATTAGCTTGGTGATGCTGGCAACAGAAAACTACTGCAAAAACTTGCGAACGTTATTCGTTTAATTAGAATTCGAACAACCATTACAAGTTCACATTTTCAAAAGCCCACCTTACAAGGTACTGTTGAAAAAAATTCAGACAACTAAAACATTTTATTTATTTATTTTAATTTATAACAATTGTTCAAATTATGGTCTATTATTTTGTAAGCAGTATAATATAGACTATTTTGAAACACTCGTCTCACATTTTGGAACAGAGTGACAGTGCAATAAGTACAATGTATGAAAAATTTGGCAACCCTGAATACACCAGTGATAGAATGCAGGCACAAACAAATCTGTGTCTGAATTCTGCCATTGTGAGTACAATTTAGAGTATATTTTCGAGTACTTCGACTACATTTCAAATTGCAACGTACTCGAGTACATTTGAAAATATGTATTCATGAGTACATTTACTCGATTACATCAAGTACTCGAGTACCATTTTCGAGTTCTTGTATTCAAATAACGTGTGTGTGCAGAACTGGTCTGCACAGTAGTCCAGGATCTCAAGATTGTGGCCAAAATTGCTAAATAATCAGTTTCTTAGAAAGACTTAAAAGTTTATACCCAATAAAAGGAAAGTATTTGCCTTGTACAAGGATGCAGATATCCTTTTATTACGTGTCGCATTAGCGGCGAAATTTAGTCAATTGTCTCAATTCATAAAAGCAAACCTGTATTCAACAATCGTTTCTTTTCTTAAGACTATCATGGCACATACAGAACAAGGTATGTACTTTACAATAAAGTTATTGGATGTTTATTACTTAATTTTTATGTATCTTTAAAGTGACCATTTTATGGTCTTTCAAGTATACATTTCACGCAAAGCGTGACATTTGACATGATACACAATTTTCTTAAAGTTTCTAAAGTTGTGACTAAAATATTTTTAGTATCAAAATTAGCTATAATTATAATTATTGTTACTTTATCTTTGAAATAATGACAAATATTTCTTTATAATAATAATGATAATAATAATAATATTATATGGGGTGCAAAGGACCGGCAACCTCCACGTTGGTGCACCCTGGACAGGCAGAGGCAACTCTGCCTGACTAATGCTGGCCGGGAGTACCAGGGCTAACCACCCTGGTACTCTTACTGCTATGGGTTCCTTACAACCTAAGAAGGGCCCTCACAATCGACCTCAGTCGGATGGAGGTCAAGGACAGATGGGAGGGGCCTTACCGGACGGTCCAAACGATGACAACACCGCAATTGTACATGGACGCTTTAAGTGGACGAGGGAACTAAAGGATGACTTGCTGACCTGCCGCGAGAGTAGCGAACCTGAGCGAAGGGGATACATGGCGCGATTGCATGCACTTTGGTGCGAAATGCATCCAGAGCATCGCGCCTTCTCTCAACAACACCTGAGAGATCAAGTATCCTTCTTGCTCAGGACAGGTTACGTAAGGGCACCCCGTCAGCTGGAAGAACTGCCAGCCGCAGTTCCACCGCGGCAATTACCAGCTGATGGGGATCATCCATTAGAGTTCACCGATATAGACTTAAGGACAAGGGTTAGCCTTAACACCAAGGCTAACCTAAAGCCACAAGACCTGGCTAGAATGGACGCCGTCATTGATGAGGAAATTCCGGAAGATGTAGATATCTGTCAAATCAACTGTGCCGTGTACAACGCCGCGAAGCAACTCGTCCCCCGTGAGAGGTCAACCAATCACGGGGTCGAGAAAGCCAAGCGGCGTGTACAAAAAATCGAAGGCAAGATACAGTCGGCCAGACAACACGCTTCTCGGATCCAGAGTGTGGTGGAATATAAGACGACGGGTAGAGTTTTTACTCCCAGGATCCGGCGCATAGCTGCCGGATTAAGACGTCAACACCATACTCTAAATCTGACAGTGATGCTTACCATCAAGCAGCACTGTCTAGATAGGATCCGAGCGCTCATGGCGATAAAGAAAACATTGAAGAGGCGAGTGAGGAGTATGGAACAAAACAATTTGTTCCGTACGAATCCTTCCCGCCTCTTTCAAGAGCCACAGTGTGTTGTCGAGAATCCGCCGACTGTAGAAGATGTCGAAACCTTCTGAAAGGGAATCTACGAAACGCCGCGTCCATTCAATAGCGACACTCCATCAATTGCACACTTCGAGGCTCTGTGTCACAGACATTTTGAAGAGCCAGAAGAAGTATGCCCGGCAATCAGTACGGAGGAAGTCCAACAAGCACTTGTTGGTACTAAGAACTTCACTGCCCCCCGCCCAGACGGCATTAACAACTGGTGGTGGAAGAAATTTCCTTCCACTCACCGCCGTCTGGCGCGAGTTTTCAACTCATGGTTGAACGAGGGGCAGCAGATTCCGGACTGGTTCGTCGAGGGACGTACTGTGCTAATTCCCAAAAAGGGGGGATCTTTCCGACCCGAAGAATTATAGGCCGATCACTTGCCTTAACTCCTGCTACAAGATATTTACACGTATCTTGTATGCTAGGACGTTGAGGTCTGTTGATCCGGTCTTCCAGCAGATACACGAACAGCGTGGTGCTAAGAAGGGCATGGCAGGTTGCAAGGACAGCCTGCTGATAGACCGCTGTATTACACAGGATTCTGTGCAATACAAGCGGAATCTATCGATGGCCTGGATTGATTACCGCAAGGCATTTGATACAACATCGCATGAGCTATTGTTGTACTTGCTCGAATGTCTTGCGGTACCAGCACCACTAGTGAGATGCATAGAACAGCTGCTGCCGCTCTGGAAGACCCGCTTCACCATAACATCAGGTGCACAGCGGGTCACGACAGGGCAGGTGGCATTTAGGGAGAGGAGTTTTCCAGGGTGACTCCCTGAGTCTTCTCCTCTTCTGTATCTCACTGCTGCCGTTGTCTGTTGGGCTCCGCCAAACCCGCGGATATCAATGTGGGCCACCCAGCGACCGGAAGCATAAGGTCACCCATCTATTTTATATGGATGACCTTAAACTTTATGCCTCCGGAGAGCGCGAACTACAAAACGCTCTTAGGGTGGTCGAAGAATATACGCGGGCAATTGGTATGGAGTTCGGGTTGGACAAATGTGCAGTCGTCCACCTCAAGAGAGGACGATGCGGGGGAATTCCCTGAAGATACGCAGCTCGCAGACGGAAGCATCCTAAGACATCTGGATGCCGGAGAGACCTATACATATCTGGGTGTGCAACAAAGGCACATCCAGGATGTATCACAAATAAAAGATTCTCTCCGCGGCAAGTACAGACACCGCCTCCGAAAGATTTGGTCTTCCGAACTTTCGGGGAAGAACAAGGTGTCTGCAACTAATATGCTTGCCGTTCCGATTCTGCTCTACTCCTTCGGTGTAGTAAAGTGGAGAGTAGATGAGCTGCGTCAATTAGACAGAGATACCCGCAAGATGATGAATATTCACAGAAGTATTCATCCTAGATCGTCCGTTCCTCGTGTGTACCTCCCACGTCAACGGGGGGGCCGAGGACTCTTGAGCCTGGAGTGTACGCATGGCAGAATAGTACTGAGTATGGCATGTAACATACTCAGGAGCTCAGATCCCCTCTTGCGGTTCGTAAAACATCACGAAACTGTAGGAGTGGGAGCAGGATTGTTCAAGGCAGCAAAAAGAGCCGCAGATGAACTCGGTCTCGCATTTGACATCAGGTGAGGAGGCCGGCGAGGTGCTGATGTTGAGTCAGTCACCGAACTTCAGCCAAATCGTCTGAAAGCCCGAATTAGAGCTGCCGAACAGGAAAATCTGTTTCGGCAGCACGTCGATAAACCCCAGCATGGTGTCTTCTATAAGAACATCGAAACACTGGGTTTATCGACCAGGCTGACCTTCGCCTTTCTAAGGTCAGCAGGGCTTAAGTCGGAGACCGAGGGATTCATTATGGCCTGCCAAGATGGTGTTATCAACACCTTGGTCTACCATAGCCGCGTGTGGCGTGTAGAGGTTCCTGATATCAACTGCAGGACCTGCCATCAGGCGCCGGAATCGCTCATGCATTTACTTTCTGCATGCCCCATATATGCGATTTCGGCCTACATCCACCGACATAACGCGGCCTTACGAGTGCTATACTACCATCTAAGGCACTCGTACGGGGTAGACCAGACACCAGTGCTGCCTTACGTCCCCGGAGATATTGAGTCCGTTGTCGAGAACGAGAAATGCCGGATTTACTGGAACTACTCGTTCCCGGCTGTCAGGCTAATCCAAGCCAACAAGCCTGACATAGTTCTCCTCGACCATCAACTCAAGGTGATGTATGTCATCGAGTTCTCGGCACCTGCGGAGAAAAACATCACCTTGAAGGAGGAGGAGAAACGGACCAAATATCGCGATCTCCGGTACGAGCTCCAAGTGCTGTACCCAGGCTACTCGGTCAAAATGGTTGTCCTTATTATCGGTGTACTCGGAGGGATAAAGCCTACGCTGCTCTCGGAACTGAAGATCATACCGGCCTGCCAAGAACCAGCCGAGTGGCTGGCAGGTCAAATGCAGAAGGCGGTCATTCTGGGTTCTCTCCGTCTGCTTAGGGCACACGATTCTGGTATCTACAGTCACTAACCCTGCGGGATGTGGGGAGTGGCTGTAGTTGATGCGCCGGCGCGACTCCCGTGAGGCGTCGGAGGCCACGGGAGGACTGACCGGCATCGGGAAACCGGAAAAAAAAAATATTATTATTATTAAATCATAATTTTCTTTCGACCACCTCCAAAACACCCCCTTTGATTTTTTAAAATAATTTCCCAAAAATAAATGTCTCATGTTGCCAGTCCGTCTAACAAATTGAAGTATTTTAGGCTGTTACGTTTATTCCGCCATCATCCCCCACCCTAAAACGCCCTTTCAAGATTTGGTATTTTTAAATAATTTTCTAATAAATGTCTACACGTTACCAATCCGTCCAAAAAGTTGCAGAAATTTTGGCGAATAATTTTTTTCGCTCTTCTAATACAACCCCCTTTGACGACTTAATTTTTTAATAAATATCTAGTAGTCACTGGTCCATTAGCAAAGTTTTAGAATTTTGAACAATTTTGTGGAACCTGGACTCCTACGCATTGCCGAGATACAGGATGTTGAAGGTATCTCCATGAAACGACATTTTTTGGAATGTGTAAATTCTCCACTCTTTAACTCTTGAGATGAAATTCGATATACTTGTGGAGATTTGGATAAAATTATTCTAATCATGAAAAATTTGGAATAGCATTACACGTGACAGAGGGAACTCGCCATAAATTTACATCGAAATTTTCATGATGGAGAGCTTTTTCGGAATTGGAACTCATTCTATGAGAAACAATTCTATGTTTATCAAAAAGACCCTCATGATTTAGACAGGATGGTCCACTAAGGCGTGGGTTGATTGATCGATTGATATCTGAAAAAAACTTGTATTTTTTTTAAAGGGAACACTAAATCCTTATTTGTCTCTAACGTTCCTTATCCAACTATACGTTTTTAGAATTCAGTTACGGTGTTGCCAAGTTATTTAACTTTTTCCGATATACCTAAAATATTTTTGCGGCCATCAATAATAATATCTGCTCAAATCGCATTTTCATAGATTCAACAATCGTTTTAATATCAATGTTAGTCAAGATCTTGTAGTAATGTCTCTGTTAATACCTCATACTAAATACTTTTTTCAACGATTTTAAAGTATTTCAATCTATTTAAAAAAAACTATAATTTCATGATTATTTAATGGAATAGATAATAAATAACTACAAATAAAAGATTTGACTTGTTACTATTTATTAAGTTATTTACAGACACCACGTAAATTAGACAAACAAATTAAATTGGGAAATATATGCAGGATAATTTAGCCATGAATAAGAATTTGTAAAAAAATATATAGGACGTACGTTTTAAGAAAACACACCTTTGGTTTGCCACTATTCTGTGAACAAATTTGTAGAAGGGACAATTATTTTACATTATGGCCTTTTCAATTTCAATATCGTGGTACACGTACACTGTAATATATCTATCTGCATATTTTACGCGCTCTAGTAATAATAATACTTTAATGCATCTCCGTTCGTTGACAATGTAATTATAGAGAAAGTAACATAACACCAGAACTATTTAGGTCTCTGATTTTTCATTGATTGAACTGAATATTATACTTAATTGAAGTATAATTTTCACGTTAACAACTTTGGATAAAAATTATCATCGTAATGAAGCTGATGATAGCTACTTATATCTGCATAATAATTCCATTAAACATTTTTCTTGAAATGTAGGTTAGGATTTTATTTTCTAAGCTTTCAGCGTGTATTAGATGACATTATAATTACTATTAATGTGGATTATATTCCCTGATTAATAGAAGTGAATCGACAGAGACAATACAAAGAGAATTCTCTTAAAGATCACATATTTATTACAAAATGACCTAGTTTTGTGATTCAAACATACATTTTTGAATTTAACGTACAATTACCTTTCCAAAGTCCATTTTTATTTTTTGATGTGGCGGCGCGTCGCCCAGTTATCGAAAAAATATGAATATTATGGTCGGAACAAGGTTCAACAAATTAATTCGCTGTATGTGCATTACTATTAATTAAGAAGATTTATTTTGCTCTTATATTGACAAAGGACATACTTCAATGACACAACCACCAAATATTGATTATTGTTATCCAGGGTGTCTTTTACACTAGCGCTAATTCAGGACATTTCAAAGTGCATTTTGTAATTTTTTTCAAAAAATGCAACATCTTGTATATTATTATATTTTTGAACTGGCACGTTAATACTTTACAATTTTCGTGAATAATTTCGTATATCTAAAATCAATATTTCCATATTTTTACTTTTTCATTAAAAATCGTCAAAGTGTATTTTTTATTTCTAACTGATCTAATTAAGTTTTATAGCTGAATTTAAGTATTTCAAATCTACTTTTAGATTTTTGTCACGTACTGTTTTTGAACATAACAGTTAAATAATATATAAAATAAGTATATTTATGTGCATATTTAAAATAAGAAAGAGAAGTAAAAAAAGGCAAAAAAATCATTAGTAATATCTTAAAACAAATAGAAAACAATATACATTATTCTTTCATTATTTTGTGAAACATTTCTCTTTCGCTGGAAAAGCTCTCTTTCGTGGTTTCCCTTCTGTATTCGGCTGTCGGACGGTTCCTCTTGTCTTGAGTAACCAACATTATGTTGCCCTCAACGATTTGTTTACTGTTAATAACTTCTATTGCGAGGAATCCTCAATTGTATTCGCATCACTGCCGGTAAATCTCCCAACGTGTTGGCGGTTTAAAATGAATTATTGAAGTGGTTCTCAAAATTTTGGGCACGAAGTAAATATTTAATTTAATATGAAATTTGGAATTTGTAAACATTGCAATATTGGTTTGCAAAAAAACTGTATGTGATAAGAAAAATATCTGATGTGGCCAGCCCATAACTTTCTTATACCAGTATATATCATCCTGATGTAAAGAATCATTCTATTTAATTCCTCACTCACCTCACTTAAATTTTAACAGTGTACATTGAAATGTTTCATTAAAATTTTTAAATAATTATGAGCGTCATTCGACACTGTCAATAATAATTCATGTCATGTATTTTAATAATTTCTTCTTACTGACATTGACGACCTTTTTTGTAACTAAATTAGACATTTCAAATGCCAAACTGCCAAATTTATACTAACCCCATTTTATGAGGTCAAATGTGTACAAAATTTCAGTTTACATCAGCTTTATTTAAGTACTTGGAAAATATAATTTATAGGCTTGATATAGTCGATATGATTTATAATCTTTCATTAAAAATATATTTTTTTTGTAAAGACACATACTAAAAGTTTGGGTCCTGTGGACCTCCTTTCAGCTGGTCAATTTTGCTCACCACCGAATTTATCATTGTCTTTGGCCTTTAGAACACGTATGCCAAATTTGAGAGCTTTATCTAAAAAACTGAGTGCTATCGGAATACTTTTTCCATAGTTATGTTTTTTCATTATAATTCGTCCAGAAATGCCATACAAAATTTTTAATTTTAAATTGTACCTTTCTTCTTCTTTCATTAATGATGTCTCTTCTCGTGGTAGTATGGTCACAAAATTTAATGTCATCAAAAATGTTGTTAAAAATCTTAATTGCCAAATTTGAGAATTCTCCCATTAGTATTTTTTGAGCTATCGCGGATACACACATACATAAATCCACACACACACACACGTACCAACAGACATCTATCGGAAAATAGTAAGAATGGATTCAGGAAGGTTTAAAATGTATATATGAATCAAAATCTCAAGGTGGAAAAAAATCACAATTACTACACTTTCTTATATTAGGTATAAGAAAGCAAAAAACCAGCTTACTTAATCAAATATACGTCCTAACTAATCAAAACAAAATTAAATAGTTCAATCACAAATCTTTCGCAGGCCTGTGAATTGAAAGTAGTATCAATTTTTTTTTGTGGTGCGACATGATTAGGTTAGGTTAGGTTTCTTGTGAGTGGGTCCCTGTGGACCCTCCACCGCGGCCTTCAGCAGGCCTATTGTAGCTCACACCTAGTTATATTTCACCCAATAAGTTCAGTCTCTTAACGAAACTGATAACTTTATTGGGTGAGAATGTGTCCAGATGCTCTGGCAGTAATTGCCCTTTGCCAAATATTGAGAACCAAATCCTCTCCACAGCGGGATAGATACATAGGATGTGGTCTGCCTTCTTATCATTTTCCAGGTATAGACGGCACTCGGCGTTTTCCGCTAGTTTATGCAGATGGTAGTTTAGTCGGTAGTGCCCGGTATATAGGCCTGTTAGAGTTTTCAGATTTACCTTGTTTAACTCTAAAAGTTTCTAAGCTCTTGATTTCAAAGGGTATTTTATAAACGCCTTCGAATGAACCAATCCTGGTAACTCTTGCCAATACTGGAGAGTTTTCCTTTCAGCCTAGGTTGAGATAGCCATCTTAGCAGTACTTAAAGATATGCCAAGTATCGGTTCTGGTTCGATGATTCATGATCCCGCTCCTTCTCTGGCCAAGGAGTCGGCTATGCTCAAATGATTTAGAGTCCTCTGACAATTCCATACCGTTTTGGAGTTACACCGGTAGGAGCCAAGATTTTTTATAGCTATGTCATCCAGCAACATGTTCCGCTCCATGATACTAGTCTGCGACATATTAATGGCCGCTTGTTGCAGTCTGTATGTTGCCCACCTGGCCTCTCTCTCCAAATATATATGAAGAGGGGTAAATCCAGGAGGATTTCCATTGCAGCTGACGGTGTGGTACTAATTGCTCCCGTTACGGTCATTTCTGCTAATCTCTGCAGTCCAGAGAGTTTGGCTTTAGCCGTCCGTTGTGATCCTTTTGGCTACAAAACAATAAATCCGTATGTTATCATTGGTCTGATGACCGTGATGTAGATCCAGTAAATTTGTTGGGGACCCATGCCCCAGGATTTACAAATACGACTGCATGTCCATAAGGACAGCTTTGCTTTGTGGATTACCTTTTCCAGATGGTAGTTCCAATTAAGTGATATATCTAGAATGATTCCTAGATATTTCACCTACTCCACAAATGGAAATAGTTTAACCCATTAAGGGGGGAGGTCTTAAGTTCTCCAGCTTCCTTTTCCGGGTGAATGGTACTATTACTGTTTTTTGAGGGTTTACAGACATCTGTTCCCTGTCACACCAGTTACTCACCGCATCCAGTGTTTCTTGAAGGGTGTTCGATATTACTCCTTCAAAGTTTCCTCTGACTAGTATGACTAGATCATCTGCATATGCTAGAACCTCAACCTCCCACAGTGTGAGAATAGCCAGTAGGTCGTCCACAAGTAGTGACGCCAAAAGGGGTGAGAGAACCCCACCCTGCGAACATCCTCTTGTTTCTCTAAACCTAACTGTCTCTTCCTGTAGAGACGTTGTTATGGTCCTGTTTGCGACATGATTACCCCAGTAATATTTTTTCATAGTTTAATTAAATCACATTTGAGTCTATACAAAATTTATAAATAATCGTTCAATATTACTGAAAAACTTCCCGTATTCTATCTTTCATATTTTCTTTTGTTGTTGTAGACGTTTTGTACACTTGTCCCTTAAAACATAGCTCCGCAAAAAGAAGTCCAGTTTGGTCAAGTCAGGACATCTGGGGCAGTTCCACTTAGTCACTGTATGTATTTATAGTACAAAAGCGTATTTTAAGAGGCATTACTGGTGTGTCCAATAGACATTCTTGTAGAGACATCTTCAAAGCTTATAATGTTTTAACTCATCCTAGCATTTTAATATATGAACTATGATTGTGTGTGTGTGTGTGTGTGTGTGTTTATTTTAAAAATAATAATAATTGTATTTTAAATGATACTGTGCATCAAATAAATACAAGCCAAAAATATCATTTTCATATTCCTTTTCGTAAATACAAAATAACTTCAAACTCTGCCTCTTATCTAGGTTTAAATATTTTTAATAAGTTACTGGCAAAAATTTAATTGTAAATAAATTTAATTACTTTTAAAATAATTAAATAGGTATCTGCTAGATAAGTGCTTTTATAGTTTAAATGATTCTTATGACAGTAGAGTAAGTTAGGTGTTGTGTAGTTAGTAAGTGTATGACTATTCCTATATAAATAAGAAATATACTGTAAATAATTACACGTTCCAAGTGACGAAAAATATTTATAAAAACTTTTTTTGATTAAATACGCCTTGTATTCGGCATTGATGTCTTAAGTTATTTGTGCTCATAATTAACAAAACGTAATGTCTAGACCCTTTGTGTGAAGAAAATTTAAATACAGCACTGCAACAATTCCTTACAAAGAGAAGTTGGCTAATATTTTTTAAGGGCCCGCACAGTGTAATTAGCAGGGACGCACAGGAATTTAATACAACTGTTAATATTGCTGTCTGGCGTTGATGATGTCCCAAATTTAAAATACCAGTATAAATTAAATATGTGCTTAAATCAATAATACCCTACGAGAAATCGGTTATATTATAAAAATCCCAATACACGTGCCTCCGGTGCAAAATTCACAAAAAATTAAATTATTTTTAAATGAACTCCTATAGGTGAAATTATTAAAATCTTTGGTTTACTCTTATAAACTTTTTTTAAAAACAAATTTTCTTTCAATAAAACATTCAAAAATACATTAATTTACTATGATTGCTCTTGACAGTAGTTCTGATTTACTTGCTAAAAATACGTTCTATATGCAGAATGGGCTAAAAGTTTAGGATATTTTGAATATCTTGATTAATATTAACTTCATACAAAAGGTTAAAACACATGGACATACATTTTCTTCACTGTAACTATCTAGCCTCTATCGACCACCAACGAAGTATAGTAGTATTCTTAATTTAAAAGCAGGAACTGGCGCCCCAGGTCGAATAAAAATATCAATGCCATAAAAGAGCAAAGGAAAGTGTCACACTGCACGTTCACACGTGGTTTAAGAAGCTACTAAATATGGTGGGGTTTGTTCCCGCACCTTTTAATTTTTACAGTATAGTTTCTAAATCGTCGGTCAAAGTCGAGGTCAAAGTGAATTCCTAACGATGGATCCAGTGTTAACTAAAGTTAAAGTCCAAACGTAATGTTGGCCTGGACAAATCGTCTGCATTTTTGTTCAAGCTTATGCATGTCTTCTTTTTAAATCTTTTGTTAGGATACTTAATATTCCTACTATATACTTTTTATCATATAGCTTAGAAATTCTTTGAAACAATACGACTTTACATGAAAGGTTATGTCAAATAGAATAATACACAGTTTGTGTGTTAATGTGTTAATGTATTAGACAAGTACATTGAAAGAAGACTGAAATTTGGCATCGTATCGAACACAGTGTGCACTGTTGACCGCACGACAGCTAAATGTAAAATAAATTCTCTGCTCTGCTAACGTTAACGGTGACCAGCGATGGTTTGCCTGCTTTTTGGTTTACATTGCAACGTTGCGATTTAAAAAGTCTAATCAGTAGACTTCGGAGAATTTCTGTGAAGTCTGGACTGGCTTTCCAACCGTCCATTCTGAGCTCACATAGGAGTAGCTGTGCGTGCGCAGCCAGATCTAGATCGTGTTTATTAGTGAATTGGTTTATCTACAAACGTCGCAGTTCGTAAAAATGACGCGAGGATAAAAATAAATAGTAACAACCCAAGTAACATTTTAAGGAACATTTTCACAAACATTTCTAAGTGTACCTGTTACCATGTCTAAAATGGGAGATGTTTCCGACATGTTGAGATAAGTTTTCGATACATACATAATTTCTTATGGTTATATAGTACATGTTTCGATTGTGGTGGCATTGCGCACTTCTTTGCTGAGTTCGAAAATAAAGAGAAACGTGTTTCAATTTCAGAAATTTTATTATCTTTGATGTCTAAGAACGTTTCAATATCGTGAGTATTGTTATTACCTTTCAATATGGAAACAGTTTAAGATATAAGATAATATTTGGAATAACGTGAAAATTTGCTTCGAAATTGTGTCTAAAATGTTCTGTCGACAATATCACATTATTGAACAGTTGAGGAAAAAATGGTAAAGGCCGTATATAATATTGGCATTAAAAGTGAAAATGTTTTACTGCTTATATCAGACGAAACTGCAAATACACTGTGTCTCTGGAGAGATATAACAAGAGGTGTAATGGACAAAACATTTTAAAATGTTGAAAAGCAATTCGGGAATCAGTCGTTATTGATGTAAAACTATGATATGTCAAAAATGAGTTGATTCAGTGTTTTATAAGTCAGTTTATAAAAAAGGATTATTATTATTATTTTTTTTTTTTTTTTTTTTTTCGGTTTCCCGATGCCGGTCAGTCCTCCCGTGGCCTCCGACGCCTCACGGGAGTCGCGCCGGCGCATCAACTACAGCCACTCCCCACATCCCGCAGGGTTAGTGACTGTAGATACCAGAATCATGTGCCCTAAGCAGACGGAGAGAACCCAGAATGACCGCCTTCTGCATTTGGCCTGCCAGCCACTCGGCTGATTTTTGGCAGGCCGGTATGATCTTCAGTTCAGAGAGCAGCGTAGGCTTTATCCCTCCGAGTACACCGATAATAAGGACGACCATTTTGACCGAGTAGCCTGGGTACAGCACTTGGAGCTCGTACCGGAGATCGCGATATTTGGTCCGTTTCTCCTTCTCCTTCAAAGTGATGTTTTTCTCCGCAGGTGCCGAGAACTCGATGACATACATCACCTTGAGTTGATGGTCGAGGAGGACTATGTCAGGCTTGTTGGCTTGGATTAGCCTGACAGTCGGGAACGAGTAGTTCCAGTAAATCCGGCATTTCTCGTTCTCGACAACGGACTCAATATCTCCGGGGACGTAAGGCAGCACTGGTGTCTGGTCTACCCCGTACGAGTGCCTTAGATGGTAGTATAGCACTCGTAAAGCCGCGTTATGTCGGTGGATGTAGGCCGAAATCGCATATATAGGACATGCAGATAGTAAGTGCATGAGCGATTCCCGCGCCTGATGGCAGGTCCTGCAGTTGATATCAGGAACCTCTACACGCCACACGCGGCTACGGTAGACCAAGGTGTTGATAACACCATCTTGACAGGCCATAATGAATCCCTCGGTCTCCGACTTAAGCCCTGCTGACCTTAGAAAGGCGAAGGTCAGCCTGGTCGATAAACCCAGTGTTTCTATGTTCTTATAGAAGACACCATGCTGGGGTTTATCGACGTGCTGCCGAAACAGTTTTTCCTGTTCGGCAGCTCTGATTCGGGCTTTCAGACGGTTTGGCTGAAGTTCGGTGACTGACTCAACATCAGCACCTCGCCGGCCTCCTCGCCTGATGTCAAATGCGAGACCGAGTTCATCTGCGGCTCTTTTTGCTGCCTTGAATAATCCTGCTCCCACTCCTACAGTTTCGTGATGTTTTACGAACCGCAAGAGGGGATCTGAGCTCCTGAGTATGTTACATGCCATACTCAGTACTACTCTGCCATGCGTACACTCCAAGCTCAAGAGTCCTCGGCCCCCCCCCGTTGACGTGGGAGGTACACACGAGGAACGGACGATCTAGGATGAATACTTCTGTGAATATTCATCATCTTGCGGGTATCCCTATCTAATTGGCGCAGCTCATCTACCCTCCACTTTACTACTCCGAAGGAGTAGAGCAGAATCGGAACGGCAAGCATATTAGTTGCAGACACCTTGTTCTTCCCCGAAAGTTCGGAAGACCAAATCTTTCGGAGGCGGTGTCTGTACTTGCCGCGGAGAGAATCTTTTATTTGTGATACATCCTGGATGTGCCTTTGTTGCACACCCAGATATGTATAGGTCTCTCCGGCATCCAGATGTCTTAGGATGCTTCCGTCTGCGAGCTGCGCATCTTCAGGGAATTCCCCGCATCGTCCTCTCTTGAGGTGGACGACTGCACATTTGTCCAACCCGAACTCCATACCAATTGCCCGCGTATATTCTTCGACCACCCTAAGAGCGTTTTGTAGTTCGCGCTCTCCGGAGGCATAAAGTTTAAGGTCATCCATATAAAATAGATGGGTGACCTTATGCCTCCGGTCGCCGGGTGGCCCACATTGATATCCGCGGGTTTGGCGGAGCCCAACAGACAACGGCAGCAGTGAGATGCAGAAGAGGAGAGGACTCAGGGAGTCACCCTGGAAAACTCCTCTCCTAAATGCCACCTGCCCTGTCGTGACCCGCTGTGCACCTGATGTTATGGTGAAGCGGGTCTTCCAGAGCGGTAGCAGCTGTTCTATGCATCTCACTAGTGGTGCTGGTACCGCAAGACATTCGAGCAAGTACAACAACAGCTCATGCGATGTTGTATCAAATGCCTTGCGGTAATCAATCCAGGCCATCGATAGATTCCGCTTGTATTGCACAGAATCCTGTGTAATACAGCGGTCTATCAGCAGGCTGTCCTTGCAACCTGCCATGCCCTTCTTGGCACCACGCTGTTCGTGTATCTGCTGGAAGACCGGATCAACAGACCTCAGCGTCCTAGCATACAAGATACGTGCAAATATCTTGTAGCAGGAGTTAAGGCAGGTGATCGGCCTATAATTCCTCGGGTCGGAAAGATCCCCCTTTTTGGGGATAAGCACAGTACGTCCCTCGACGAACCAGTCCGGAATCTGCTGCCCCTCGTTCAACCATGAGTTGAAAACTCGCGCCAGACGGCGGTGAGTGGAAGGAAATTTCTTCCACCACCAGTTGTTAATGCCGTCTGGGCCCGGGGCAGCGAAGTTCTTGGTACCAACAAGTGCTTGTTGGACTTCCTCCGTACTGATTGCCGGGCACACTTCTTCTGGCTCTTCAAGATGTCTGTGACACAGAGCCTCGAAGTGTGCAATTGATGGAGTGTCGCTATTGAATGGACGCGGCGTTTCGTAGATTCCCTTCCAGAAGGTTTCGACATCTTCTACAGTCGGCGGATTCTCGACAACACGCTGTGGCTCTTGAAAGAGTCGGGAAGGGTTCGTACGGAACAAATTGTTTTGTTCCATACTCCTCACCCGCCTCTTCAATGTTTTCTTTATCGCCATGAGCGCTCGGATCCTATCTAGACAGTGCTGCTTGATGGTAAGCATCACTGTCAGATTTAGAGTATGGTGTTGACGTCTTAATCCGGCAGCTATGCGCCGGATCCTGGGAGTAAAAACTCTACCAGTCGTCTTATATTCCACCACACTCTGGATCCGAGAAGCGTGTTGTCTGGCCGACTGTATCTTGCCTTCGATTTTTTGTACACGCCGCTTGGCTTTCTCGATCCCGTGATTGGTTGACCTCTCACGGGGGACGAGTTGCTTCGCGGCGTTGTACACGGCACAGTTGATTTGCCAGATGTCTACATCTTCCGGAATTTCCTCATCGATGACCGCGTCCATTCTAGCCAGGTCTTGTGGCTTTAGGTTAGCCCTGATGTTAAGGCTAACCCTCGTCCTTAAGTCTACACCGGTGAACTCTAAAAGATGTTCCCCATTATTATTATTATTATTATTATTATTATTGTTATTTTCACTTACACTATGTATCGGCCGTGCACGTACGGAAATTGTCCGATGTGTACTAATCAGTAATCATTCAATACACATACTGTATAAAATGTTAAACATGTTCTCAGTACAACAAATTCTATTAAAAAATTGTTATTTTACTTCAGTCTAAAGTTACCTTTGCTGTTTTATGTGTTGCACCTGTTGTAATTTTCTAATGAATAAATACTTACCTTAATTATTTCGTCAATAAAACAGCTTCTGTTTGCAGCGATAGAAATGCAAACAGAAACAGTATCTTATGTATATAGGGGATTAATTCTATAATGTACGAATTTAGTAACATAATAGCCACTAACTTAATTAAATATGATAAAATTATACCTTAAAAATTGTTTAATACATGCTAAGGCCCGGTATATCCATCTTCTGGTAGAGTGGCTGTTATCAAAAAGATTTATATTATTTATTACGACTCTACTTTTGCAAAAAACTGATCACAGTGAAGTATATTCTGATATAGAATTGCTGTTCTGCAAAAATAGATAAATAGTAACTATTATTTTATTGGTTTAACAATTTTATTCTTAAATTTATCTGTTCGGTAACTTTACTAGGAGATGGATATACCGTCCCTAACACGCACGAGGTTATTCATTATAAATTACCCACCCCTTATCATCGTTATTATTGCCTATAGAAAAAAAGTTTTAAATAAAAGTTGTGTGGTTATGACAGAATTTTGTTAAAATGCTATTAAGAGTACAGTAGCGTGCAGATTTCAATAGATACAAAAAAATCATTTATTTTTAAATGGGATACCCTGTATAAAATTAAATTATTGGAATGATCTTTTGTTCCTGATTTCAAGAATATACCATATGTTACCACTACCGTATACCGTTTTTGAGTTATTAAACGTCGAATATCTTAGTTAAACTAGTTACTGTGAATAAGGAAAGGTTAACATTATTAAAGCGAGCTATGAAAATGACAACTATTATGTTTGATAAGTGACATTTCTTTAATGAAGTAATCAAAATGGTTTACAGTGAGGAAGAAAAAACCAAATATTTATACAAAATAGATAACAAAGATTTATTTAGCAAATTTAAATATAAATAAATGATAACACATATATATATATATATATATATATATATATATATATATATATATATATATATATATATATATATTTATATATATATACATTGTTTTTCAGGTTTTCGCGGGTGGTGAATGTTAAATTCGTTTTCCGGGTATACTCCCGCGTAGGTGATAGGCCCCGAGAGGGACCGTGGTTGTCTGAACGACGTTTCGGCAGAATCTTATCTGCCATCTTCAGGTTCTAACATATAACTGCTTACTGCGGCTTCTGGTTACTCGAACTGAAAAATTATATATATATATATATATATATATATATATATATATATATATATATATATATATATATATATATATATATATATATATATATATATATATATATATATATATATATATATATATATATATATATATATATATATATATATATATATATATCCCTGCAAGTGGAGATCCTTTTTATTCATTTCGTATACAAGCTGAGATCCGTTTTGGAAGGTGAGATCCGATTTTGGATCTCATCTTGCTTTGCGTGTATATCGCCGTCATATTGTTCAGTTGGATCATTAACAACTAATTTCAAATTTTACTGTGGATCTCATTTTTACCGAAAATTTCACATTTTATACACCTGTAGTTCAGATTCGTCGGCTGTAGAGGGAGTACGGCTCGTCTTTATGTTGTAGATGTATGTATGTAAAGATGAGGTCCGTCCAAGACGGCAACGTTGCAATCATTCGTGTCAATATTCATGTTAGAATTTAGGGTAAAAGCAGTGTTAATTTACAATGACTTATATAAATCAGTATTTTATAAAATACGCATGACATAAAATACTTATTTTATATTATTGTAAGATACGAAAAAGTAATTTTTACTTCTTATTTTCTACTGCTTATCCCGTTTAGCTGATTTGTGTTTTTATTAATACATTTTTTAATAATTAACAAATATTTCATATTATTTGAATTAGTATATTTTGTTAAAAAAGAGGACATGTATGTATATTAAAAACTATTGCTAACATTACTTGTTAATGAGGTAATTTAATTATGAACTACAGTATTTAATTAATTAATTATAAATATTTATTCTTGCAGTTACTGATTAGCGTAATACCTTAGTTTTACAATAAAACAATATTATTTAATATATGCTATTTTATTTGTTAATAAATATACTAACAATATAGTGCGGTGATAATGTATGGAACAAATTCAATAAAACTTTTCAGGAAAATTTTCGCAAAAAATCCTCGGACAGGACTAATTTGTTTTTCAAAACGGCGTCTTTTCTGATAAATGTCATTCTTTGATTATGCTTTATTTTCGAGCTATGACGTCATCGGTCTTTTTTTTTAATAGCAACCTATATATTTTTCTATGGATTCGAATAGAGGACTCTTTTCTGCATACGCTGATGTAAAAAAGTGGCATGTTGAAGAGGAAATGTTTGGAGATATTTACTTCAAAATTACAGTCATGGTCAAAATTTTAAACATTTATTATAAGTTTTTAAGTCTATTTTAAGTTCGTCTTCAGTGTAATAATTATTACCTAATTAATTCAATATTTCAATAGATTATTTAGTAATTTTTTACTTTCATGACAATTTTATTTTATTTTAGAATGAATTAAAAATTTTGTTTTTTGAATCGAAATTTTTTTATTTCATTTTTTTTCTTAATTGTGAAGTCGCTGTCATTTTCTTAACCGTCAGCTGATATATTTTCGACGGATTTGATTAGAGGTTTGAATTCTAGATACGGCGATATGGAGATCGTTGTCCAAGCTTATTTTTATAATTTTTAAAATGACTGAAACTTTGAAGTCAAATATGTCAAAAACTTTCCTCTTCAACATGCCACTTTTTTATAACAGTGTATACAGAAAAGCGTCTTCTATACGAATCCAAAAAAAATATATAGGTTGTTATTTAAAAAAAATGCCGATGACATTATAGCTCGAAAACAAACACAATCAAAGAATGCCATTTATCAGAAAAGATGCCTTTTTGAAAAACAAAATTGATCTGTCTGAGAATTTTTTGCGAAAACCTTCCTGGAAAGTTTTATTGAATTTGTTCCATACATTATCACCACACTGTATAATTGATTAGTAATAAATAAATCATTCTTGAAAAAAATATTATTTGGAAAAAAGCGTTATTACTCGGTTATTAATAATAATTTAATGTTACTGATAAATAAATGTAGTCCAAATAAGCGCCCTCTTAATTATAAGGTGCAAATTATTTTCAGTGTAAACTGTACTTTTTTCATTATTTCTCGAGCGTAAAACATGTTTATGGTGATAGTGAAAGTAAAAAGCATGAAAAAAGTGCTATTATTTCACTCTGGCGTATAGCCGAATCATAAGAATGCATTGAACACAATAATTGAAGTTGTCTCGCGATCTTCGCTAGCTTTAGCTTTGCGCTGTGATGTTTGTGTTAATTTAATTAAGTAATTTAATTTTTTTAATTGCACACAGTCGTAGAAAAGGTATTGTATGAAACTCATGCATAAAGTGTCTTTTTTCACTCATGCGATTGTCGCACTCGTCTACAGCTCGAGCGGCCAAACTTCCTAATCGTGAAAAAAAAGTACTGCTTTATGCACTTGTTGCATAAGTCACTATATTTTGTACATAATTAGAAGCTCCTAGCTAGTATTTTAAATAAGAAATACATATACTTACAGTATAAGAAAAACAAATTAAATAAATTGTAATTTCAAGTGTTTACAAAATGAGGAACAAATCAAATCATGAGAAAATGGTGGTTTCATTTTTTTTTTTTGAGGAGGGGACAATTCCGGAGCGTAAAGCTTCAAATTCTTCCAAGAATAAAAGGACGTAGGGCTGACTACCACTGTATCTGCATAATTTATATATAATTCTGACATTTGCAGACCACTATAATAATATGTAGTAGAGAAATGAATTAGAGAAAAAAATAATGATAATAAAACTATTACTTTATTTGGGTACCTATATTATTGGGATTGGGAATGTTAAATTTTAATACGTACCTAGTTTTGTTAGAAATATGTTGAAATTGTTTATTATAAAGTAAATGATGGATACATATTTTGCTTTTTTCTTGATATTTAAGTGATAGATAACAATGGCTAGATGCTATAGTTTTTAATTACATAAAGAATACAAATAAACCCTGTGCCCTAAAGCCTATAAGATTTGTGCTTTTTACAAAAAAAAAAGTGAAATTTGTAATTTTACAATACCAAAAAATTAAGAAGACGCGACGCTTTATTTATCTATTTCAATATAAACAAATCCAGTAAACTGTCTACTTTGTGTATATATAATTGTGAGCTCCTACTTCGTATTTTAAATACAATTTATATGTATGCTACAAAAAGAACAAGGAATTAAGAAAATTTTAATTTCAAAAGTGTTTTGGAACTCAGCAGGACCAAATCATAAGAAAAAAGTGAAACTTCATTTGTCTTTGCTCTATTAATAATATCTACATTGTCAAAGATAATAAATTTATAAAAACTGATATGGTATGATCATTATTTCCAAACTGCGTTACTGTGATAGGTAGAATATTCAGTTGACAAAAAAAAATTATAATTATTGTTTCTTGTAAGTGTTATACACAAAAACTTTAATTTGGACCCAACCTTTTTCTTTAAATAACTCCAAATGCTCCTCTTTCAACTTTATATCGCCCATTAAATTTATAACATGCCTTTTTGATACACCCGGTATAAAGACACCGCTTGTTTTTATAATTTTTATATCTTTATGGTTTACTATACTTTCGATACGATAAGATACGTTAGAAATATTCGGATATATCTAGGTTTCTTCAAAGTTTTATCTTCGAACCTGTAGGATATTCACGATTTTCACATTCACTTTTATTAACAAATAAACTTATAATTCTTTTTCCTCGAGACATTATGTTACCGCTTAATGGCACAACACGACATTAAAATTTAAACATCGATTTTAATACCGATCTAATTGTTCCTCAATAGCCCCTAATAAAAGTTTCGTTTGCAAATCGCTCGGGAATCCCAATACAACAATAAATAAGATTTTTCGGTTAACCCTGAAGTAAATATTGATTCTTATTTAGAATTATAAGATTGGACCACATTATTAATAAATAATTTAGAGAAACATATTGTCAATGTCGAAACTGGATTACTACAAAAAATAAAATAATTCGACCACATCGCAAACTTAGGCACGCATAACATTACGTCTTAGTAAATCTATCCATTTGAAATCCAAAAAAGGTCAAGAATAGCAGACTAAAACCTCTTGAATGACACATGTCAATAAAAAAACTGTAATGAGAACCGGCAACGTCGGTGGATCTCAACATGTACGAAATATTTCAAAATATACAACCTAGGATCCCATCTTACCCATATTTAATAACAGATCTCTACTTGTATGATATATTTCATGTATAACTAAATCGGCAAAATTTGTTTCCCCTCTTTTGATGCCTTTAATGAGAATACATTGAAATGCATATTATACTTTTTTTTCTCTAAAATATTGAATCCTCCATGTGGATCTCGGGTTGTCTAAAAAATATAAGTTGATCTTATTATTTCCATTTTACCCCACCCACACCCCCCCCCCTCCCCCTTTTTCTTTGGTTTTTTTTTTTCCCCCCCCTCCCCCCCCCCCCCCCCCAAAAAATTTTTTTTTAACCCCCCCCCCCCCCCCCACAAAAACCCCCACCACCCCCCCCAAAAAAAAAAAAAAAAAAACGGCCCGCCGGCCCCCCCCCCCCCCCCCCCCCCCCCACCCCCCCCCCCCCCCCCCCCCCCAAAAATCCCCCCCCCCCCCCCCTTTTTTAATATTTCTCTTTTTTCCCCCCCACAAAAACCCCCCCCCCCTTTACAAAAACCCCCTCCTTTTTCCCCCCCTTCCAAAAAAAAAAAAAACCCCCCCCCCCCCCCTTTGTGTTTCCCCCCCCCTTTTTTTTTTTCCCCCCCCCTTGTGTTAGATAGTAAACATCTAAATATGATATATATGGCACTGTATAACCACATATATATATATATATATATATATATATATATATATATATATATATATATATATATATATATATATATATATATATATATATATATATATATATAATTAAATATGATTTGACGGAAACAACTACTCAGCGGGCAAATACCCCGACCTGCATTGGATTACACCTTCAAATCATGTTAGATCGATAGCCAATATCATTTGTCAATTCCTAACCAGACATAGATCGATTTCGAACTTATTTGTTCTCTTCGGTATGCCATATAGGTTATGGAACAGACAAATGATAGTGGCCAACCTGCTAGTTATATACTAACTAAGGTGAAGTGAATAGTGGTGAGAGGTATGAAACTTCTCATATGGTCTGAATGCTACTATCCGACCGACATCATAGATGTCTCTGTGGCGGATAGTGACTTGCAACACAGCAAGTACCGAGAGCGGCGACCCCTGCCGGTGGACTATAAACTAATGTTATTAAATATGATTTGAAGGAAACAACTACTCAGCGGGCAAATGCCCCGACCTGCATTGGATTACACCTTCAAATCATGTTAGATCGATAGCCAGTATCATTTGTCAATTCCTAACCAGACATAGATTGATTTCGAACTTATTTGTTCTCTTCAGTATGCCATAGGTTATGGAACAGACAAATGATAGTGGCCAACCCGCTAGTTGTACACTAACTAAGGTGAAGTGAATAGTGGTGAGAGGTATGAAACTTCTCATATGGTCTGAATGCTACTATCCGACCGACATCATAGATTGCTGTGTCGCAAGTCGCTATCCGCCACAGAGACATCTATGATGTGGGTCGGATAGTAGCATTCAGACCATATGAGAAGTTTCATACCTCTCACCACTATTCACTTCACCTTAGTTAGTATATAACTAGCAGGTTGGCCACTATCATTTGTCTGTTCCATAACCTATGGCATACTGAAGAGAACAAATAAGTTCGAAATCGATCTATGTCTGGTTAGGAATTGACAAATGATATTGGCTATCGATCTAACATGATTTGAAGGTGTAATCCAATGCAGGTCGGGGTATTTGCCCGCTGAGTAGTTGTTTCCCTTCAAATCATATTTAATAACATTAGTTTATAGTCCACCTGGGCTAGGGGTCGACGCTCTCGGTACTTGCTGTGTCGCAAGTCGCTATCCGCCACAGAGACATCTATGATGTCGGTCGGATAGTAGCATTCAGACCATATGAGAAGTTTCATACGTCACTATTCACTTCACCTTAGTTAGTATATAACTAGCAGGTTGGCCACTATCATTTGTCTGTTCCATAACCTATGGCATACTGAAGAGAACAAATAAGTTCGAAATCGATCTATGTCTGGTTAGGAATTGACAAATGATATTGGCTAGCGATCTAACATGATTTGAAGGTGTAATCCAATGCAGCTCGGAGTATTTGCCCGCTGAGTAGTTGTTTCCTTCAAATCATATTTAATAACATTAGTTTATAGTCCACCTGGGCTAGGGGTCGCCGCTCTCGGTACTTGCTGTGTCGCAAGTCGCTATCTGCCACAGATATATATATATATATATATATATATATATATATATATATATATATATATATATATATATATATATTATATTTATGTTTAAAAGAAACATAAAAAGTTGTTATTGGAAATTCCCAGAATAGGAATACATAACTTATTAAACTTAAAAAAAATAAAAAAGAAAAACTAAAAGAAATTCAATACTTACTTTGTATGTCATTTTAAACCTGCTATTTTTTTCTGCAACCGTTTTTGCTTGTCTCAAAAACTTTTTAACTTGAAACCTTGTTGCAACAAAATTTATAAAATTTATCTGACAAATGTCAGACGTTATTGTCGAGTGCTTAATTAGGTACCTACCCTACTGTTGTCAATCAAAAGTGTCACAAGGGGATGGTAAAGAATTTACTGATTCCGTGTGTAACTAAACCAGTAAAAATTTAGCAAAAACAGTTAACTTTCTAGATAGAAAAGATATTGCAGGAGATTGTAATAAACATATGTCACTTAGAACCCTATGCGATGATATTTTGGGATTATTTGTGTAAATAAGAGGGACAAAAGCTTATTCTTCCAATATTATACTGGATAAATGTAATTTAGAAAATGTATATTTAGATATTAATCTTAGAAGAACTATTCATGTGATAGTAAGACTCAAGAAAGAAAAACAAAAGAGTTTAAAAACAACTACTCCTCACACAAAACTGTAAATAAACAAGCACATTAAAAAAAATTAAAGTTCTATTACCTCTAACGAAGTTTTCAAATAATAATTATATATACATATAAGTAAAATAAGAAAACATTGTTTATAACAAAAGAATATCACGAACACCTGTAAAAGTTAATTGTTTATTAATGTTCAGCTTGCATTATTTTCAACTTTCCCTGTTTTAATAAACATGAAAGTAACACAAAAACAATAAATACAACAATGTAAACATTCAACTAATGGTAGCTGGCAACCTTGAAAGTTATAGTAATTAGATGTCAATAACTATCATACCTGGTCGTGCTTGAATTCATGTACAGAATTATTCTCATTGTAATATTAAACAGTAGTAACTCTCGCTTATGGTTAGCTAAATGAGGTAGAAAGTCTAACATAAGTGGTGATCAAAACAATAAATTATTCTTGCTTTAGATAATGTACATCATTTTATCCTATGGACTAATCATTTCATTAAATTTTTCAACAAAGAACGAGATCAGTAAAAACCTTTAGATATAATGGTCTTTGGGAATTTTGAAGTTTCATATCTAATGTTTCGGAAACAAAGCCAAGGTATTTCCTTCTCTATGCGACCTATATGTCGTACTTTTAATTTGAACTATATGTACATGTAAATAGATAGATCTTTATTGACTACGTTACATTAAAATTACAAGTTATAAATTACCAACAGAATCATTTTTTAAATGTTACCATTAAACAAGTTTAAGAAAATAAACAGTCATAATAGCAAAATTAGTAAAGTCGTAAAAAAAGTATCCCATTATATTTTGATTTTTCATTTACATTTCAAAATTGCTAGAATCCTAAAAATCCTGAATACTTAAAATATCTTCTTTACGATATTACCCTTTGGTTTGTTTGCTATGATCTTATGCTTATGATTTTGCATAATTAGTTTTGCTAACTGGTCAATGATGAATGAATGTTAGTCAATTTAATGTGCATATCTAGCAACTGTTTTGTGACCTTCATTTATATATTTTGCCTTGTATATTGTTGGGTAGTGGTAAAAATAAAGAAGAAAACCAAATTTTAAATGGTCGACTTAAAATCTGGTTTACTTCTTTTTTGACTACTGACTCGTATTTATATATATTGTTTTGTATATCGTTGGGTAGTGGTAAAATAAAGAAGAAGACCAGATTTTAAATGGTCCAATTGAAATCTGGTTTACTTCTTTTTCTCCTTACCAATACCCAACGATTTGCAAAGCAAATGCTAAACGAGTATCCTTTCATTAAAAGACTGCTGCCAAAAATCACTATTACTTTTCATTAAATCTTTGATATATTCTCTATCATCAATAATCTGATTTTAATTCCCTTTTTTTCTAAATGCGTTACTTTGAACAATTTTGTTTCATTAAATGGGCCACTTACATTAGCCCACAGCCTATTCAATTTTATATGTTTATTTTATGTTAAAAATAATTTACTTTTTTTGCCGAGGAAAAATTAAGGAATGTTTATGGCATCATCAGGAAATTTTCTGCTATTTTGGAAACTTCCTTTATTTGGAACATTTTTATATTCTTGGTATTGATATAACATTTTCAACATGAGCAAAATCTAACAGTCTTATATAAAATGAATCAAGCACAACTTTTGGTTTTGGCATTGTTGTTGAATGTGGATATACTACTTCACTATGATAACTAAGCAATCAAGGAAATGATAGCTTAATAGGCAAACAAACTATAATTGGTTGCCAAATGCTTTCTTACATTTTTCCTTTAATTTACACATTATGTTGTTTTGAAGTATTAGGTAAATATTGACTTTATTCTGACGACTACCTCCTATTTTCCTTCCATCTGGGTAGTGTATTTCTTTCTCACAAAAAACATATTCTTTTGTATTGTTTAAACAGAAATTGGTTAAGAGTCTGGTTTGAACGGTATAAGTCTCTCTGAATACTTTGAGACTATTTCATCAGTTCTAGAGGACATACAGTCTATTATATCCTGAGATATATTTCGAGATAACTTCATAGACCTAACTATGACAGCCATCTTGATCAAACTATTGTGGAATATCTTTGCATCTCTACATTAAAGTATTTTTAAAACTTTAACTATAGTTGGGACCTTAGATTAGAGTTCAGTGATTTATTGTAAAAAATGACTGAAAATTATCCCCACATTAAGAATATCTTAATTAGTTTTTACAAAAATGGCAGGTTTAAAAAAAAATTGAAAATTTGTTTAATTTTGCGTTATTTTTGGCTTTCGATGCCAGTATCTTGCTACAGCGCTAATACAAGAAAACAATTGTGATGTCCATAAAATTTCCTGAAATAGAAGGATTGAATCATTTTTCAATAGCTATCCAGTTTAGTGGAAAGCATTTCAGACGGTCGTCGCTGCCCGGCGCGGTGCTCGGCTATATCACGCAGCTTTTTGATAATCTATTAATTCCGTATTAAAATAGGCACGACTAATTTGAAAAAAAAAGTCTGTTTTAGGACATTATATGGGCTTAAAAAATATTTTCTTGAAGTTTTAGCATAGCTCGCATTGTTTGCGAGATATTGTCATCGAAAACAAAAAGAAAATGCAAAATTAGACACATTTTCGAATTTTTGTTGGGAACTTGCCATTTCTGGAAAAAATAACAAGATAATCAATTTTTATAATATCCACCAATGTTAAATCAGCGACCTACTATGGACAATGACCTCTGTGTCTGGAGCCCGGACTACTAGTGTAATCATTTTTTTATATTTTCTTCAATTACTTCCTCACCCCTCAAAGTGAGGAAGTTATGTATTCGTGAAAAAATTTTTTAAAATTTTTATTACATTTCTGGACGAATCTCGACGAAATATGACGATACACAAAATTTCAGACAGAAAAAAGTTTCTGTCTGTGTGTCTGTGTGTGTGTCTGTGTGATTCACGATAGCAGCTACAGTTTTTGAGATAAACTTTGAAAATTGGTACACACATTCTAGGGGTCAAGGAAGAGATTGAGCAAAATCGGTCCCAATGTCTAAACAATATATTAATGATATTCCACCAATGTGGCTTTTTTGAAACGTCAAAATGTGACTTTTTTTAAAACGTCAAAAAATGTGACTTTTTTGAAACGTCAAAAATTACTTTTATTATAAACTCCACCACACGTTGAGTTTTACTACGGCGAGGAAGTTCTGATCCCCAAGTAATTGGCAGCGGTTTTTAAATTATCCCTATTTTACCTCGTCCCAACTTTCTTTTGAAGAATTTGAGTTGCATACTCATAAACTATAAATTAGGCTCACAACAAGAGAATAAATACTATCAGCCAAGAAAATTAGAGTTTCTATATTTGCCAGAAAAATTTGGAGGAATTATAAAAAAGTTGTAAAAAAGAAAAAATAGGTAGTTCAAAGTAGTATGAATCTTAGTATCATTCATAACAGAAAAAATAATAATAAAGCAGGACGATTGAAATCGGAGATGTCAAATATTTAATGAATGGATACTTAGCCGCCATCTTTAGGTGGTCGCCATTTTGAAATGATACACACGTGAATTGGCCAACAGCTGTCTTTGTACTCCGATAACCTTTCAAAATAATTAAGCAAAAACTCAGTTAGGCGAGAATTTTTCACTCATTTGATCTATTAAGGTAGGTATAGTCCAACTTGAATTTTAAAAAACTTGTAGAAACCCATAAATCTTTTTTTTTTAAGTGACCGCCAATCAAAACAGTACTTACTGTCAAACAAAAAAAATTAATGAGAAATTTAAATTGTATGTTGGTAACAAATGACAATCAGACTGCGGCATAATAACAAAGGCACCTATTTAACTGTTACGTTTGTTCAGAAAGAGTATTTATTGTGTTTTTTAGTATAGCAAATATGGCTATGGTATATCGATTAGTTGGACTGTACATAGGACGGATTTTCTGGTTAAACGGAACTGGACTATGAAATAACCTTTCAGCTTTCGCCTAACAGGTTAATTAAGTAGTCAGGTTCTTTAATTCATATAATATTAAAGTACAGAAAGTTTTAAGTGGTTGTTGTAAAGCAGCTTACTTAAACGATCGTGCTTAAATTCTTACGCGTTAAAGAAATATGAGGAAAAAAGTGAAAATAATACACTTGGAACTTGTTATCTGGTCACACAAATTAATATCATGGAACGCATTTTCATTTTATTACATTAATACTTCTATAAATCCGGTCTTATATCGAATATCATTAACTTTCTTTAAATAAAAGACTATGAATGCGAAATCGAAGTTAATGAACAACGATATTATATTTGATGGGATTTTTACTTTTTATGTTTAAAGAGATGTTTGAAATGAGACTCTCTAATTTCATTTTTTTATGGTTTATGCGAGGTTTTCATCAATAAATTGTACAATGCACACATCGATCCAATATCTTTTATTCAGAAGAAAAGTTATAGTCTTGTTATTAGTCTAAGATAGATCGTAAACCACGTTTCCTTTGAGGTTTGTGATAATAAATAAAACGGACTTTTTTAACAGAATATAATTAATAAATTAGTTAATATTGTTTATGTTTTCGTGGAGTGAAGGAAGAATTGACTTCCGCCCGGACTCTCTGGTGTGTTATACAGACGGATCTCGGCTGGCCACTAGATCGTCTTCCGGGGAATATATCTGGAAGGCAAAGAAGTACAGGAGAGTTTTGCTCTAGGCTCGTACACCACGGTCTTCCAGACAGAGGTTTACGCCATCCTAGCGGTGGCAGGTAGGACTGAGGTTAGGAATGGGGCGGAACAGATAATATACATCTGCTCCGACAGCCAGGCTGCTCTAAAGGCGGTGTGCTCCCCCAGGCCGAGATCAGCTCTCGTCCAGGAGTGTGGGGATGCCCTAGAAGAGCTGGCCAGGCATAAACAAGTGAGACTGGTATGGGTCCCGGGACATATGGGAGTTCCAGGCAACGAGAAGGCCGATGAATTGGTTAGACTCGGAGCCGAGGAACCCTGTCACGGGCCTGAGCCTATGTTAGGTATTTCAAGAAGGCAGGTCACAACGACCCTCAGTGAGTGGACCCACGAGACACTGAGGACGCACTGGAGGACCAACAGGGTCTGCAGGCAAACCCGAGATTTTGTGACGGGGCCGAACAAATCGAGATCGGCCTGGTTGCTGGGACGGAGTCGTAAGACTCTGAATCTCTTAATCGGTGTTCTGACAAGCCACTGCAGACTTAAGAGGCATCTATCATTGATAGGTATTGAGGAAGACCCTACATGTCCAAGATGCAGGAGTGATGAAGAGACATCTTACCACTTCCTGTGACAATGTGAAGCGTTTGGGCGCCTGAGACACAGTATCTTCGGTTCTGAGGCGCTTCTAAGGGAGGAGATAAGTTCCCTCGCAATGAGTGACATCCTGACCTTCATCAGAAGGTCGGAAAGATTCGATGAGGGAGCAAGAGAAGCACATGGCTGAGGGGACAGCTGGGGATTGGTAAAAAAGGGCCCGTCTGTGGCCTACTTGCCAGGCGTCAGCCTCCCCACCATTACCATTACCATTACCATTATGTTTTCGTGAGAAAAAGCATACTTTTCCTATTAATTTGAGTTAGGAAATGAAGGTTATTTCCGCATTAATGGGAAAAGTAAATATTGTAAGTAAATTAAGTCAAATCTGTACTTATTGATTTTTATGTACAATCTATAAAATTTATTAAATTAATACCAGAAGTCGATTGTTACGATCTTGTACCACTGTTAATTGATTGTTGGATACTTTGACCGTTATTTTCAATGTGCTCGTTTCCTTCTTAAATTTTTGTTAAAATTTTTTCTTGTTTTTGTGTTACACTTCAACATACCCCTCAGCCATAATATTGGACTTCTTAGGTCTAAGACTGACATATTTTCTAAGAATATTCACCATATTCAATCCTTCGACGTCTCCAGCAATTACAAAAGACTTTTGCGAGATTTTCATTTCGTGGCAGTTAATTAAAATGGAAGATGCATGTAAAATACACAATTGGAGAACAAGGATATAGGAATACAAAATAAAATATGATACAACATAACGCATAAAGCTAACATAGAAAAAAATAAAGAGAAAATAGATTAAAATTAACCAATAAACAATAAAAGTAAGAATACATGCACAATGTAGATTACACTTAACTGACAGAATATGTAATTAGTAAAGCTGTCAAAAATGTTCGGTGGGACAGTGGCGTACGCGAAATTAACTAATAGGAGAAACAATAAACTGTTACAATTTATAACAATGTATGTAAAACTTACCCTCTTAACTAGCTTGATGAACTAGCTTGCTTATCACAAACTGGAGAAGATGTGTAGCCATTTTGCAGCATCAGGTATGTTTCTATGGTTGTCTCCATGAGTGATGTTCGCTTTGATGAAAATATATTCTTAAATTTTGAAAACGACCGTTCGACATCTACTGATGTAATACACGCATACGTAAAATAGTCTTTGAACGCACTTAATGGATCTGGGGCTGCACCATCACATATTTGTCTTAATTTGGTAAAACCGGTGTCTTTATTTAACACACTTGAGAATTTTTCTTTAACGCGCTCATTTGTTGTGTCACATAGCGTGTAGCAGTAGATTTACTTCGTCCACTATTTGCAGTGACTCCGCTAACGGCAACGCACTGTTCTCTAATTTTTTTATGCTTTCATGTAATAGTTTATAGTTCTTTGCAATATTTTTTAAAGCTGTTTCAACGGAAATATCTTCGAATTTTGTCTAGCTTTCCTTAATAGCTGCAGCCTCATCTGGATTGAATTATAGTATCACAGTTTTTATTTGTTGGAAATATTCAGCATAATAAAAAGCTGCGTGCAACCATGTTCCCCAACGTGTAAGAATCGGCTGTGGTGGTTAAGAAATACCAGGACATTTGCAATGAAATGCATGGAGACGTTTAGGAGATTTAAGAAACACTTTTTTTGTACTTGCTATTAATGCATCTACCTCTGGAAAAACTTTTCGAATAGTTTCTGCCACAAGATCTAAAGCATGCACTTTACACGTAACATGTATAAACGTACAACCTTGTTCTTGCAAAGAACGGCCTACCGAATGCATTGTCATGGCGCCATCAGTCACAAACTTCAACACTTGACTCTTTGATAGTTCAAATTTTTCTAACATCTCCAGCATCACCCTGGTAATTGTTTCGCTAGTACACTGATTTAGTCTTTTACTAGCTAGTAACAGTGAAACTGTCGGTTTAAGAGTGTCCAGTACTACTGCTATAATATTTAAAATAGATTTTTTTTTACAATCTGTTGTCTCATCAACAGATAACCACAGCCGTGTGTTTTTTAATTCACATTTCATCTTATTTACTATGTCTACGTGTACAGTTGGTAGATAGTTATATAACGTTGTGCGACTTGGTAACTTCACTTGGGCATTGTATTTATTCCGGACCTCTCGAAATGGTTGTTTGTCGAGTATGTGCAGCAGAACGTCACAGGCAATCAGCATTAATAGTAAATCAAACATAAACTGTGTTGTCGAAGGCACGCCATTTTTTTTATTTTTATGGTGTACACTATTTACGTGAAGTCCACAATCACGCATATCCCAGCACATCAAATCTGTCTCACACACTTTACAAATTATTTTAGCACCATCATAGAATAAATCTGGGAATTTATCTATGAATTTATTCACTTTGTCAGAAAATGGCCATTTTCTACCACTGCGTAACTCTGCCATGCTTTATTATTAAATTAATATCAACAATACAGTATAACAAATAAAATAAAAACACAAAAACAATATGCAATACGCCCAAGTGACTTAACGTGTACACAACTCGAAAGCTAATAATAGACTGGACTGGAGAAAGAGTTTCGCGGTCAAGGTGAATGCCGGCGACAGTAAGTACATCTGTACTCTACTACCATGATATACAGAAACGATTTGCAGCTTTAGTAATCAGTCACACATACAAATAAGTGAAACAGACCTTAAAACGTTATATTTAATTTAAAGAAAAACAAAGTAAAATCACTATTTACTTCAAAACTCTAATTTTTATATCAATTAAAAATATCGAGGTCACTACATAAATCATTAAAATTGTTACAGATATTGAATACCGGTGAATTTTTCAATATGTTGGTACGTGGACTGGGTAAATCGAAAACTTCGGCTTTTCGAGAGGTTACTCTGGGAATACGAAAATTTAATTTACTAATTATTTCAGGTTTAACAAAATCATTGTATAGCACTTTTAACAAAGACATTTGAGAGACGTATACTCGCCTGTTCTCAAGACAAGACACAGAATATTCCTCTGGGGAAAACCAATAGCTGGATATGTACCATCTGATTTAAACCAAAGTAATTTAAGAAACTTGTGTCGAACCATTTCTAAGTTATTTTTATGTACATTATAACAAGGACACCAAACAAGTGACGCATACTCGAGTTGCTTTGATCTGACAAATGATTGGTATATAACGTAAAAGTATCAGTAAAATCACGACTAGAACGTACTATGGGTCCAAGGGTTTTAAAAGCTGCAGAGACAATGGCATCGATGTGATTAGTAAAGGATAATTTACCCGCAAATATGACTCCAAGGTCACGAGGAGTTATTGGTCTCTGAAGTACGATACTGTCCAAATGGTAGTCAAAGATAAGTGGTGACGTTTTTAAAGAAAATAACATTACGTTACATTTGTTAACGTTCAGTTGTAATTTATTTGCTCTTCACTGGGTATTTATTTTATTAAGACATGTTTGAAGTTGGAGATAGTTATTTATATCTTTCACGATTGAGTAGACTTTTAAGTCATCAGCATATAACAGACAGGGCAATGTTATTTCCTTTACTATACCATTAATAAATATATTAATAAACAGGGTCCCTAAAATAGAACCCTGAGGATCCCTAGATGTGGAATAATCCACCACGTCTGGACAACAAGACATGTCGTTGTGAATATTTTCACCTAGAGTACTCATTTTTCAACCACCTGTTAAATATTTTATGTATGTTTATGTTCTCCCACGATACTATAAATTGCCACTGTCCTTGTTCTATAACTATTCATTCTCTTGTAAGAGAGGGGATCAACGCTCAATTAAACTGTACATGTGCTAGAAAGAGATGGGGTGCTAGACGCTAGCTGCCCTAACTACAGAATGATTGCTGAGATACGCGCCAAAAATTCAAGGTCACAAACAATATATTGAAATGGGGGTTGGCTGGCCGCTAGCCTCAGTCCATCCGGGCAAGAGCGAAAGCGCGATGAAAGACGGGGAAATATGCATACGTGGAGTGGACTATCCGGACTACAATGTTACATGTTTGTGGAAAGGAAATGCAATTTTTTTTATACTGAAAATTAATAAATGAATTATAAACAACATTGAGAATTTAATTATACCTAAGTATAAATTTCTACTTGTGAAAAATATTAAATTGGAGATATTCTGCTTCTCCCAAAATTGTAGAGGAGGCTCAGCCTCTCCTGACCAGCCGCCTCTGAAATGAATCAAAATGTATTTAAATTTAAAACTAATTATAAGAAAGATAAGAAAACTGATGTTTCATATAAAAAAGAATACTTATTTGCTTAAATTCAAACATAACCCGCAAAATTTTTTGTTCTGATTTGAGAATAGTTTTTATCTGTGTGGTATCATGTAAATTATTTCAATTAATATAATACACATGTTTTGAGGTATTATATTCATTTCATTTATTATTTTGATAAAGTATTTTATAAAATAATAGATGACCTTTCCTTTTACTTAGTGCAATATATTTACAAACATTTTTCATTACGGAGCCATTAGTAAAGAAAGTTTTTCGTTTAAACATTACATTTTAACTGAACTCTAGGAGAATTTTAATTTTATTTTAAAGAAACACGAAAGAGACTTGTACGAGATGTGTTATTTTTGTTTTCCTTTGTTAATAGACTGTAAAAGATTATGCCAAAGGGCTTTTAAAGACAAGAATAAGTGTAATTATTAATGTGTTGTACGTGGAAAAATATTTGAGCAATTTTATTTCTCTTTGTGAAAGTTTCCATCTAAGAGAATATTTAATTTTAACAAATATTATTCTTTAGATGCTTTTACAAATGATAAACTGTAATGAAGTCTTAAATACTCACTTAAGATTTATTTATATTGGACAGGACCAGTATTATACATAGAGTATACTTTATGAGTCCATTGTAATGAAGGTTCAAAATTTTACAGAATCTTCGTTTTAAACTACTAGTACTCTGTTATCAATTTAAATTAATAAGAAAGTTACAATTATAGCAATGAGGTTTAATATTTTCAGGCTCACTAGTTGGCGCCACTGGTCGAGTAAGGTCATGTCAAAAGTTATTGTTAGGCGCGGGAAAAGTTTATAGTGTTTTATTATAATTATTTCGTACACCAGCAAATAAAAAATCTTGTTAATTGCGCCTCAGTGTTATGCAGTTCCATTTTGTTCGGAAACAAAAGACGGACATATGCTTCCGGGAGATGAAACTCGCCTAAAACAGTGGTTGATAGAGATAACTTTAACTCCTTCGAAACATTCGTGTGTTTGTAAGAAATATTTCAATCCTGACGATTATGTTCTATTTTTTTTCCTGTTGGAAAGCTGTTGTAATACCTTGATTGTTTTTAATTTTATTACTGGCGCCTTTAATTTCTAATGTTTCCTCATTTAGTCCACCGCTGTTACTAATTAGATCTGTAGCATTGTTTGTGTCTATTATGTTATATCCAGAATGGATATCTTATGTTCCAGGCTTGATAACGTCTTGGGAGAGAATAATTATATTTTCCTTATTTTTCTTGAATGAGATTGGATTTAAATTTTCATCAACGTCCCACAAAATCCAGTCTGTTATAATATTTTCAGCTACAAGTTCAGCTGAAATTGCATTATCTGGTTCATCAGTCTTAGATTCGGATAGAGAAATATTCAGATTACATTCAGGATCATTTAAATGAATCTCTTGAAGTGGTTCTGCATAGGCATCGGAACCGGTATTATAGTTAAGCTCGTTATTGATATCATCTTTTGACACTGCTTTGTTTTTACAATCTTTTTGCATAGATCTCCAGAAGTTATAAAGACTAAAATCATCAGTACGTCTAGTCCAATCCAAGTCTTTATGGTTTTTAATCAGTTTGATTTTTTCATGTCTAATTTTTTTGTCAACATATTGAACAGTTTCTTTGTTTGCTTTGTGTGAAATCTGATCATTGATTTTCCGCGAATTGCTTACAAGGTTATTATATTTTAACACGTTTTCATCAGAAGGACATAATCCTGCAGCTTTTAAAGCGTTCTTCAAACTAGTTGATGATACAGCCTCTTCTACAGAAGTCTTCATTAATGGTGCAAATTCAGCTTTAAACCTGAATTAGTTATTTGTCACTTATGGACATCTTTCTTCCATTGATTTTTCAAATGTCTAAAAATTTCAATATCCATTGGTTGTAGTAAGTGTGTTGAGTTTGGATATAAGGATATCAGTATAATGCCATGTGTTGAGCAGAATTCGCTTAGAGACATAGTCAGATGGGAAGTATGCGCATAGACGTATAAAATCACTGGAAGCGGAATTTTCTTTCTTATCAACCAAGGAGATGAAAAATATTGCAAATATACTCAAAAAAAGTTTCCCCTGTTATCCATCTGTTCTGAGACTTTTCAATGCCCCATCCTGAAGGCATTAGTGCCACTACTGTTTTTGGCAATCTATCATATTTTAGAACAATCATAAGTGGAGCTAGTTCTCCAGCAGCATTCTCATTTATGAGTGTTGTAATACGTTCTTTATCGCCATTGTTGATTATGTTGTGTACCACTTTGGAGCCCCTCTCCGCGATACCTTTCTTTCCCGATGGACTCAGAAAAAATTCCGTCTCATCTGCGTTTGGATGTTGACTTATTTCCTGAAAATCATTTTCCTCGAGATAAAGCCTTATTTCTCGAAACCAATTCCTAATTTTTTCCTCGGTCACTAAACCTCTACTGCAAGTCAGATTTTGAGTCATGCGCACAGACAGTTCTTGATTTCGGCGAAGGAAAGCTTCGTACCAATGTGTTCCTGGTCGCATATCTGTGAACTTAGTGTCTCTTTAAATTTTTTTCGTTACGATGAGTGCGACACCGTCGAGCAATAATTGTTCTTTTGTGGCTGAAAACAGTTGGTGCTCCCATTTTTGTATCTATGGTTGATTTTCCTGCCACAATATTGATTAATGTTGATCGGGGAAGATTATTTTTTTGCTTGCTGCAAATTTTGACAAGCCATTTTTGACATCTTCAGCAGTTTGTCTCATAGCTTCTTGCCTGTATTTTTTGTATGCAGACATTATAATCTGAAAAAGATGTAATCAAATAAAATGTTGGTGTCATAAACTCAGCATGTTGGTAAGTCTGTCACTGATGTACTTATATTCGACAAGTATGTCAAATTTAGGGAAATTGACAAATTTGTATATGAAATTTCTTAAATATTATTTAACAAAATGTTTCCTGCTTATTTTGAATACATTCTAAAAATATATATAAATTGTAGTCTGCCCGTAATTTTGGCAGTTGTGACACACTTACCTACATATACATAATATTTGTACCTAATTTCGACACCTCCCCAAATTTATAGATTATATTGAAAACTTTGCACTTTTTAGTATAATTTATTTAAATTTGATATAACTAAGCATTCCTTACATGAGTTAAAGAGTACTACCATCTTAATTAGCTTTTTACATAACTTTCCTCTTACTTTGTTTAGCGAATACTAGCAATTGTTCTACAATCCGTACTAATGACTCAAAGCGTGTACCTCCAATTTTGACAGAACTACAATTTCTGTTTCGTAGATGTCGGTAAAGTAAGAAATGTATCACTGTATTCACTAAATTATTATATAGACTAACATTTGCTGAGCTAAGACATCTTCCTAATTCCTTAATATTTTATATGTTTTGTATAACTGTCAAATTTTGGTACAGTGTCCAAATTTGGGACCTTCACCTTATACAATTTTAGGATCTTACGAACCGCCTTATGAGAAATGACGGTTATAGTAGACACCTGGCGAGGTGACCGTGTGGGGTTGATAGTGAAATATCCTAACGCTTCAATCTGAGCTCCTTCGTTCAAAACCGTGGGCCCTTTTTTTGTTTTCCACAGATCTATAAATTTTGTTTTCCCAGTTCAATAGGGACATAACCTCAACTGTATTACTTCAGTATCATCATATATATTAAACACATTTTTAGATTTATGTGCTAAATTTTTAAAACATGTTAACGTTCCTGTACATCATTTTAAACTAAAATGTGAGGTGCGGGCGGTTCGCTGGTAAAATCTTCATATGATTGACTTGAAATCTTATTTGTAGTCTTTTTGAAATCTTACATTAGTTGCAACTAATCATTAAAATGTTCCTAAAATTTTAAAATCTTTGAAATGACAATTGAGATTCATTGAAATCCTGAAATCACATTGAATTCCCTGAAATCTCTTTCAAATACCATTTAAAATCTGGGAAATCTCACATACCTACAATCTATGAAATCTATTTTGAAACTTTGCAATGATATACCTCATTCATCTCCCCATTTTTCATGACTTACTTAGGGCAAAAAGGTTTCCTTTGTATATTTACAAGAGCAAACATTGGAATGGTCTCCTTAGGTTGGAAACCTTTTTGTTGAGAGCACTGTATATTCTATTTCGCATTCTCGTGTAATAATATATTATTTGGCATATTTTGGTAATATTTCTACAACAAAAGCATTCGTGAGCTGGAAAAAATTTCTTCCCTTTATAATTAATTTCTTCAAATTTTCCCGCTTAAAATGTCGAAATATTTACCTAGACGATGTAAAAATATTCCTTACAATATATTTCGATTAGACATGACTTTTATTTAAAAAATATACATAAACAATTTTCATAAAAATGTGAAAGTTAAATTAAATTCCATTTTTTCTCAGCTAAATTTTATATTCTGCCCTAGAATTAAATTACGAACACTTTTTGCAATTTTTTTATATATTCACAAGATGAGTTTTGACCTAATTTTGGCCATCGATTAAATTTTTTGAATATATATCGTCGAACAAAATATTTTTCTGGTGTGAGAGAAAATGGGAAATTCAAATATCGTGCCAAAATTTGTACATTTTTGAGTAAAAAAGAAAATGCCGCTTGAAAAAAGAATTAAAAATAGAGAATAAGAAGTACAGTGTGTCCTCGAATGTTGTTGAAATACCTAAGGTATGGATTTTTTTAACCCAAAATTTTCAAAAAAAAATTATTATTAATAAAAAGTATCATTTATCCAGACATAATGAAAAAAAATAAAATTAGAGATTATTCGCACAAGACGATCAAAATAAATATAGAGAATTTTCGTAAATTGTTTTAAAAAATGTGACATAATTAGATTGGTCTAATTCATGTTATTTCAACCAACACATATTTGTATTTGTGTAATGATTTCTTTATGATAATTTACTTAATTGCGGGATAGTTACATAATTGTACAAAAACAAAAAATTATGGAATACTATACAAAGGAAAAATTGGAAAAATTGTAATTTTCTAGCTCTGAGAAAGGAAAACGAATACATTAAACAAATCCATTGAAAGAATTTGCGTTTTATAGTCCACTATTCAATATTTTTAACCCCATATTATTTTCTCTTAATTTTTTAAGCGCCCTGATTAAATAATCGCGAATTTGATTATTTTCTCTAGGAGAAATTAACTTTTTTTATCAAAAATCCACATCAACGTCTTTTCGAAAATTAAAAAAAAAAACAAAAATAATTATGTCAACATTTAATTTTAACAGTACTAGAGAATGCACTTCACTATTTGCCTCCTATTTTTAATCCTAAATAATTTTTCCAAGTGTCATTTTGGTTTTTACACTTAAAACTAAATGTTACATATTATCTAGTTGCCATTTTTAATCTTCCCCTTTTTCTAATCATTTCGTATTATAAATTTTAAATTTGACTATCATTAATGAGTAATTAATGACATAAACATAAATAACACTTTTTAGCAGAAAATATTTTTACGAAAAATCGGCATATAAAAAAATGTACACCTATATCAATATATAAAAAGAAATAATAAAATCGTAGTCAAGAAGTTTGTGAGTACATTTCATGAAAGTATATGGTTTATAATTTTAAGAATACAAAAAGAAAGAATAGTGCCAATGGGATATTTTCCCATATTCATTTATTTGAAAATTTAAAACTAAAGATAAAAATAAGAGACACGTGTATTTTCTTTATTTCTTTCTTTTCATTTAGACTGAAAACTTGTGCAGTAACAAATTTAAACAAAAAAAATTGATATAGCTAAAAATATTCTAATCAACAATAATTATCCAGAGAGGTTAATTAAAACATTTTTCTAAGAAAACAGGTCGAGAGTTACAAATTTGACGTAATCATCGTCTTCTAATTTGTGTGATGATGTCATTAATTAATAGAAGAAGAAGAATACGAACAACCTCAACCTAACTATGCTCTAATATAAAATATGAGTTATTAGGATACAAATTAAAGCCACAAAATTATCAAAAAGAAGAAGAATGTAACCTATATCAGAATAATAATTGTTCACTTATATAAAATGAAAGTTTTAGTAATTATTGAATTGTTATTTTTTAATGTTGTATGTGTCAAATATTGTTGTTTTGACTTTTAATGTGTTTGTTTGTTATTTATTTATGACTAATCCAATATTAAATTGGAGATAATAGTTTTTATTATTAGATTGGCAAGTGTTTTTTAGTATCTTGTAAATTCTTTGGTCATGCTATTAATAAACTACAGATTCTGAGGAAGGCAGGTTATACTGCAGAAACCGGTCAATCTAAATAAAGAACAGTAGTTTAATTTGTCCTAATACCCACTAATAATTTCATAAAATAAACAAATTACACGACACACATTATTTTTAAAGATTGTTTTCTATTTTGAAAATACAATTTTATAGGAAGTAAGGGTGTACCTCTTATTCGTAAAGATTAATTTTTTCCAACAATGTATCATAAGAGACCCAGTCAAAGGCCTTCCTGAGGTCACACAGCGTTACTGCTGTGTGCTTACCATCATGAGGGTCTTCAACAACGTCTGGCATACCACAATGTATAAGTATGTTGTAGAACATTAACAAAGTCATTGTATTTATTTTTCTAATTAATAATATACTTAATTTCTTTTTCTTTTGTTGCAGTATCAGAGTGAGCAAGATGTCGGAGATTGGTTACCCGTCCGAAGATGAGGCATTATCTTCAAAAATTCGATAATCTTTAAGTTTCTGTCAACTCCCCAGCCCAGTAGACAATCACAATAATTTACCATCTTCAATATTATTCTCTTGTGCAGATAAACCTGTTATTGTTGCTAATAATTTAGTCGTAATAAAGCATGTTTGTGGTCAATTCTATGATGTTGTTTTTATCCCTATATTCAATAATTCCACCAAAAATTAAATTTTGTAATAAAAATGTAACCAATACATACTACAGAATTAAAATGAACGGACTTTAGTGTCAGTATTAAAATGATAGAAACAGGCAAGCGTATGAGTTGGAAAAAATCGGAGATATCATTATGCTTAAATAATTAATTATACAGGGTGACTCAGAGTGACAGTACTAAACTGTACCAGACAGAGGAAGTAATTTGAGCCGAAAAGTTTTTATGAACATATAACCTAAACCTGCTGACGATTTAAAATTTCGTATACAATAATACATAATTTCACACGAGGAATTGTTCCTATTTAAAAAAAGACTACAATTTACACAATATTTTAGTAAAAATGTATCAAATTTGAAATCACTGGTATTTACAAACGTTGAGTTGTAAAATAAAAACATTTTTTATCTGAAATTTCAACACCATGCAACTCGAAAACGAAAAGGTTTAGGTTTTATGTTCATAAGAACCCTTCGATTCAAAATTAATTCCTCTATCATCTGGTACAGGTTACTCTATATCACTTATAAGGTTCGGCAGCTATATAGGATCAGGCATCTTTTTCGTAAAGTACTCTAGGTAAAAAAAATACATCAAGAGTATAAACTTCAATTATCAGAGAGGAAACAACTGAGTGAGGTCAGGAGTACTAGGTGGCCATTGTACAAGAACCACTAATAGTAATAACAATTTTTAATTCATTTTATGAATATATTTATGCACCTAGCTCCTGTTGAGTATGCACTTTTCTGTATCTTCAGTTTGATTTCAAGTATTTCATGAAGAGGGTCAAGATGTATAAAAACTATTGGTCACATAATTTGCACTTTGATCGTTTAGCCGCCATATTAGAATCAACCTGATAGAACATGGCATTCTGTTTCACTTGTTCCTCGGCAATTTATTGACCAATTTTCTTTTTCTATTTTTTATTTGAAAGACCTAAAATAGTCTTTTATTTTTTTAAGTATTTTGTTGGAAAACATGACGAATTTCCTGAAAAAAATTGGAAAACTAAAAAAAATTTTTTTTTGATCTTTTCCTTGTTTTCACTCAATTATAAACCTATTTCTCTTTTCTAATTTTTTTTATTTGAAAGATCTAATATAATTCTTAATTTTTTGTCATTATAATTTTATTGGAATGCCCAAGATTTTTTGGAAAATCGGAAAAACTGAGAGAAGCAAGGTTTTTAAGTTGTTATTACTCAGCTATTTGTAAACCGATTTTCTTTTTCTTTAGTTTGTTTATTTTAAAAATTTGCTTTCTCAAACAGCTCGTGGGAAGATTGTTTCTTGTTACTGGTAAGGAATGATCTAAAGGTAGCCAGGAGAAGGTACCCATAACAAATGAGGAGAAAAATGTACACAATTCCTCATGGTTTATTATCTGTATGAAAAGAAGGGTAAGCTCGGCAAATGCAGGGGCACAAATGGCCCGAAGAAAATTCAGGAAGCTTCAGTCATTTTGCACGGCAATGTTTTATCGACGGTTCCATAGTATAGTCCTCAGTATATTTGCTTCACATGTGTTGTTACAGAACATACATTTTGTGAACTGATCGAGCTAAAGACATTGTGGTAGCTAATGCTGAATTGAAAAACACTGAGCCTCAAAGGACCTGTTCTATTTCCTCCTAAAAAGGCCTTCCAAGATTTTGTGTGTGGTTTGTATAAAAAGTGTTAGTTATAGAAAAAATAAACTTTTCCGTATGTGTGAAGCAAATCGAGCTAAATACTTTGAAAGCCACTCGATTTTACCAGAATGATGTATTTCAACAAACCTCTATAAATAAAAAATATAAAAAATAGAACGTTTAAAAAAGAAACTCAAGAAATATCTAAAAATCAATTTTAAAGATTTTGCATTACAAAACATACTTATCGTATCGATCGATTTCAAAGTCTGCTATTTTAATTTGCTGTTATATTTGATATAATTATTGTCTGCTCCTTGCTCTTCTACCCAAAATAAATAAAAAAAGATACTAAAATTAAACAAAAAAAGGTTATTCTTATGTACACAGAAATTATACTCTTATAGTTTTACGTTATACTATTTATTACTGACGACTGCGTGTAAGTGTAGTGTCAAAACATTAATACATTGGAAATTTACCTCTTTATAAAATTATAATATACAAAATTGTAGCTAACCAACATTCAATAAATTTCAATATCAATTTGTTTTGCTCAGAATTGTAATTAAATAAATAAAATATTTTCTTTCTAAAGGTATTTTCTATCTAACATATACAAAGTTTATATTGCTGAAAAGAGGACTAAAAACTACATCAGAAAATTAAAAAAATATAGGTTACCATTTAAACAAATTTTGTCAAATTATATTTCAGGAACGGCTGAAGAAAAAAATGTAAATGGTACCTACAATGCATTAGAAAAAACTAAAAAAAAAATATATAGATTACCATTTAAAAGAAGCTGATAAAGTCATATTTCAAAAACTTCTAAAGAAAAAAATGCAAATGGCACCAATACGTGCTAGACGCTAGACACCTTGAATCATTTTTGCAAAACATGTCTACACAGTTACAATGATTATTCATTACTTCTTCTAACCCTGTAGTGATTGTATTGCAGTAATTAAATCTCCTCCGTTCATGTCAGCACGAAACTACTAGACCAGTCAAATTAAGGGTTTTTTCAAGACGATAATTTCCAACCATTCCCGACCAATACCATTCGATTCAGTATGTTTTTTAAATTCTCAGGGTCAATTTTGCCGTACGTTATATGAGCAAGAATTTAATTTATAAACAATTAAAGTTGTGAAAATGATGAAAATCGATATTTCTGAATATTCAACTTCAAACGCTGCGAAAACGGCAACAGATAGAGAAAAATTGGTCAGAACATTTTTTATAGAGCGTTAAATTCCCTTCAAAAAAAGTCCGCGACGGCATATCTCTACGATGAATAGTTAAGGCGTTACAATGAGTTAAATATTTATTATTTTTCTGCTGTATATCAGTCAGCTGTACAAGTAACGAGTATGCGCGACAACAGACTCGTACGCCGCGTAATGGCCGCCTGCGCAGAACATTTTAAAGTAGACTTGCTGTAAATCTTTCATAATATTCTTATTTTTACAACGTTAGCAAATGTATTTATCATTTCTTTGGTCTAGATATAATTATTATATACTTTTATGCATACTCAAAGACCTGGAAAATTATTATTAAGTTATAATACCAAGTACTATAGTGCCCTGTGCCCGAGGGTATCTACATATACGCTTCTAGCATTCTTGAGAAGCAGGTGTTCCAAACTAGACTACTATACAGCTGATCGGTGCGCAGTAGAAAAATAATAAACATTTAACTCATTGTAACGCCTTAACTATTCATCGTAGAGATATGCCGGACTTTTTTGAAGGGAATTTAACGCTCTATAAAAAATGTTCTGGGCAATTTTTCTCTATCTGTTGCCGTTTTCGCAGCGTTTGAAGTTGAATATTTAGAAACATCTATTTTCATCATTTTCACAACTTTAATTGTTTATAAATTAAATTCTTGCTCATATAACTTACAGCAAAATTGACCATGAGAATTCAAAAAAAAAACTGAATCGAATGGTATTGGTCGGGAATGGTTGGAAATTATCGTGAAAATGGGCCTGATTTTTGCTTAATTTGGTTGGTCTATACATCGATTTCCTTCCTGTACCAATTCCAATT